>JAWNPJ010000121.1:0-508258 GCA_035047585.1 Drosophila monieri | reverse complement strand
AATCCCGCAACCTACGCTTTTCTTTCAGTTTTTTGGCGAATATCTCGGCTATTTCGCATCCAATCCAAAAAAAGGAGTTCCATTTGTGATTCTGGGAACTAATCCCCGTCGATCCTCATCAAAGGATCCTAAATATTCTTCAAATTTAATTTTGGCCCTTTTTTCGGCCAAAATCATGATGGTACCCCTTGGAAAAGTGCGGAATCCCGCAACCTACGCTTTTCTTTCAGTTTTTGGCGAATATCTCGGCTATTTCGCGTCCAATCCAAAAAAGGAGTTCCATTTGTGATTCAGGGAACTAATCCCCGTCGATCCTCATCAAAGGATCCTAAATATTCTTCAAATTTAATTTTGGCCCTTTTTTCGGCCAAAATCATGATGGTACCCCTTGGAAAAGTGCGGAATCCCGCAACCTACGCTTTTCTTCCAGTTTTTGGCGAATATCTCGGCTATTTCGCGTCCAATCCAAAAAAGGAGTTCCATTTGTGATTCAGGGAACTAATCCCCGTCGATCCTCATCAAAGGATCCTAAATATTCTTCAAATTTAATTTTGGCCCTTTTTTCGGCCAAAATCATGATGGTACCCCTTGGAAAAGTGCGGAATCCCGCAACCTACGCTTTTCTTCCAGTTTTTGGCGAATATCTCGGCTATTTCGCATCCAATCCAAAAAAGGAGTTCCATTTGTGATTCAGGGAACTAATCCCCGTCGATCCTCATCAAAGGATCCTAAATATTCTTCAAATTTAATTTGGCCCTTTTTTCGGCCAAAATCATGATGGTACCCCTTGGAAAAGTGCGGAATCCCGCAACCTACGCTTTTCTTTCAGTTTTTGGCGAATATCTCGGCTATTTCGCGTCCAATCCAAAAAAGGAGTTCCATTTGTGATTCAGGGAACTAATCCCCGTCGATCCTCATCAAAGGATCCTAAATATTCTTCAAATTTAATTTTGGCCCTTTTTTCGGCCAAAATCATGATGGTACCCCTTGGAAAAGTGCGGAATCCCGCAACCTACGCTTTTCTTCCAGTTTTTTGCGAATATCTCGGCTATTTCGCATCCAATCCAAAAAAGGAGTTCCATTTGTGATTCAGGGAACTAATCCCCGTCGATCCTCATCAAAGGATCCTAAATATTCTTCAAATTTAATTTTGGCCCTTTTTTCGGCCAAAATCATGATGGTACCCCTTGGAAAAGTGCGGAATCCCGCAACCTACGCTTTTCTTTCAGTTTTTGGCGAATATCTCGGCTATTTCGCGTCCAATCCAAAAAAGGAGTTCCATTTGTGATTCAGGGAACTAATCCCCGTCGATCCTCATCAAAGGATCCTAAATATTCTTCAAATTTAATTTTGGCCCTTTTTTCGGCCAAAATCATGATGGTACCCCTTGGAAAAGTGCGGAATCCCGCAACCTACGCTTTTCTTTCAGTTTTTTGCGAATATCTCGGCTATTTCGCGTCCAATCCAAAAAAGGAGTTCCATTTGTGATTCAGGGAACTAATCCCCGTCGATCCTCATCAAAGGATCCTAAATATTCTTCAAATTTAATTTTGGCCCTTTTTTCGGCCAAAATCATGATGGTACCCCTTGGAAAAGTGCGGAATCCCGCAACCTACGCTTTTCTTCCAGTTTTTGGCGAATATCTCGGCTATTTCGCGTCCAATCCAAAAAAGGAGTTCCATTTGTGATTCAGGGAACTAATCCCCGTCGATCCTCATCAAAGGATCCTAAATATTCTTCAAATTTAATTTTGGCCCTTTTTTCGGCCAAAATCATGATGGTACCCCTTGGAAAAGTGCGGAATCCCGCAACCTACGCTTTTCTTTCAGTTTTTGGCGAATATCTCGGCTATTTCGCGTCCAATCCAAAAAAAGGAGTTCCATTTGTGATTCAGGGAACTAATCCCCGTCGATCCTCATCAAAGGATCCTAAATATTCTTCAAATTTAATTTTGGCCCTTTTTTCGGCCAAAATCATGATGGTACCCCTTGGAAAAGTGCGGAATCCCGCAACCTACGCTTTTCTTTCACTTTTTGGCGAATATCTCGGCTATTTCGCATCCAATCCAAAAAAGGAGTTCCATTTGTGATTCAGGGAACTAATCCCCGTCGATCCTCATCAAAGGATCCTCAATATTCTTCAAATTTAATTTTGGCCCTTTTTTCGGCCAAAATCATGATGGTACCCCTTGGAAAAGTGCGGAATCCCGCAACCTACGCTTTTCTTTCAGTTTTTGGCGAATATCTCGGCTATTTCGCGTCCAATCCAAAAAAGGAGTTCCATTTGTGATTCAGGGAACTAATCCCCGTCGATCCTCATCAAAGGATCTTAAATATTCTTCAAATTTAATTTTGGCCCTTTTTTCGGCCAAAATCATGATGGTACCCCTTGGAAAAGTGCGGAATCCCGCAACCTACGCTTTTCTTCCAGTTTTTGGCGAATATCTCGGCTATTTCGCGTCCAATCCAAAAAAGGAGTTCCATTTGTGATTCAGGGAACTAATCCCCGTCGATCCTCATCAAAGGATCCTAAATATTCTTCAAATTTAATTTTGGCCCTTTTTTCGGCCAAAATCATGATGGTACCCCTTGGAAAAGTGCGGAATCCCGCAACCTACGCTTTTCTTCCAGTTTTTGGCGAATATCTCGGCTATTTCGCGTCCAATCCAAAAAAGGAGTTCCATTTGTGATTCAGGGAACTAATCCCCCGTCGATCCTCATCAAAGGATCCTAAATATTCTTCAAATTTAATTTTGGCCCTTTTTTCGGCCAAAATCATGATGGTACCCCTTGAAAAAGTGCGGAATCCCGCAACCTACGCTTTTCTTCCAGTTTTTGGCGAATATCTCGGCTATTTCGCGTCCAATCCAAAAAAGGAGTTCCATTTGTGATTCAGGGAACTAATCCCCGTCGATCCTCATCAAAGGATCCTCAATATTCTTCAAATTTAATTTTGGCCCTTTTTTCGGCCAAAATCATGATGGTACCCCTTGGAAAAGTTCGGAATCCCGCAACCTACGCTTTTCTTCCAGTTTTTGGCGAATATATCAGCTATTTCGCATCCAATCCAAAAAAAGGAGATCCATTTGTGATTCAGGGAACTAATCCCCGTCGATCCTCATCAAAGGATCCTAACTATTCTTCAAATTTAATTTTGGCCCTTTTTTCGGCCAAAATCATGATGGTACCCCTTGGAAAAGTGCGGAATCCCGCAACCTACGCTTTTCTTTCAGTTTTTGGCGAATATCTCGGCTATTTCGCGTCCAATCCAAAAAAGGAGTTCCATTTGTGATTCAGGGAACTAATCCCCGTCGATCCTCATCAAAGGATCCTAAATATTCTTCAAATTTAATTTTGGCCCTTTTTTCGGCCAAAATCATGATGGTACCCCTTGGAAAAGTGCGGAATCCCGCAACCTACGCTTTTCTTTCAGTTTTTGGCGAATATCTCGGCTATTTCGCGTCCAATCCAAAAAAGGAGTTCCATTTGTGATTCAGGGAACTAATCCCCGTCGATCCTCATCAAAGGATCTTCAATATTCTTCAAATTTAATTTTGGCCCTTTTTTCGGCCAAAATCATGATGGTACCCCTTGGAAAAGTGCGGAATCCCGCAACCTACGCTTTTCTTCCAGTTTTTGGCGAATATCTCGGCTATTTCGCGTCCAATCCAAAAAAGGAGTTCCATTTGTGATTCAGGGAACTAATCCCCGTCGATCCTCATCAAAGGATCCTAAATATTCTTCAAATTTAATTTTGGCCCTTTTTTCGGCCAAAATCATGATGGTACCCCTTGGAAAAGTGCGGAATCCCGCAACCTACGCTTTTCTTTCAGTTTTTGGCGAATATCTCGGCTATTTCGCATCCAATCCAAAAAAAGGAGTTCCATTTGTGATTCAGGGAACTAATCCCCGTCGATCCTCATCAAAGGATCCTAAATATTCTTCAAATTTAATTTTGGCCCTTTTTTCGGCCAAAATCATGATGGTACCCCTTGGAAAAGTGCGGAATCCCGCAACCTACGCTTTTCTTCCAGTTTTTGGCGAATATCTCGGCTATTTCGCGTCCAATCCAAAAAAGGAGTTCCATTTGTGATTCAGGGAACTAATCCCCGTCGATCCTCATCAAAGGATCCTCAATATTCTTCAAATTTAATTTTGGCCCTTTTTTCGGCCAAAATCATGATGGTACCCCTTGGAAAAGTGCGGAATCCCGCAACCTACGCTTTTCTTTCAGTTTTTGGCGAATATCTCGGCTATTTCGCATCCAATCCAAAAAAGGAGTTCCATTTGTGATTCAGGGAACTAATCCCCGTCGATCCTCATCAAAGGATCCTAAATATTCTTCAAATTTAATTTTGGCCCTTTTTTCGGCCAAAATCATGATGGTACCCCTTGGAAAAGTGCGGAATCCCGCAACCTACGCTTTTCTTTCAGTTTTTGGCGAATATCTCGGCTATTTCGCGTCCAATCCAAAAAAGGAGTTCCATTTGTGATTCAGGGAACTAATCCCCGTCGATCCTCATCAAAGGATCCTAAATATTCTTCAAATTTAATTTTGGCCCTTTTTTCGGCCAAAATCATGATGGTACCCCTTGGAAAAGTGCGGAATCCCGCAACCTACGCTTTTCTTTCAGTTTTTGGCGAATATCTCGGCTATTTCGCGTCCAATCCAAAAAAGGAGTTCCATTTGTGATTCAGGGAACTAATCCCCGTCGATCCTCATCAAAGGATCCTAAATATTCTTCAAATTTAATTTTGGCCCTTTTTTCGGCCAAAATCATGATGGTACCCCTTGAAAAGTGCGGAATCCCGCAACCTACGCTTTTCTTTCAGTTTTTGGCGAATATCTCGGCTATTTCGCATCCAATCCAAAAAAGGAGTTCCATTTGTGATTCAGGGAACTAATCCCCGTCGATCCTCATCAAAGGATCCTAAATATTCTTCAAATTTAATTTTGGCCCTTTTTTCGGCCAAAATCATGATGGTACCCCTTGGAAAAGTGCGGAATCCCGCAACCTACGCTTTTCTTTCACTTTTTGGCGAATATCTCGGCTATTTCGCGTCCAATCCAAAAAAGGAGTTCCATTTGTGATTCAGGGAACTAATCCCCGTCGATCCTCATCAAAGGATCCTAAATATTCTTCAAATTTAATTTTGGCCCTTTTTTCGGCCAAAATCATGATGGTACCCCTTGGAAAAGTGCGGAATCCCGCAACCTACGCTTTTCTTTCACTTTTTGGCGAATATCTCGGCTATTTCGCGTCCAATCCAAAAAAGGAGTTCCATTTGTGATTCAGGGAACTAATCCCCGTCGATCCTCATCAAAGGATCCTAAATATTCTTTCAAATTTAATTTTGGCCCTTTTTTCGGCCAAAATCATGATGGTACCCCTTGGAAAAGTGCGGAATCCCGCAACCTACGCTTTTCTTCCAGTTTTTGGCGAATATCTCGGCTATTTCGCATCCAATCCAAAAAAGGAGTTCCATTTGTGATTCAGGGAACTAATCCCCGTCGATCCTCATCAAAGGATCCTAAATATTCTTCAAATTTAATTTTGGCCCTTTTTTCGGCCAAAATCATGATGGTACCCCTTGGAAAAGTGCGGAATCCCGCAACCTACGCTTTTCTTTCACTTTTTGGCGAATATCTCGGCTATTTCGCGTCCAATCCAAAAAAGGAGTTCCATTTGTGATTCAGGGAACTAATCCCCGTCGATCCTCATCAAAGGATCCTAAATATTCTTCAAATTTAATTTTGGCCCTTTTTTCGGCCAAAATCATGATGGTACCCCTTGGAAAAGTGCGGAATCCCGCAACCTACGCTTTTCTTTCAGTTTTTGGCGAATATCTCGGCTATTTCGCATCCAATCCAAAAAAGGAGTTCCATTTGTGATTCAGGGAACTAATCCCCGTCGATCCTCATCAAAGGATCCTAAATATTCTTCAAATTTAATTTTGGCCCTTTTTTCGGCCAAAATCATGATGGTACCCCTTGGAAAAGTGCGGAATCCCGCAACCTACGCTTTTCTTTCACTTTTTGGCGAATATCTCGGCTATTTCGCATCCAATCCAAAAAAGGAGTTCCATTTGTGATTCAGGGAACTAATCCCCGTCGATCCTCATCAAAGGATCCTAAATATTCTTCAAATTTAATTTTGGCCCTTTTTTCGGCCAAAATCATGATGGTACCCCTTGGAAAAGTGCGGAATCCCGCAACCTACGCTTTTCTTTCACTTTTTGGCGAATATCTCGGCTATTTCGCATCCAATCCAAAAAAGGAGTTCCATTTGTGATTCAGGGAACTAATCCCCGTCGATCCTCATCAAAGGATCCTAAATATTCTTCAAATTTAATTTTGGCCCTTTTTTCGGCCAAAATCATGATGGTACCCCTTGGAAAAGTGCGGAATCCCGCAACCTACGCTTTTCTTTCACTTTTTGGCGAATATCTCGGCTATTTCGCATCCAATCCAAAAAAGGAGTTCCATTTGTGATTCAGGGAACTAATCCCCGTCGATCCTCATCAAAGGATCCTAAATATTCTTCAAATTTAATTTTGGCCCTTTTTTCGGCCAAAATCATGATGGTACCCCTTGGAAAAGTGCGGAATCCCGCAACCTACGCTTTTCTTTCACTTTTTGGCGAATATCTCGGCTATTTCGCATCCAATCCAAAAAAGGAGTTCCATTTGTGATTCAGGGAACTAATCCCCGTCGATCCTCATCAAAGGATCCTAAATATTCTTCAAATTTAATTTTGGCCCTTTTTTCGGCCAAAATCATGATGGTACCCCTTGGAAAAGTGCGGAATCCCGCAACCTACGCTTTTCTTTCAGTTTTTGGCGAATATCTCGGCTATTTCGCATCCAATCCAAAAAAGGAGTTCCATTTGTGATTCAGGGAACTAATCCCCGTCGATCCTCATCAAAGGATCCTAAATATTCTTCAAATTTAATTTTGGCCCTTTTTTCGGCCAAAATCATGATGGTACCCCTTGGAAAAGTGCGGAATCCCGCAACCTACGCTTTTCTTCCAGTTTTTGGCGAATATCTCGGCTATTTCGCGTCCAATCCAAAAAAGGAGTTCCATTTGTGATTCAGGGAACTAATCCCCGTCGATCCTCATCAAAGGATCCTAAATATTCTTCAAATTTAATTTTGGCCCTTTTTTCGGCCAAAATCATGATGGTACCCCTTGAAAAGTGCGGAATCCCGCAACCTACGCTTTTCTTTCAGTTTTTGGCGAATATCTCGGCTATTTCGCATCCAATCCAAAAAAGGAGTTCCATTTGTGATTCAGGGAACTAATCCCCGTCGATCCTCATCAAAGGATCCTAAATATTCTTCAAATTTAATTTTGGCCCTTTTTTCGGCCAAAATCATGATGGTACCCCTTGGAAAAGTGCGGAATCCCGCAACCTACGCTTTTCTTTCAGTTTTTGGCGAATATCTCGGCTATTTCGCGTCCAATCCAAAAAAGGAGTTCCATTTGTGATTCAGGGAACTAATCCCCGTCGATCCTCATCAAAGGATCCTAAATATTCTTCAAATTTAATTTTGGCCCTTTTTTCGGCCAAAATCATGATGGTACCCCTTGGAAAAGTGCGGAATCCCGCAACCTACGCTTTTCTTTCAGTTTTTGGCGAATATCTCGGCTATTTCGCATCCAATCCAAAAAAGGAGTTCCATTTGTGATTCAGGGAACTAATCCCCGTCGATCCTCATCAAAGGATCCTAAATATTCTTCAAATTTAATTTTGGCCCTTTTTTCGGCCAAAATCATGATGGTACCCCTTGGAAAAGTGCGGAATCCCGCAACCTACGCTTTTCTTTCAGTTTTTGGCGAATATCTCGGCTATTTCGCGTCCAATCCAAAAAAGGAGTTCCATTTGTGATTCAGGGAACTAATCCCCGTCGATCCTCATCAAAGGATCCTAAATATTCTTCAAATTTAATTTTGGCCCTTTTTTCGGCCAAAATCATGATGGTACCCCTTGGAAAAGTGCGGAATCCCGCAACCTACGCTTTTCTTTCAGTTTTTGGCGAATATCTCGGCTATTTCGCGTCCAATCCAAAAAAGGAGTTCCATTTGTGATTCAGGGAACTAATCCCCGTCGATCCTCATCAAAGGATCCTAAATATTCTTCAAATTTAATTTTGGCCCTTTTTTCGGCCAAAATCATGATGGTACCCCTTGGAAAAGTGCGGAATCCCGCAACCTACGCTTTTCTTTCAGTTTTTGGCGAATATCTCGGCTATTTCGCATCCAATCCAAAAAAGGAGTTCCATTTGTGATTCAGGGAACTAATCCCCGTCGATCCTCATCAAAGGATCTTCAATATTCTTCAAATTTAATTTTGGCCCTTTTTTCGGCCAAAATCATGATGGTACCCCTTGGAAAAGTGCGGAATCCCGCAACCTACGCTTTTCTTCCAGTTTTTGGCGAATATCTCGGCTATTTCGCATCCAATCCAAAAAAGGAGTTCCATTTGTGATTCAGGGAACTAATCCCCGTCGATCCTCATCAAAGGATCCTAAATATTCTTCAAATTTAATTTTGGCCCTTTTTTCGGCCAAAATCATGATGGTACCCCTTGGAAAAGTGCGGAATCCCGCAACCTACGCTTTTCTTCCAGTTTTTGGCGAATATCTCGGCTATTTCGCATCCAATCCAAAAAAGGAGTTCCATTTGTGATTCAGGGAACTAATCCCCGTCGATCCTCATCAAAGGATCCTAAATATTCTTCAAATTTAATTTTGGCCCTTTTTTCGGCCAAAATCATGATGGTACCCCTTGGAAAAGTGCGGAATCCCGCAACCTACGCTTTTCTTTCAGTTTTTGGCGAATATCTCGGCTATTTCGCATCCAATCCAAAAAAGGAGTTCCATTTGTGATTCAGGGAACTAATCCCCGTCGATCCTCATCAAAGGATCTTAAATATTCTTCAAATTTAATTTTGGCCCTTTTTTCGGCCAAAATCATGATGGTACCCCTTGGAAAAGTGCGGAATCCCGCAACCTACGCTTTTCTTTCAGTTTTTGGCGAATATCTCGGCTATTTCGCGTCCAATCCAAAAAAGGAGTTCCATTTGTGATTCAGGGAACTAATCCCCGTCGATCCTCATCAAAGGATCCTAAATATTCTTCAAATTTAATTTTGGCCCTTTTTTCGGCCAAAATCATGATGGTACCCCTTGGAAAAGTGCGGAATCCCGCAACCTACGCTTTTCTTTCAGTTTTTGGCGAATATCTCGGCTATTTCGCATCCAATCCAAAAAAGGAGTTCCATTTGTGATTCAGGGAACTAATCCCCGTCGATCCTCATCAAAGGATCCTAAATATTCTTCAAATTTAATTTTGGCCCTTTTTTCGGCCAAAATCATGATGGTACCCCTTGGAAAAGTGCGGAATCCCGCAACCTACGCTTTTCTTTCAGTTTTTGGCGAATATCTCGGCTATTTCGCATCCAATCCAAAAAAGGAGTTCCATTTGTGATTCAGGGAACTAATCCCCGTCGATCCTCATCAAAGGATCCTCAATATTCTTCAAATTTAATTTTGGCCCTTTTTTCGGCCAAAATCATGATGGTACCCCTTGAAAAAGTGCGGAATCCCGCAACCTACGCTTTTCTTTCAGTTTTTGGCGAATATCTCGGCTATTTCGCATCCAATCCAAAAAAGGAGTTCCATTTGTGATTCAGGGAACTAATCCCCGTCGATCCTCATCAAAGGATCCTAAATATTCTTCAAATTTAATTTTGGCCCTTTTTTCGGCCAAAATCATGATGGTACCCCTTGGAAAAGTGCGGAATCCCGCAACCTACGCTTTTCTTCCAGTTTTTGGCGAATATCTCGGCTATTTCGCGTCCAATCCAAAAAAGGAGTTCCATTTGTGATTCAGGGAACTAATCCCCGTCGATCCTCATCAAAGGATCCTAAATATTCTTCAAATTTAATTTTGGCCCTTTTTTCGGCCAAAATCATGATGGTACCCCTTGGAAAAGTGCGGAATCCCGCAACCTACGCTTTTCTTCCAGTTTTTGGCGAATATCTCGGCTATTTCGCGTCCAATCCAAAAAAGGAGTTCCATTTGTGATTCAGGGAACTAATCCCCGTCGATCCTCATCAAAGGATCCTAAATATTCTTCAAATTTAATTTTGGCCCTTTTTTCGGCCAAAATCATGATGGTACCCCTTGGAAAAGTGCGGAATCCCGCAACCTACGCTTTTCTTCCAGTTTTTGGCGAATATCTCGGCTATTTCGCATCCAATCCAAAAAAGGAGTTCCATTTGTGATTCAGGGAACTAATCCCCGTCGATCCTCATCAAAGGATCCTAAATATTCTTCAAATTTAATTTTGGCCCTTTTTTCGGCCAAAATCATGATGGTACCCCTTGGAAAAGTGCGGAATCCCGCAACCTACGCTTTTCTTTCAGTTTTTGGCGAATATCTCGGCTATTTCGCATCCAATCCAAAAAAGGAGTTCCATTTGTGATTCAGGGAACTAATCCCCCGTCGATCCTCATCAAAGGATCCTAAATATTCTTCAAATTTAATTTTGGCCCTTTTTTCGGCCAAAATCATGATGGTACCCCTTGGAAAAGTGCGGAATCCCGCAACCTACGCTTTTCTTTCAGTTTTTGGCGAATATCTCGGCTATTTCGCATCCAATCCAAAAAAGGAGTTCCATTTGTGATTCAGGGAACTAATCCCCGTCGATCCTCATCAAAGGATCCTAAATATTCTTCAAATTTAATTTTGGCCCTTTTTTCGGCCAAAATCATGATGGTACCCCTTGGAAAAGTGCGGAATCCCGCAACCTACGCTTTTCTTTCAGTTTTTGGCGAATATCTCGGCTATTTCGCATCCAATCCAAAAAAGGAGTTCCATTTGTGATTCAGGGAACTAATCCCCGTCGATCCTCATCAAAGGATCCTAAATATTCTTCAAATTTAATTTTGGCCCTTTTTTCGGCCAAAATCATGATGGTACCCCTTGGAAAAGTGCGGAATCCCGCAACCTACGCTTTTCTTTCAGTTTTTGGCGAATATCTCGGCTATTTCGCATCCAATCCAAAAAAGGAGTTCCATTTGTGATTCAGGGAACTAATCCCCGTCGATCCTCATCAAAGGATCCTCAATATTCTTCAAATTTAATTTTGGCCCTTTTTTCGGCCAAAATCATGATGGTACCCCTTGGAAAAGTGCGGAATCCCGCAACCTACGCTTTTCTTCCAGTTTTTGGCGAATATCTCGGCTATTTCGCGTCCAATCCAAAAAAGGAGTTCCATTTGTGATTCAGGGAACTAATCCCCGTCGATCCTCATCAAAGGATCCTAAATATTCTTCAAATTTAATTTTGGCCCTTTTTTCGGCCAAAATCATGATGGTACCCCTTGGAAAAGTGCGGAATCCCGCAACCTACGCTTTTCTTTCACTTTTTGGCGAATATCTCGGCTATTTCGCATCCAATCCAAAAAAGGAGTTCCATTTGTGATTCAGGGAACTAATCCCCGTCGATCCTCATCAAAGGATCCTAAATATTCTTCAAATTTAATTTTGGCCCTTTTTTCGGCCAAAATCATGATGGTACCCCTTGGAAAAGTGCGGAATCCCGCAACCAACGCTTTTCTTTCACTTTTTGGCGAATATCTCGGCTATTTCGCATCCAATCCAAAAAAGGAGTTCCATTTGTGATTCAGGGAACTAATCCCCGTCGATCCTCATCAAAGGATCCTAAATATTCTTCAAATTTAATTTTGGCCCTTTTTTCGGCCAAAATCATGATGGTACCCCTTGGAAAAGTGCGGAATCCCGCAACCTACGCTTTTCTTTCACTTTTTGGCGAATATCTCGGCTATTTCGCATCCAATCCAAAAAAGGAGTTCCATTTGTGATTCAGGGAACTAATCCCCGTCGATCCTCATCAAAGGATCTTCAATATTCTTCAAATTTAATTTTGGCCATTTTTTCGGCCAAAATCATGATGGTACCCCTTGGAAAAGTGCGGAATCCCGCAACCTACGCTTTTCTTTCACTTTTTGGCGAATATCTCGGCTATTTCGCATCCAATCCAAAAAAGGAGTTCCATTTGTGATTCAGGGAACTAATCCCCGTCGATCCTCATCAAAGGATCCTAAATATTCTTCAAATTTAATTTTGGCCCTTTTTTCGGCCAAAATCATGATGGTACCCCTTGGAAAAGTGCGGAATCCCGCAACCTACGCTTTTCTTTCACTTTTTGGCGAATATCTCGGCTATTTCGCATCCAATCCAAAAAAGGAGTTCCATTTGTGATTCAGGGAACTAATCCCCGTCGATCCTCATCAAAGGATCCTAAATATTCTTCAAATTTAATTTTGGCCCTTTTTTCGGCCAAAATCATGATGGTACCCCTTGGAAAAGTGCGGAATCCCGCAACCTACGCTTTTCTTTCACTTTTTGGCGAATATCTCGGCTATTTCGCATCCAATCCAAAAAAGGAGTTCCATTTGTGATTCAGGGAACTAATCCCCGTCGATCCTCATCAAAGGATCCTAAATATTCTTCAAATTTAATTTTGGCCCTTTTTTCGGCCAAAATCATGATGGTACCCCTTGGAAAAGTGCGGAATCCCGCAACCTACGCTTTTCTTTCACTTTTTGGCGAATATCTCGGCTATTTCGCATCCAATCCAAAAAAGGAGTTCCATTTGTGATTCAGGGAACTAATCCCCGTCGATCCTCATCAAAGGATCCTAAATATTCTTGAAATTTAATTTTGGCCCTTTTTTCGGCCAAAATCATGATGGTACCCCTTGGAAAAGCTCGGAATCCCGCAACCTACGCTTTTCTTTCACTTTTTGGCGAATATCTCGGCTATTTCGCATCCAATCCAAAAAAGGAGTTCCATTTGTGATTCAGGGAACTAATCCCCGTCGATCCTCATCAAAGGATCCTAAATATTCTTGAAATTTAATTTTGGCCCTTTTTTCGGCCAAAATCATGATGGTACCCCTTGGAAAAGTGCGGAATCCCGCAACCTACGCTTTTCTTTCACTTTTTGGCGAATATCTCGGCTATTTCGCATCCAATCCAAAAAAGGAGTTCCATTTGTGATTCAGGGAACTAATCCCCGTCGATCCTCATCAAAGGATCCTAAATATTCTTGAAATTTAATTTTGGCCCTTTTTCGGCCAAAATCATGATGGTACCCCTTGGAAAAGTGCGGAATCCCGCAACCTACGCTTTTCTTTCACTTTTTGGCGAATATCTCGGCTATTTCGCATCCAATCCAAAAAAGGAGTTCCATTTGTGATTCAGGGAACTAATCCCCGTCGATCCTCATCAAAGGATCCTAAATATTCTTCAAATTTAATTTTGGCCCTTTTTTCGGCCAAAATCATGATGGTACCCCTTGGAAAAGTGCGGAATCCCGCAACCTACGCTTTTCTTTCACTTTTTGGCGAATATCTCGGCTATTTCGCATCCAATCCAAAAAAGGAGTTCCATTTGTGATTCAGGGAACTAATCCCCGTCGATCCTCATCAAAGGATCCTAAATATTCTTCAAATTTAATTTTGGCCCTTTTTTCGGCCAAAATCATGATGGTACCCCTTGGAAAAGTGCGGAATCCCGCAACCTACGCTTTTCTTTCACTTTTTGGCGAATATCTCGGCTATTTCGCATCCAATCCAAAAAAGGAGTTCCATTTGTGATTCAGGGAACTAATCCCCGTCGATCCTCATCAAAGGATCCTAAATATTCTTCAAATTTAATTTTGGCCCTTTTTTCGGCCAAAATCATGATGGTACCCCTTGGAAAAGTGCGGAATCCCGCAACCTACGCTTTTCTTTCACTTTTTGGCGAATATCTCGGCTATTTCGCATCCAATCCAAAAAGGGGTTTCATTTGTGATTCAGGGAACTAATCCCCGTCGATCCTCATCAAAGGATCCTAAATATTCTTCAAATTTAATTTTGGCCCTTTTTTCGGCCAAAATCATGATGGTACCCCTTGGAAAAGTGCGGAATCCCGCAACCTACGCTTTTCTTTCACTTTTTGGCGAATATCTCGGCTATTTCGCATCCAATCCAAAAAAGGAGTTCCATTTGTGATTCAGGGAACTAATCCCCGTCGATCCTCATCAAAGGATCCTAAATATTCTTCAAATTTAATTTTGGCCCTTTTTTTCGGCCAAAATCATGATGGTACCCCTTGGAAAAGTGCGGAATCCCGCAACCTACGCTTTTCTTTCACTTTTTGGCGAATATCTCGGCTATTTCGCATCCAATCCAAAAAAGGAGTTCCATTTGTGATTCAGGGAACTAATCCCCGTCGATCCTCATCAAAGGATCTTCAATATTCTTCAAATTTAATTTTGGCCCTTTTTTCGGCCAAAATCATGATGGTACCCCTTGGAAAAGTGCGGAATCCCGCAACCTACGCTTTTCTTTCACTTTTTGGCGAATATCTCGGCTATTTCGCATCCAATCCAAAAAAGGAGTTCCATTTGTGATTCAGGGAACTAATCCCCGTCGATCCTCATCAAAGGATCCTAAATATTCTTCAAATTTAATTTTGGCCCTTTTTTCGGCCAAAATCATGATGGTACCCCTTGGAAAAGTGCGGAATCCCGCAACCTACGCTTTTCTTTCACTTTTTGGCGAATATCTCGGCTATTTCGCATCCAATCCAAAAAAGGAGTTCCATTTGTGATTCAGGGAACTAATCCCCGTCGATCCTCATCAAAGGATCCTAAATATTCTTCAAATTTAATTTTGGCCCTTTTTTCGGCCAAAATCATGATGGTACCCCTTGGAAAAGTGCGGAATCCCGCAACCTACGCTTTTCTTTCACTTTTTGGCGAATATCTCGGCTATTTCGCATCCAATCCAAAAAAGGAGTTCCATTTGTGATTCAGGGAACTAATCCCCGTCGATCCTCATCAAAGGATCTTCAATATTCTTCAAATTTAATTTTGGCCCTTTTTTCGGCCAAAATCATGATGGTACCCCTTGGAAAAGTGCGGAATCCCGCAACCTACGCTTTTCTTTCACTTTTTGGCGAATATCTCGGCTATTTCGCATCCAATCCAAAAAAGGAGTTCCATTTGTGATTCAGGGAACTAATCCCCGTCGATCCTCATCAAAGGATCTTCAATATTCTTCAAATTTAATTTTGGCCCTTTTTTCGGCCAAAATCATGATGGTACCCCTTGGAAAAGCGCGGAATCCCGCAACCTACGCTTTTCTTTCACTTTTTGGCGAATATCTCGGCTATTTCGCATCCAATCCAAAAAAGGAGTTCCATTTGTGATTCAGGGAACTAATCCCCGTCGATCCTCATCAAAGGATCCTAAATATTCTTCAAATTTAATTTTGGCCCTTTTTTTCGGCCAAAATCATGATGGTACCCCTTGAAAAGTGCGGAGTCCCGCAACCTACGCTTTTCTTTCACTTTTTGGCGAATATCTCGGCTATTTCGCATCCAATCCAAAAAAGGAGTTCCATTTGTGATTCAGGGAACTAATCCCCGTCGATCCTCATCAAAGGATCCTAAATATTCTTTCAAATTCATGATGGTACCCCTTGAAAGTGCGGAATCCCGCAACCTACGCTTTTCTTTCACTTTTTGGCGAATATCTCGGCTATTTCGCATCCAATCCAAAAAAGGAGTTCCATTTGTGATTCAGGGAACTAATCCCCGTCGATCCTCATGAAAGGATCTTCAATATTCTTCAAATTTAATTTTGGCCCTTTTTTCGGCCAAAATCATGATGGTACCCCTTGGAAAAGTGCGGAATCCCGCAACCTACGCTTTTCTTTCACTTTTTGGCGAATATCTCGGCTATTTCGCATCCAATCCAAAAAAGGAGTTCCATTTGTGATTCAGGGAACTAATCCCCGTCGATCCTCATCAAAGGATCCTAAATATTCTTCAAATTTAATTTTGGCCCTTTTTTCGGCCAAAATCATGATGGTACCCCTTGGAAAAGCTCGGAATCCCGCAACCTACGCTTTTCTTTCACTTGTTGGCGAATATCTCGGCTATTTCGCATCCAATCCAAAAAAGGAGTTCCATTTGTGATTCAGGGAACTAATCCCCGTCGATCCTCATCAAAGGATCTTCAATATTCTTCAAATTTAATTTTGGCCCTTTTTTCGGCCAAAATCATGATGGTACCCCTTGGAAAAGTGCGGAATCCCGCAACCTACGCTTTTCTTTCACTTTTTGGCGAATATCTCGGCTATTTCGCATCCAATCCAAAAAAGGAGTTCCATTTGTGATTCAGGGAACTAATCCCCGTCGATCCTCATCAAAGGATCCTAAATATTCTTGAAATTTAATTTTGGCCCTTTTTTCGGCCAAAATCATGATGGTACCCCTTGGAAAAGCTCGGAATCCCGCAACCTACGCTTTTCTTTCACTTGTTGGCGAATATCTCGGCTATTTCGCATCCAATCCAAAAAAGGAGTTCCATTTGTGATTCAGGGAACTAATCCCCGTCGATCCTCATCAAAGGATCCTAAATATTCTTGAAATTTAATTTTGGCCCTTTTTTCGGCCAAAATCATGATGGTACCCCTTGGAAAAGCTCGGAATCCCGCAACCTACGCTTTTCTTTCACTTTTTGGCAAATATCTCGGCTATTTCGCCTCCAATCCAAAAAAGGAGTTCCATTTGTGATTCAGGGAACTAATCCCCGTCGATCCTCATCAAAGGATCCTAAATATTCTTGAAATTTAATTTTGGCCCTTTTTTCGGCCAAAATCATGATGGTACCCCTTGGAAAAGTGCGGAATCCCGCAACCTACGCTTTTCTTTCACTTTTTGGCGAATATCTCGGCTATTTCGCATCCAATCCAAAAAAGGAGTTCCATTTGTGATTCAGGGAACTAATCCCCGTCGATCCTCATCAAAGGATCCTAAATATTCTTCAAATTTAATTTTGGCCCTTTTTTCGGCCAAAATCATGATGGTACCCCTTGGAAAAGTGCGGAATCCCGCAACCTACGCTTTTCTTTCACTTTTTGGCGAATATCTCGGCTATTTCGCATCCAATCCAAAAAAGGAGTTCCATTTGTGATTCAGGGAACTAATCCCCGTCGATCCTCATCAAAGGATCCTAAATATTCTTCAAATTTAATTTTGGCCCTTTTTTCGGCCAAAATCATGATGGTACCCCTTGGAAAAGCTCGGAATCCCGCAACCTACGCTTTTCTTTCACTTGTTGGCGAATATCTCGGCTATTTCGCATCCAATCCAAAAAAGGAGTTCCATTTGTGATTCAGGGAACTAATCCCCGTCGATCCTCATCAAAGGATCCTAAATATTCTTGAAATTTAATTTTGGCCCTTTTTTCGGCCAAAATCATGATGGTACCCCTTGGAAAAGCTCGGAATCCCGCAACCTACGCTTTTCTTTCACTTTTTGGCGAATATCTCGGCTATTTCGCCTCCAATCCAAAAAAGGAGTTCCATTTGTGATTCAGGGAACTTATCCCCGTCGATCCTCATCAAAGGATCCTAAATATTCTTCAAATTTAATTTTGGCCCTTTTTTCGGCCAAAATCATGATGGTACCCCTTGGAAAAGCTCGGAATCCCGCAACCTACGCTTTTCTTTCACTTTTTGGCGAATATCTCGGCTATTTCGCATCCAATCCAAAAAAGGAGTTCCATTTGTGATTCAGGGAACTAATCCCCGTCGATCCTCATCAAAGGATCCTAAATATTCTTCAAATTTAATTTTGGCCCTTTTTTCGGCCAAAATCATGATGGTACCCCTTGGAAAAGTGCGGAATCCCGCAACCTACGCTTTTCTTTCACTTTTTGGCGAATATCTCGGCTATTTCGCATCCAATCCAAAAAAGGAGTTCCATTTGTGATTCAGGGAACTAATCCCCGTCGATCCTCATCAAAGGATCCTAAATATTCTTGAAATTTAATTTTGGCCCTTTTTTCGGCCAAAATCATGATGGTACCCCTTGGAAAAGTGCGGAATCCCGCAACCTACGCTTTTCTTTCACTTTTTGGCGAATATCTCGGCTATTTCGCATCCAATCCAAAAAAGGAGTTCCATTTGTGATTCAGGGAACTAATCCCCGTCGATCCTCATCAAAGGATCCTAAATATTCTTGAAATTTAATTTTGGCCCTTTTTCGGCCAAAATCATGATGGTACCCCTTGGAAAAGCTCGGAATCCCGCAACCTACGCTTTTCTTTCACTTTTTGGCAAATATCTCTGCTATTTCGCCTCCAATCCAAAAAAGGAGTTCCATTTGTGATTCAGGGAACTAATCCCCGTCGATCCTCATCAAAGGATCCTAAATATTCTTCAAATTTAATTTTGGCCCTTTTTTCGGCCAAAATCATGATGGTAACCCTTGGAAAAGTGCGGAATCCCGCAACCTACGCTTTTCTTTCACTTTTTGGCGAATATCTCGGCTATTTCGCATCCAATCCAAAAAAGGAGTTCCATTTGTGATTCAGGGAACTAATCCCCGTCGATCCTCATCAAAGGATCCTAAATATTCTTCAAATTTAATTTTGGCCCTTTTTTCGGCCAAAATCATGATGGTACCCCTTGGAAAAGTGCGGAATCCCGCAACCTACGCTTTTCTTTCACTTTTTGGCGAATATCTCGGCTATTTCGCATCCAATCCAAAAAAGGAGTTCCATTTGTGATTCAGGGAACTAATCCCCGTCGATCCTCATCAAAGGATCCTAAATATTCTTCAAATTTAATTTTGGCCCTTTTTTCGGCCAAAATCATGATGGTACCCCTTGGAAAAGCTCGGAATCCCGCAACCTACGCTTTTCTTTCACTTTTTGGCAAATATCTCGGCTATTTCGCATCCAATCCAAAAAAGGAGTTCCATTTGTGATTCAGGGAACTAATCCCCGTCGATCCTCATCAAAGGATCCTAAATATTCTTCAAATTTAATTTTGGCCCTTTTTTCGGCCAAAATCATGATGGTACCCCTTGGAAAAGTGCGGAATCCCGCAACCTACGCTTTTCTTTCACTTTTTGGCGAATATCTCGGCTATTTCGCATCCAATCCAAAAAAGGAGTTCCATTTGTGATTCAGGGAACTAATCCCCGTCGATCCTCATCAAAGGATCCTAAATATTCTTCAAATTTAATTTTGGCCCTTTTTTCGGCCAAAATCATGATGGTACCCCTTGGAAAAGTGCGGAATCCCGCAACCTACGCTTTTCTTTCACTTTTTGGCGAATATCTCGGCTATTTCGCATCCAATCCAAAAAAGGAGTTCCATTTGTGATTCAGGGAACTAATCCCCGTCGATCCTCATCAAAGGATCCTAAATATTCTTCAAATTTAATTTTGGCCCTTTTTTCGGCCAAAATCATGATGGTACCCCTTGGAAAAGTGCGCAATCCCGCAACCTACGCTTTTCTTTCACTTTTTGGCGAATATCTCGGCTATTTCGCATCCAATCCAAAAAAGGAGTTCCATTTGTGATTCAGGGAACTAATCCCCGTCGATCCTCATCAAAGGATCCTAAATATTCTTGAAATTTAATTTTGGCCCTTTTTTCGGCCAAAATCATGATGGTACCCCTTGGAAAAGTGCGGAATCCCGCAACCTACGCTTTTCTTTCACTTTTTGGCGAATATCTCGGCTATTTCGCATCCAATCCAAAAAAGGAGTTCCATTTGTGATTCAGGGAACTAATCCCCGTCGATCCTCATCAAAGGATCCTAAATATTCTTCAAATTTAATTTTGGCCCTTTTTTCGGCCAAAATCATGATGGTACCCCTTGGAAAAGTGCGGAATCCCGCAACCTACGCTTTTCTTTCACTTTTTGGCGAATATCTCGGCTATTTCGCATCCAATCCAAAAAAGGAGTTCCATTTGTGATTCAGGGAACTAATCCCCGTCGATCCTCATCAAAGGATCCTAAATATTCTTCAAATTTAATTTTGGCCCTTTTTTCGGCCAAAATCATGATGGTACCCCTTGGAAAAGTGCGGAATCCCGCAACCTACGCTTTTCTTTCACTTTTTGGCGAATATCTCGGCTATTTCGCATCCAATCCAAAAAAGGAGTTCCATTTGTGATTCAGGGAACTAATCCCCGTCAATCCTCATGAAAGGATCTTCAATATTCTTCAAATTTAATTTTGGCCCTTTTTTCGGCCAAAATCATGATGGTACCCCTTGGAAAAGTGCGGAATCCCGCAACCTACGCTTTTCTTTCACTTTTTGGCGAATATCTCGGCTATTTCGCATCCAATCCAAAAAGGAGTTCCATTTGTGATTCAGGGAACTAATCCCCGGCGATCCTCATCAAAGGATCCTAAATATTCTTCAAATTTAATTTTGGCCCTTTTTTCGGCCAAAATCATGATGGTACCCCTTGGAAAAGTGCGGAATCCCGCAACCTACGCTTTTCTTTCACTTTTTGGCGAATATCTCGGCTATTTCGCATCCAATCCAAAAAAGGAGTTCCATTTGTGATTCAGGGAACTAATCCCCGGCGATCCTCATGAAAGGATCTTCAATATTCTTCAAATTTAATTTTGGCCCTTTTTTCGGCCAAATTCATGATGGTACCCCTTGGAAAAGTGCGGAATCCCGCAACCTACGCTTTTCTTCCAGTTTTTGGCGAATATCTCGGCTATTTCGCATCCAATCCAAAAAAGGAGTTCCATTTGTGATTCTTTAGTATTCTAAAAGATCTTTAGTATTCCCAAAATTAAAAATTGACCTTATTTTGGGTTAAAATCATGATACCCCTTGGAAAAGCGCCTCTGGTTGAATTTTATACTTTTCCGATACTTTTAAGGGAATAAAAATCGTCAACAAATTTTAAAATGCCTAAAAATAAAGTTATTTGTAGTGTTTTTTTATTTTTAAAATGTTAGCTGAGTTCCGAACCGATCTTACGTCATTGGACTTAAAATATTGATATTTGATTTGCAGTATTAAGCACTCAGTATTACCGATGAATTTTTGGTATTTTTTGGCTTCGCGTGACTGGTATCTCTAAAATCGATAACCAAAACAAAAGGGTGCTTTTGATAAAATCCGGAATATTTAAACAAAATGATAAGATTGTTCCTGGAAAAAGATGAACATGACATGAAGATTGCCCCAAAGATCATTTAGCCGCTGAAAAAGGACTCCGGAATGGATACTGAGGCAACAAATCCGACGGAGTTGCGCAATAGACCAAGGCGGCACTGAAAGATCACTGGGACGGATGTGATCTCGCGGAGGACTGGCGATACTAAGGAGGCGACTGAGAGGATGTACCCCAGGCTGATGACGTTCCATTTTCGGGTAAGTGAACGTCCGAAATAGGGAAAACCAATGTGACTCTGAATTTCAATGGTTTATAGTCCCCCAGGTGAACAGGACTAATCTGCTGTCCGAGGAGGGCGTACAGACCAATTATCTGGATGCAGTACACCGGTTCTGGTGCCTGGAAGTCAACAATGGACAACGGGGATACGCACAATCGCCGCTCGGTCGTCGCCCATCCCATTAAGGGTTCAACAACGCCTCGTCGACTTTACTCGGCAACTCCAAGGACATTCCACGAAGTATCCTTCGATGCCCGGTGAACTTCGGTCAGCGTGTGCAGAACTTTGCTTTATATGTATCTTAAGGTTGTACTTATTTTTAGTTAGGGTATGTGTGTGAAACATCATGATTATGATAAACGGTTTAAAAAATATCCTGTGTGGTTCATTCAATGGGGATTATTTCCAGGTGTGACGTCGTCTTAACTTGGCCAACATCGGATGCAAAAGGGCCAGGATATACGGAAAAACAGTTTACAGAAATTTCTTGACGTCACAGAATTGCGAAGAAAAATTTTGAATTTTGGGCCACTACCAGGCCTGAGGTACCAGGCCAACAGAAATGGCCAGTAGGTGGATTTCGATTTTTATAATTGTTTTTTGCGAATATCTCGGCCATTTTGCATCCAATCCTGGATTGGGATGGCTCAAAAAATGCAGAAAAATATGCTCCACCTGCCTGGCTTCCATTATTGGTATTAGCCAAGTTAACACCGTGGGAAAAATGTTTTTGGCCAATAATTTAATGTTTGATTGGCTCCTTTGCTTATATCTCAGCCATTCCGCAACCTATTTTGGAAGGGATGGCCACTTCCGAATCAGGACTTTAAGGTCCTTTGAACTGCTTCAAAAGTTACGGCATCAAAGGATGTTTGATCCTTAAAGTCGAATAAAATCAAATTCATTTAGTTTTGATTTTCTGGACACATTTTTGTAAAGGATATCAAGGATATTTTGGTAGAGATCGAAGGGTATTAATGTCCTGATCCCAAAATGGTGCCCCGTTTCTAGATCGGTTGGGAACTGACCGAGATATACATAATCGAGATATCGGGAACATATTTAAAATATTAATTTTTGGCCAATTTTAACTTTCCCACGGTGTTAACTTGGCTTATACCAGATTATGTTGGCCAGTCGATGCACTTTATTTTTCCGCATTTTTAGAGTTATCACAATTCAGGATCAGATGCGAAATGGCCGAGATATTCACAAAAAACTGTTTCAGAAAATAGAATCCACCTACTGGCCATTTCTGTTGGCCTGGTACTCCAAGCCTGGTAGTGGCCCAAAATCCCAAAAATTTCAGCCGCAAATTCGCGGGGGCGGGTAACTATTTTTGAATTTGAAAATTTAAAAAAGCCCGGGAAGGCGCGGGCGGGATATATTTTTGAATTTCAAATTCAAATATAACGGATCGATTTGTGGATTCTGTGTGGTACCTAAGTGGATCTTATGTGGATCCTATGTGGGACCTGTGTGGAACCTGTGTGGATCCTGTGTGGATCCTATGTGGGCCCAAGACACGATATATATCGATATACAACCCGCTAAATTTAAATTCAAATTCAAAAAACGATTTTCCGCCCGCGCCTGTGGATCCAAATTCGATCTTTAATTTTGAATTCAAATTTCAAATAGTTACCCGCCCCCGCGAAAATTAAAAACCAACCGTTTAACCGGTTCAGCCAAGACACCACCCATTGCCGCCTAGACTCCACCCAGTTGTGACGTCACTGATCCAGGCCCATTTCGTGACGTCACAGACTTTTGCGGCTGAAAATTTTGAGATTTTCGGCCGCCACCAGGCTCGGAGTACCAGGCCAACAGAAATGGCCAGTAGGTGGATTCTATTTTCTGAAACAGTTTTTTGTGAATATCTCGGCCATTTCGCATCTGATCCTGAATTGTGATAACTCTAAAAATGCGGAAAAATAAAGTGCATCGACTGGCCAACATAATCTGGTATAAGCCAAGTTAACACCGTGGGAAAGTTAAAATTGGCCAAAAATTAATATTTTAAATATGTTCCCGATATCTCGATTATGTATATCTCGGTCAGTTCCCAACCGATCTAGAAACGGGGCACCATTTTGGGATCAGGACATTAATACCCTTCGATCTCTACCAAAATATCCTTGATATCCTTTACAAAAATGTGTCCAGAAAATCAAAACTAAATGAATTTGATTTTATTCGACTTTAAGGATCAAACATCCTTTGATGCCGTAACTTTTGAAGCAGTTCAAAGGACCTTAAAGTCCTGATTCGGAAGTGGCCATCCCTTCCAAAATCGGTTGCGGAATGGCTGAGATATAAGCAAAGGAGCCAATCAAACATTAAGTTATTGGCCAAAAACATTTTTCCGACGGTGTTAACTTGGCTAATACCAATAATGGAAGCCAGGCAGGTGGAGCATATTTTTCTGCATTTTTTGAGCCATCCCAATCCAGGATTGGATGCAAAATGGCCGAGATATTCGCAAAAAACATTTTTAAAAATCGAAATCCACCTACTGGCCATTTCTGTTGGCCTGGTACTGCGGGCCTGGTAGTGGCCCAAAATTCAAAATTTTTCTTCGCAATTCTGTGACGTCAAGAAATTTCTGTAAACTGTTTTTCCGTATATCCTGGTCCTTTTGCATCCGATGTTGGCCAAGTTAAGACGACGTCACACCTGGAAATAATCCCCATTGAATGAACCACACAGGATATTTTTTAAACCGTTTATTATAATCATGATGTTTCACACACATACCCTAACTAAAAATAAGTACAACCTTAAGATACATATAAAGCAAAGTTCTGCACACGCTGATCCGAAGTTCACCGGGCATCGAAGGATACTTCGTGGAATGTCCTTGGAGTTGCCGAGTAAAGTCGACGAGGCGTTGTTGAACCCTTAATGGGATGGGCGACGACCAAGCGGCGATTGTGCGTATCCCCGTTGTCCATTGTTGACTTCCAGGCACGAGAACCGGTGCACTGCATCCAGATAATTGGTCTGTACGCCCTCCTCGGACAGCAGATTAGTCCTGTTCACCTGGGGGACTATAAACCATTGAAACTCAGAGTCACATTGGTTTTTCCTATTTCGGACGTTCACTTACCCAAAAATGAAACGTCATCAGCCTGGGGTACATCCTCTCAGTCGCCTCCTTAGTATCGCCAGTCCTCCGCGAGATCACATCCGTCCCAGTGATCTTTCAGTGCCGCCTTGGTCTATTGCGCAACTCCGTCGGATTTGATGCCTCAGTATCCATTCCGGAGTCCTTCTTCAGCGGCTAAATGATCTTTGGGGCAATCTTCATGTCATTTTCATCTTTCTCCAGGAACAATCTTACCATTTTGTTTAAATATTCCGGATTGTATCAAAAGCACCCTTTTGTTTTGGTTATCGATCTTAGAGATACCAGTCACGCGAAGCCAAAAAATACCAAAAATTCATCGATAATACTGAGTGCTTAATACTGCAAATCAAACATCGATATTTTAAGTCCAATGACGTAAGATCGGTTCGGAACTCAGCTAACATTTTAAAAATAAAAAAACACTACAAATAACTTTATTTTTAGGTATTTTAAAATTTTTTGACGATTTTTATTTCCTTAAAAGTATCGGAAAAGTATAAAATTCAACCAGAGGCGCTTTTCCAAGGGGTATCATGATTTTAACCCAAAATAAGGTCAATTTTTAATTTTGGGAATACTAAAGATCTTTTAGAATACTAAAGAATCACAAATGGAACTCCTTTTTTGGATTGGATGCGAAATAGCCGAGATATTCGCCAAAAACTGGAAGAAAAGCGTAGGTTGCGGGATTCCGCACTTTTCCAAGGGGTACCATCATGAATTTGGCCGAAAAAAGGGCCAAAATTAAATTTGAAGAATATTGAAGATCCTTTGATGAGGATCGACGGGGATTAGTTCCCTGAATCACAAATGGAACTCCTTTTTTGGATTGGATGCGAAATAGCCGAGATATTCGCCAAAAAGTGAAAGAAAAGCGTAGATTTCGGGATTCCGAACTTTTCCAAGGGGTACCATCATGAATTTAAAGAATATTTAGGATTCTTTGATGAGGATCGACGGGGATTAGTTCCCTGAATCACAAATGGAACTCCTTTTTTGGATTGGATGCGAAATAGCCGAGATATTCGCCAAAAAGTGAAAGAAAAGCGTAGGTTGCGGGATTCCGAACTTTTCCAAGGGGTACCATCATGATTTTGGCCGAAAAAAGGGCCAAAATTAAATTTGAAGAATATTGAAGATCCTTTGATGAGGATCGACGGGGATTAGTTCCCTGAATCACAAATGGAACTCCTTTTTTGGATTGGATGCGAAATAGCCGAGATATTCGCCAAAAAGTGAAAGAAAAGCGTAGATTTCGGGATTCCGAACTTTTCCAAGGGGTACCATCATGATTTTGGCCGAAAAAAGGGCCAAAATTAAATTTGAAGAATATTTAGGATCCTTTGATGAGGATCGACGTGGATTAGTTCCCTGAATCACAAATGGAACTCCTTTTTTGGATTGGATGCGAAATAGCCGAGATATTCGCCAAAAAGTGAAAGAAAAGCGTAGATTTCGGGATTCCGAACTTTTCCAAGGGGTACCATCATGATTTTGGCCGAAAAAAGGGCCAAAATTAAATTTGAAGAATATTTAGGATCCTTTGATGAGGATCGACGGGGATTAGTTCCCTGAATCACAAATGGAACTCCTTTTTTGGATTGGATGCGAAATAGCCGAGATATTCGCCAAAAAGTCGCGGGATTCCGAACTTTTCCAAGGGGTACCATCATGATTTTGGCCGAAAAAAGGGCCAAAATTAAATTTGAAGAATATTTAGGATCCTTTGATGAGGATCGACGGGGATTAGTTCCCTGAATCACAAATGGAACTCCTTTTTTGGATTGGATGCGAAATAGCCGAGATATTCGCCAAAAAGTGAAAGAAAAGCGTAGATTTCGGGATTCCGAACTTTTCCAAGGGGTACCATCATGAATTTAAAGAATATTTAGGATTCTTTGATGAGGATCGACGGGGATTAGTTCCCTGAATCACAAATGGAACTCCTTTTTTGGATTGGATGCGAAATAGCCGAGATATTCGCCAAAAAGTGAAAGAAAAGCGTAGATTTCGGGATTCCGAACTTTTCCAAGGGGTACCATCATGATTTTGGCCGAAAAAAGGGCCAAAATTAAATTTGAAGAATATTGAAGATCCTTTGATGAGGATCGACGGGGATTAGTTCCCTGAATCACAAATGGAACTCCTTTTTTGGATTGGATGCGAAATAGCCGAGATATTCGCCAAAAAGTGAAAGAAAAGCGTAGATTTCGGGATTCCGAACTTTTCCAAGGGGTACCATCATGATTTTGGCCGAAAAAAGGGCCAAAATTAAATTTGAAGAATATTTAGGATCCTTTGATGAGGATCGACGTGGATTAGTTCCCTGAATCACAAATGGAACTCCTTTTTTGGATTGGATGCGAAATAGCCGAGATATTCGCCAAAAAGTGAAAGAAAAGCGTAGATTTCGGGATTCCGAACTTTTCCAAGGGGTACCATCATGATTTTGGCCGAAAAAAGGGCCAAAATTAAATTTGAAGAATATTTAGGATCCTTTGATGAGGATCGACGGGGATTAGTTCCCTGAATCACAAATGGAACTCCTTTTTTGGATTGGATGCGAAATAGCCGAGATATTCGCCAAAAAGTCGCGGGATTCCGAACTTTTCCAAGGGGTACCATCATGATTTTGGCCGAAAAAAGGGCCAAAATTAAATTTGAAGAATATTTAGGATCCTTTGATGAGGATCGACGGGGATTAGTTCCCTGAATCACAAATGGAACTCCTTTTTTGGATTGGATGCGAAATAGCCGAGATATTCGCCAAAAAGTGAAAGAAAAGCGTAGGTTGCGGGATTCCGAACTTTTCCAAGGGGTACCATCATGAATTTAAAGAATATTTAGGATCCTTTGATGAGGATCGACGGGGATTAGTTCCCTGAATCACAAATGGAACTCCTTTTTTGGATTGGATGCGAAATAGCCGAGATATTCGCCAAAAAGTCGCGGGATTCCGAACTTTTCCAAGGGGTACCATCATGATTTTGGCCGAAAAAAGGGCCAAAATTAAATTTGAAGAATATTGAAGATCCTTTGATGAGGATCGACGAGGATTAGTTCCCTGAATCACAAATGGAACTCCTTTTTTGGATTGGATGCGAAATAGCCGAGATATTCGCCAAAAAGTGAAAGAAAAGCGTAGATTTCGGGATTCCGAACTTTTCCAAGGGGTACCATCATGATTTTGGCCGAAAAAAGGGCCAAAATTAAATTTGAAGAATATTTAGGATCCTTTGATGAGGATCGACGTGGATTAGTTCCCTGAATCACAAATGGAACTCCTTTTTTTGGATTGGATGCGAAATAGCCGAGATATTCGCCAAAAAGTGAAAGAAAAGCGTAGGTTGCGGGATTCCGAACTTTTCCAAGGGGTACCATCATGATTTTGGCCGAAAAAAGGGCCAAAATTAAATTTGAAGAATATTGAAGATCCTTTGATGAGGATCGACGGGGATTAGTTCCCTGAATCACAAATGGAACTCCTTTTTTGGATTGGATGCGAAATAGCCGAGATATTCGCCAAAAAGTGAAAGAAAAGCGTAGGTCGCGGGATTCCGAACTTTTCCAAGGGGTACCATCATGATTTTGGCCGAAAAAAGGGCCAAAATTAAATTTGAAGAATATTTAGGATCCTTTGATGAGGATCGACGGGGATTAGTTCCCTGAATCACAAATGGAACTCCTTTTTTGGATTGGATGCGAAATAGCCGAGATATTCGCCAAAAAGTGAAAGAAAAGCGTAGGTTGCGGGATTCCGAACTTTTCCAAGGGGTACCATCATGATTTTGGCCGAAAAAAGGGCCAAAATTAAATTTGAAGAATATTGAAGATCCTTTGATGAGGATCGACGAGGATTAGTTCCCTGAATCACAAATGGAACTCCTTTTTTGGATTGGATGCGAAATAGCCGAGATATTCGCCAAAAAGTGAAAGAAAAGCGTAGGTCGCGGGATTCCGAACTTTTCCAAGGGGTACCATCATGATTTTGGCCGAAAAAAGGGCCAAAATTAAATTTGAAGAATATTTAGGATCCTTTGATGAGGATCGACGTGGATTAGTTCCCTGAATCACAAATGGAACTCCTTTTTTTGGATTGGATGCGAAATAGCCGAGATATTCGCCAAAAAGTGAAAGAAAAGCGTAGGTCGCGGGATTCCGAACTTTTCCAAGGGGTACCATCATGATTTTGGCCGAAAAAAGGGCCAAAATTAAATTTGAAGAATATTTAGGATCCTTTGATGAGGATCGACGGGGATTAGTTCCCTGAATCACAAATGGAACTCCTTTTTTGGATTGGATGCGAAATAGCCGAGATATTCGCCAAAAAGTGAAAGAAAAGCGTAGGTCGCGGGATTCCGAACTTTTCCAAGGGGTACCATCATGATTTTGGCCGAAAAAAGGGCCAAAATTAAATTTGAAGAATATTGAAGATCCTTTGATGAGGATCGACGGGGATTAGTTCCCTGAATCACAAATGGAACTCCTTTTTTGGATTGGATGCGAAATAGCCGAGATATTCGCCAAAAAGTGAAAGAAAAGCGTAGGTCGCGGGATTCCGAACTTTTCCAAGGGGTACCATCATGATTTTGGCCGAAAAAAGGGCCAAAATTAAATTTGAAGAATATTTAGGATCCTTTGATGAGGATCGACGGGGATTAGTTCCCTGAATCACAAATGGAACTCCTTTTTTGGATTGGATGCGAAATAGCCGAGATATTCGCCAAAAAGTGAAAGAAAAGCGTAGGTCGCGGGATTCCGAACTTTTCCAAGGGGTACCATCATGATTTTGGCCGAAAAAAGGGCCAAAATTAAATTTGAAGAATATTGAAGATCCTTTGATGAGGATCGACGGGGATTAGTTCCCTGAATCACAAATGGAACTCCTTTTTTTGGATTGGATGCGAAATAGCCGAGATATTTGCAAAAAAGTGAAAGAAAAACGTAGGTTGCGGGATTCCGCACTTTTCCAAGGGGTACCATCATGATTTTGGCCGAAAAAAGGGCCAAAATTAAATTTGAAGAATATTGAAGATCCTTTGATGAGGATCGACGGGGATTAGTTCCCTGAATCACAAATGGTACTCCTTTTTGGATTGGATGCGAAATAGCCGAGATATTCGCCAAAAAGTGAAAGAAAAGCGTAGGTTGCGGGATTCCGAACTTTTCCAAGGGGTACCATCATGAATTTAAAGAATATTTAGGATTCTTTGATGAGGATCGACGGGGATTAGTTCCCTGAATCACAAATGGAACTCCTTTTTTGGATTGGATGCGAAATAGCCGAGATATTCGCCAAAAAGTGAAAGAAAAGCGTAGGTCGCGGGATTCCGAACTTTTCCAAGGGGTACCATCATGATTTTGGCCGAAAAAAGGGCCAAAATTAAATTTGAAGAATATTTAGGATCCTTTGATGAGGATCGACGTGGATTAGTTCCCTGAATCACAAATGGAACTCCTTTTTTGGATTGGATGCGAAATAGCCGAGATATTCGCCAAAAAGTGAAAGAAAAGCGTAGGTCGCGGGATTCCGAACTTTTCCAAGGGGTACCATCATGATTTTGGCCGAAAAAAGGGCCAAAATTAAATTTGAAGAATATTGAAGATCCTTTGATGAGGATCGACGGGGATTAGTTCCCTGAATCACAAATGGAACTCCTTTTTTGGATTGGATGCGAAATAGCCGAGATATTCGCCAAAAAGTGAAAGAAAAGCGTAGGTCGCGGGATTCCGAACTTTTCCAAGGGGTACCATCATGATTTTGGCCGAAAAAAGGGCCAAAATTAAATTTGAAGAATATTTAGGATCCTTTGATGAGGATCGACGGGGATTAGTTCCCTGAATCACAAATGGAACTCCTTTTTTGGATTGGATGCGAAATAGCCGAGATATTCGCCAAAAAGTGAAAGAAAAGCGTAGGTTGCGGGATTCCGAACTTTTCCAAGGGGTACCATCATGATTTTGGCCGAAAAAAGGGCCAAAATTAAATTTGAAGAATATTGAAGATCCTTTGATGAGGATCGACGAGGATTAGTTCCCTGAATCACAAATGGGACTCCTTTTTTGGATTGGATGCGAAATAGCCGAGATATTCGCCAAAAAGTGAAAGAAAAGCGTAGATTTCGGGATTCCGAACTTTTCCAAGGGGTACCATCATGAATTTAAAGAATATTTAGGATTCTTTGATGAGGATCGACGGGGATTAGTTCCCTGAATCACAAATGGAACTCCTTTTTTGGATTGGATGCGAAATAGCCGAGATATTCGCCAAAAAGTGAAAGAAAAGCGTAGGTCGCGGGATTCCGAACTTTTCCAAGGGGTACCATCATGATTTTGGCCGAAAAAAGGGCCAAAATTAAATTTGAAGAATATTTAGGATCCTTTGATGAGGATCGACGTGGATTAGTTCCCTGAATCACAAATGGAACTCCTTTTTTGGATTGGATGCGAAATAGCCGAGATATTCGCCAAAAAGTGAAAGAAAAGCGTAGATTTCGGGATTCCGAACTTTTCCAAGGGGTACCATCATGATTTTGGCCGAAAAAAGGGCCAAAATTAAATTTGAAGAATATTTAGGATCCTTTGATGAGGATCGACGGGGATTAGTTCCCTGAATCACAAATGGAACTCCTTTTTTGGATTGGATGCGAAATAGCCGAGATATTCGCCAAAAAGTCGCGGGATTCCGCACTTTTCCAAGGGGTACCATCATGATTTTGGCCGAAAAAGGGGCCAAAATTAAATTTGAAGAATATTTAGGATCCTTTGATGAGGATCGACGGGGATTAGTTCCCTGAATCACAAATGGAACTCCTTTTTTGGATTGGATGCGAAATAGCCGAGATATTCGCCAAAAAGTGAAAGAAAAGCGTAGGTTGCGGGATTCCGAACTTTTCCAAGGGGTACCATCATGAATTTAAAGAATATTTAGGATCCTTTGATGAGGATCGACGGGGATTAGTTCCCTGAATCACAAATGGAACTCCTTTTTTGGATTGGATGCGAAATAGCCGAGATATTCGCCAAAAAGTCGCGGGATTCCGAACTTTTCCAAGGGGTACCATCATGATTTTGGCCGAAAAAAGGGCCAAAATTAAATTTGAAGAATATTGAAGATCCTTTGATGAGGATCGACGAGGATTAGTTCCCTGAATCACAAATGGAACTCCTTTTTTGGATTGGATGCGAAATAGCCGAGATATTCGCCAAAAAGTGAAAGAAAAGCGTAGGTTGCGGGATTCCGAACTTTTCCAAGGGGTACCATCATGATTTTGGCCGAAAAAAGGGCCAAAATTAAATTTGAAGAATATTTAGGATCCTTTGATGAGGATCGACGTGGATTAGTTCCCTGAATCACAAATGGAACTCCTTTTTTGGATTGGATGCGAAATAGCCGAGATATTCGCCAAAAAGTGAAAGAAAAGCGTAGGTTGCGGGATTCCGAACTTTTCCAAGGGGTACCATCATGATTTTGGCCGAAAAAAGGGCCAAAATTAAATTTGAAGAATATTGAAGATCCTTTGATGAGGATCGACGGGGATTAGTTCCCTGAATCACAAATGGAACTCCTTTTTTGGATTGGATGCGAAATAGCCGAGATATTCGCCAAAAAGTGAAAGAAAAGCGTAGGTCGCGGGATTCCGAACTTTTCCAAGGGGTACCATCATGATTTTGGCCGAAAAAAGGGCCAAAATTAAATTTGAAGAATATTTAGGATCCTTTGATGAGGATCGACGGGGATTAGTTCCCTGAATCACAAATGGAACTCCTTTTTTGGATTGGATGCGAAATAGCCGAGATATTCGCCAAAAAGTGAAAAGAAAAGCGTAGGTTGCGGGATTCCGAACTTTTCCAAGGGGTACCATCATGATTTTGGCCGAAAAAAGGGCCAAAATTAAATTTGAAGAATATTGAAGATCCTTTGATGAGGATCGACGGGGACTAGTTCCCTGAATCACAAATGGAACTCCTTTTTTTGGATTGGATGCGAAATAGCCGAGATATTCGCCAAAAAGTGAAAGAAAAGCGTAGGTTGCGGGATTCCGCACTTTTCCAAGGGGTACCATCATGATTTTGGCCGAAAAAAGGGCCAAAATTAAATTTGAAGAATATTGAAGATCCTTTGATGAGGATCGACGGGGATTAGTTCCCTGAATCACAAATGGAACTCCTTTTTTGGATTGGATGCGAAATAGCCGAGATATTCGCCAAAAAGTGAAAGAAAAGCGTAGGTTGCGGGATTCCGAACTTTTCCAAGGGGTACCATCATGATTTTGGCCGAAAAAAGGGCCAAAATTAAATTTGAAGAATATTGAAGATCCTTTGATGAGGATCGACGGGGATTAGTTCCCTGAATCACAAATGGAACTCCTTTTTTGGATTGGATGCGAAATAGCCCAGATATTCGCCAAAAAGTGAAAGAAAAGCGTAGGTTGCGGGATTCCGAACTTTTCCAAGGGGTACCATCATGATTTTGGCCGAAAAAAGGGCCAAAATTAAATTTGAAGAATATTGAAGATCCTTTGATGAGGATCGACGGGGATTAGTTCCCTGAATCACAAATGGAACTCCTTTTTTGGATTGGATGCGAAATAGCCCAGATATTCGCCAAAAAGTGAAAGAAAAGCGTAGGTTGCGGGATTCCGAACTTTTCCAAGGGGTACCATCATGATTTTGGCCGAAAAAAGGGCCAAAATTAAATTTGAAGAATATTGAAGATCCTTTGATGAGGATCGACGGGGATTAGTTCCCTGAATCACAAATGGAACTCCTTTTTTGGATTAGATGCGAAATAGCCGAGATATTCGCCAAAAAGTGAAAGAAAAGCGTAGGTTGCGGGATTCCGAACTTTCCCAAGGGGTACCATCATGAATTTAAAGAATATTTAGGATTCTTTGATGAGGATCGACGGGGATTAGTTCCCTGAATCACAAATGGAACTCCTTTTTGGATTGGATGCGAAATAGCCGAGATATTCGCCAAAAAGTGAAAGAAAAGCGTAGGTTGCGGGATTCCGAACTTTTCCAAGGGGTACCATCATGATTTTGGCCGAAAAAAGGGCCAAAATTAAATTTGAAGAATATTTAGGATCCTTTGATGAGGATCGACGGGGATTAGTTCCCTGAATCACAAATGGAACTCTTTTTTTGGATTGGATGCGAAATAGCCGAGATATTCGCCAAAAAGTGAAAGAAAAGCGTAGGTTGCGGGATTCCGAACTTTTCCAAGGGGTACCATCATGATTTTGGCCGAAAAAAGGGCCAAAATTAAATTTGAAGAATATTGAAGATCCTTTGATGAGGATCGACGGGGATTAGTTCCCTGAATCACAAATGGAACTCCTTTTTTGGATTGGATGCGAAATAGCCGAGATATTCGCCAAAAAGTGAAAGAAAAGCGTAGGTTGCGGGATTCCGCACTTTTCCAAGGGGTACCATCATGATTTTGGCCGAAAAAAGGGCCAAAATTAAATTTGAAGAATATTGAAGATCCTTTGATGAGGATCGACGGGGACTAGTTCCCTGAATCACAAATGGAACTCCTTTTTTGGATTGGATGCGAAATAGCCGAGATATTCGCCAAAAAGTGAAAGAAAAGCGTAGGTTGCGGGATTCCGCACTTTTCCAAGGGGTACCATCATGATTTTGGCCGAAAAAAGGGCCAAAATTAAATTTGAAGAATATTGAAGATCCTTTGATGAGGATCGACGGGGATTAGTTCCCTGAATCACAAATGGAACTCCTTTTTTGGATTGGATGCGAAATAGCCGAGATATTCGCCAAAAAGTGAAAGAAAAGCGTAGGTTGCGGGATTCCGAACTTTTCCAAGGGGTACCATCATGATTTTGGCCGAAAAAAGGGCCAAAATTAAATTTGAAGAATATTGAAGATCCTTTGATGAGGATCGACGGGGATTAGTTCCCTGAATCACAAATGGAACTCCTTTTTTGGATTGGATGCGAAATAGCCCAGATATTCGCCAAAAAGTGAAAGAAAAGCGTAGGTTGCGGGATTCCGAACTTTTCCAAGGGGTACCATCATGATTTTGGCCGAAAAAAGGGCCAAAATTAAATTTGAAGAATATTGAAGATCCTTTGATGAGGATCGACGGGGATTAGTTCCCTGAATCACAAATGGAACTCCTTTTTTGGATTGGATGCGAAATAGCCCAGATATTCGCCAAAAAGTGAAAGAAAAGCGTAGGTTGCGGGATTCCGAACTTTTCCAAGGGGTACCATCATGATTTTGGCCGAAAAAAGGGCCAAAATTAAATTTGAAGAATATTTAGGATCCTTTGATGAGGATCGACGGGGATTAGTTCCCTGAATCACAAATGGAACTCCTTTTTTGGATTGGATGCGAAATAGCCGAGATATTCGCCAAAAAGTGAAAGAAAAGCGTAGGTTGCGGGATTCCGAACTTTTCCAAGGGGTACCATCATGAATTTAAAGAATATTTAGGATTCTTTGATGAGGATCGACGGGGATTAGTTCCCTGAATCACAAATGGAACTCCTTTTTTGGATTGGATGCGAAATAGCCGAGATATTCGCCAAAAAGTGAAAAGAAAAGCGTAGATTTCGGGATTCCAAACTTTTCCAAGGGGTACCATCATGATTTTGGCCGAAAAAAGGGCCAAAATTAAATTTGAAGAATATTTAGGATCCTTTGATGAGGATCGACGGGGATTAGTTCCCTGAATCACAAATGGAACTCCTTTTTTGGATTGGATGCGAAATAGCCGAGATATTCGCCAAAAAGTGAAAGAAAAGCGTAGGTTGCGGGATTCCGAACTTTTCCAAGGGGTACCATCATGATTTTGGCCGAAAAAAGGGCCAAAATTAAATTTGAAGAATATTTAGGATCCTTTGATGAGGATCGACGGGGATTAGTTCCCTGAATCACAAATGGAACTCCTTTTTTGGATTGGATGCGAAATAGCCGAGATATTCGCCAAAAAGTGAAAGAAAAGCGTAGGTTGCGGGATTCCGAACTTTTCCAAGGGGTACCATCATGAATTTAAAGAATATTTAGGATTCTTTGATGAGGATCGACGGGGATTAGTTCCCTGAATCACAAATGGAACTCCTTTTTTGGATTGGATGCGAAATAGCCGAGATATTCGCCAAAAAGTGAAAGAAAAGCGTAGGTTGCGGGATTCCGAACTTTTCCAAGGGGTACCATCATGATTTTGGCCGAAAAAAGGGCCAAAATTAAATTTGAAGAATATTTAGGATCCTTTGATGAGGATCGACGGGGATTAGTTCCCTGAATCACAAATGGAACTCCTTTTTTGGATTGGATGCGAAATAGCCGAGATATTCGCCAAAAAGTGAAAGAAAAGCGTAGGTTGCGGGATTCCGCACTTTTCCAAGGGGTACCATCATGAATTTAAAGAATATTTAGGATTCTTTGATGAGGATCGACGGGGATTAGTTCTCTGAATCACAAATGGAACTCCTTTTTTGGATTGGATGCGAAATAGCCGAGATATTCGCCAAAAAGTGAAAGAAAAGCGTAGGTTGCGGGATTCCGCACTTTTCCAAGGGGTACCATCATGAATTTAAAGAATATTTAGGATTCTTTGATGAGGATCGACGGGGATTAGTTCCCTGAATCACAAATGGAACTCCTTTTTTGGATTGGATGCGAAATAGCCGAGATATTCGCCAAAAAGTGAAAGAAAAGCGTAGGTTGCGGGATTCCGAACTTTTCCAAGGGGTACCATCATGATTTGGGCCGAAAAAAGGGCCAAAATTAAATTTGAAGAATATTGAAGATCCTTTGATGAGGATCGACGGGGATTAGTTCCCTGAATCACAAATGGAACTCCTTTTTTGGATTGGATGCGAAATAGCCGAGATATTCGCCAAAAAGTGAAAGAAAAGCGTAGGTTGCGGGATTCCGAACTTTTCCAAGGGGTACCATCATGATTTTGGCCGAAAAAAGGGCCAAAATTAAATTTGAAGAATATTTAGGATCCTTTGATGAGGATCGACGGGGATTAGTTCCCTGAATCACAAATGGAACTCCTTTTTTGGATTGGATGCGAAATAGCCGAGATATTCGCCAAAAAGTGAAAGAAAAGCGTAGATTTCGGGATTCCGAACTTTTCCAAGGGGTACCATCATGATTTTGGCCGAAAAAAGGGCCAAAATTAAATTTGAAGAATATTTAGGATCCTTTGATGAGGATCGACGGGGATTAGTTCCCTGAATCACAAATGGAACTCCTTTTTTGGATTGGATGCGAAATAGCCGAGATATTCGCCAAAAAGTGAAAGAAAAGCGTAGGTTGCGGGATTCCGAACTTTTCCAAGGGGTACCATCATGATTTTGGCCGAAAAAAGGGCCAAAATTAAATTTGAAGAATATTTAGGATCCTTTGATGAGGATCGACGGGGATTAGTTCCCTGAATCACAAATGGAACTCCTTTTTTTGGATTGGATGCGAAATAGCCGAGATATTCGCCAAAAAGTGAAAGAAAAGCGTAGGTTGCGGGATTCCGAACTTTTCCAAGGGGTACCATCATGATTTTGGCCGAAAAAAGGGCCAAAATTAAATTTGAAGAATATTTAGGATCCTTTGATGAGGATCGACGGGGATTAGTTCCCTGAATCACAAATGGAACTCCTTTTTTGGATTGGAAGCGAAATAGCCGAGATATTCGCCAAAAAGTGAAAGAAAAGCGTAGGTTGCGGGATTCCGAACTTTTCCAAGGGGTACCATCATGATTTTGGCCGAAAAAAGGGCCAAAATTAAATTTGAAGAATATTTAGGATCCTTTGATGAGGATCGACGGGGATTAGTTCCCTGAATCACAAATGGAACTCCTTTTTTGGATTGGATGCGAAATAGCCGAGATATTCGCCAAAAAGTGAAAGAAAAGCGTAGGTTGCGGGATTCCGAACTTTTCCAAGGGGTACCATCATGATTTTGGCCGAAAAAAGGGCCAAAATTAAATTTGAAGAATATTTAGGATCCTTCGATGAGGATCGACGGGGATTAGTTCCCTGAATCACAAATGGAACTCCTTTTTTGGATTGGATGCGAAATAGCCCAGATATTCGCCAAAAAGTGAAAGAAAAGCGTAGGTTGCGGGATTCCGAACTTTTCCAAGGGGTACCATCATGATTTTGGCCGAAAAAAGGGCCAAAATTAAATTTGAAGAATATTTAGGATCCTTTGATGAGGATCGACGGGGATTAGTTCCCTGAATCACAAATGGAACTCCTTTTTTTGGATTGGATGCGAAATAGCCGAGATATTCGCCAAAAAGTGAAAGAAAAGCGTAGGTTGCGGGAATCCGAACTTTTCCAAGGGGTACCATCATGATTTTGGCCGAAAAAAGGGCCAAAATTAAATTTGAAGAATATTTAGGATCCTTTGATGAGGATCGACGGGGATTAGTTCCCTGAATCACAAATGGAACTCCTTTTTTGGATTGGATGCGAAATAGCCGAGATATTCGCCAAAAAGTGAAAGAAAAGCGTAGATTTCGGGATTCCGAACTTTTCCAAGGGGTACCATCATGATTTTGGCCGAAAAAAGGGCCAAAATTAAATTTGAAGAATATTGAAGATCCTTTGATGACGATCGACGGGGATTAGTTCCCTGAATCACAAATGGAACTCCTTTTTTGGATTGGATGCGAAATAGCCGAGATATTCGCCAAAAAGTGAAAGAAAAGCGTAGGTTGCGGGATTCCGAACTTTTCCAAGGGGTACCATCATGAATTTAAAGAATATTTAGGATTCTTTGATGAGGATCGACGGGGATTAGTTCCCTGAATCACAAATGGAACTCCTTTTTTGGATTGGATGCGAAATAGCCGAGATATTCCCCAAAAAGTGAAAGAAAAGCGTAGGTTGCGGGATTCCGAACTTTTCCAAGGGGTACCATCATGATTTTGGCCGAAAAAAGGGCCAAAATTAAATTTGAAGAATATTTAGGATCCTTTGATGAGGATCGACGGGGATTAGTTCCCTGAATCACAAATGGAACTCCTTTTTTGGATTGGATGCGAAATAGCCGAGATATTCGCCAAAAAGTGAAAGAAAAGCGTAGGTTGCGGGATTCCGAACTTTTCCAAGGGGTACCATCATGATTTTGGCCGAAAAAAGGGCCAAAATTAAATTTGAAGAATATTTAGGATCCTTTGATGAGGATCGACGGGGATTAGTTCCCTGAATCACAAATGGAACTCCTTTTTTTGGATTGGATGCGAAATAGCCGAGATATTCGCCAAAAAGTGAAAGAAAAGCGTAGGTTGCGGGATTCCGAACTTTTCCAAGGGGTACCATCATGATTTTGGCCGAAAAAAGGGCCAAAATTAAATTTGAAGAATATTTAGGATCCTTTGATGAGGATCGACGGGGATTAGTTCCCTGAATCACAAATGGAACTCCTTTTTGGATTGGATGCGAAATAGCCGAGATATTCGCCAAAAAGTGAAAGAAAAGCGTAGGTTGCGGGATTCCGAACTTTTCCAAGGGGTACCATCATGAATTTAAAGAATATTTAGGATTCTTTGATGAGGATCGACGGGGATTAGTTCCCTGAATCACAAATGGAACTCCTTTTTTGGATTGGATGCGAAATAGCCGAGATATTCGCCAAAAAGTGAAAGAAAAGCGTAGGTTGCGGGATTCCGAACTTTTCCAAGGGGTACCATCATGATTTTGGCCGAAAAAAGGGCCAAAATTAAATTTGAAGAATATTTAGGATCCTTTGATGAGGATCGACGGGGATTAGTTCCCTGAATCACAAATGGAACTCCTTTTTTGGATTGGATGCGAAATAGCCGAGATATTCGCCAAAAAGTGAAAGAAAAGCGTAGGTTGCGGGATTCCGAACTTTTCCAAGGGGTACCATCATGATTTTGGCCGAAAAAAGGGCCAAAATTAAATTTGAAGAATATTTAGGATCCTTTGATGAGGATCGACGGGGATTAGTTCCCTGAATCACAATAGGAACTCCTTTTTTGGATTGGATGCGAAATAGCCGAGATATTCGCCAAAAAGTGAAAGAAAAGCGTAGGTTGCGGGATTCCGAACTTTTCCAAGGGGTACCATCATGATTTTGGCCGAAAAAAGGGCCAAAATTAAATTTGAAGAATATTGAAGATCCTTTGATGAGGATCGACGGGGACTAGTTCCCTGAATCACAAATGGAACTCCTTTTTTGGATTGGATGCGAAATAGCCGAGATATTCGCCAAAAAGTGAAAGAAAAGCGTAGGTTGCGGGATTCCGAACTTTTCCAAGGGGTACCATCATGATTTTGGCCGAAAAAAGGGCCAAAATTAAATTTGAAGAATATTGAAGATCCTTTGATGAGGATCGACGGGGACTAGTTCCCTGAATCACAAATGGAACTCCTTTTTTGGATTGGATGCGAAATAGCCGAGATATTCGCCAAAAAGTGAAAGAAAAACGTAGGTTGCGGGATTCCGAACTTTTCCAAGGGGTACCATCATGAATTTAAAGAATATTTAGGATTCTTTGATGAGGATCGACGGGGATTAGTTCCCTGAATCACAAATGGAACTCCTTTTTTGGATTGGATGCGAAATAGCCGAGATATTCCCCAAAAAGTAAAAGAAAAGCGTAGGTTGCGGGATTCCGAACTTTTCCAAGGGGTACCATCATGAATTTAAAGAATATTTAGGATTCTTTGATGAGGATCGACGGGGATTAGTTCCCTGAATCACAAATGGAACTCCTTTTTTGGATTGGATGCGAAATAGCCGAGATATTCGCCAAAAAGTGAAAGAAAAGCGTAGGTTGCGGGATTCCGAACTTTTCCAAGGGGTACCATCATGATTTTGGCCGAAAAAAGGGCCAAAATTAAATTTGAAGAATATTGAAGATCCTTTGATGAGGATCGACGGGGATTAGTTCCCTGAATCACAAATGGAACTCCTTTTTTGGATTGGATGCGAAATAGCCGAGATATTCGCCAAAAAGTGAAAGAAAAGCGTAGGTTGCGGGATTCCGAACTTTTCCAAGGGGTACCATCATGATTTTGGCCGAAAAAAGGGCCAAAATTAAATTTGAAGAATATTTAGGATCCTTTGATGAGGATCGACGGGGATTAGTTCCCTGAATCACAAATGGAACTCCTTTTTTGGATTGGATGCGAAATAGCCGAGATATTCGCCAAAAAGTGAAAGAAAAGCGTAGGTTGCGGGATTCCGAACTTTTCCAAGGGGTACCATCATGATTTTGGCCGAAAAAAGGGCCAAAATTAAATTTGAAGAATATTGAAGATCCTTTGATGAGGATCGACGGGGATTAGTTCCCTGAATCACAAATGGAACTCCTTTTTTGGATTGGATGCGAAATAGCCGAGATATTCGCCAAAAAGTGAAAGAAAAGCGTAGGTTGCGGGATTCCGAACTTTTCCAAGGGGTACCATCATGATTTTGGCCGAAAAAAGGGCCAAAATTAAATTTGAAGAATATTGAAGATCCTTTGATGAGGATCGACGGGGACTAGTTCCCTGAATCACAAATGGAACTCCTTTTTTGGATTGGATGCGAAATAGCCGAGATATTCGCCAAAAAGTGAAAGAAAAGCGTAGGTTGCGGGATTCCGAACTTTTCCAAGGGGTACCATCATGAATTTAAAGAATATTTAGGATTCTTTGATGAGGATCGACGGGGATTAGTTCCCTGAATCACAAATGGAACTCCTTTTTTGGATTGGATGCGAAATAGCCGAGATATTCCCCAAAAAGTAAAAGAAAAGCGTAGGTTGCGGGATTCCGAACTTTTCCAAGGGGTACCATCATGAATTTAAAGAATATTTAGGATTCTTTGATGAGGATCGACGGGGATTAGTTCCCTGAATCACAAATGGAACTCCTTTTTTGGATTGGATGCGAAATAGCCGAGATATTCGCCAAAAAGTGAAAGAAAAGCGTAGGTTGCGGGATTCCGAACTTTTCCAAGGGGTACCATCATGATTTTGGCCGAAAAAAGGGCCAAAATTAAATTTGAAGAATATTGAAGATCCTTTGATGAGGATCGACGGGGATTAGTTCCCTGAATCACAAATGGAACTCCTTTTTTGGATTGGATGCGAAATAGCCGAGATATTCGCCAAAAAGTGAAAGAAAAGCGTAGGTTGCGGGATTCCGAACTTTTCCAAGGGGTACCATCATGATTTTGGCCGAAAAAAGGGCCAAAATTAAATTTGAAGAATATTTAGGATCCTTTGATGAGGATCGACGGGGATTAGTTCCCTGAATCACAAATGGAACTCCTTTTTTGGATTGGATGCGAAATAGCCGAGATATTCGCCAAAAAGTGAAAGAAAAGCGTAGGTTGCGGGATTCCAAACTTTTCCAAGGGGTACCATCATGATTTTGGCCGAAAAAAGGGCCAAAATTAAATTTGAAGAATATTGAAGATCCTTTGATGAGGATCGACGGGGATTAGTTCCCTGAATCACAAATGGAACTCCTTTTTTGGATTGGATGCGAAATAGCCGAGATATTCGCCAAAAAGTGAAAGAAAAGCGTAGGTTGCGGGATTCCGAACTTTTCCAAGGGGTACCATCATGATTTTGGCCGAAAAAAGGGCCAAAATTAAATTTGAAGAATATTTAGGATCCTTTGATGAGGATCGACGGGGATTAGTTCCCTGAATCACAAATGGAACTCCTTTTTTGGATTGGATGCGAAATAGCCGAGATATTCCCCAAAAAGTGAAAGAAAAGCGTAGGTTGCGGGATTCCGAACTTTTCCAAGGGGTACCATCATGAATTTAAAGAATATTTAGGATTCTTTGATGAGGATCGACGGGGATTAGTTCCCTGAATCACAAATGGAACTCCTTTTTTGGATTGGATGCGAAATAGCCGAGATATTCGCCAAAAAGTGAAAGAAAAGCGTAGGTTGCGGGATTCCGAACTTTTCCAAGGGGTACCATCATGATTTTGGCCGAAAAAAGGGCCAAAATTAAATTTGAAGAATATTGAAGATCCTTTGATGAGGATCGACGGGGATTAGTTCCCTGAATCACAAATGGAACTCCTTTTTTGGATTGGATGCGAAATAGCCGAGATATTCGCCAAAAAGTGAAAGAAAAGCGTAGGTTGCGGGATTCCGAACTTTTCCAAGGGGTACCATCATGATTTTGGCCGAAAAAAGGGCCAAAATTAAATTTGAAGAATATTTAGGATCCTTTGATGAGGATCGACGGGGATTAGTTCCCTGAATCACAAATGGAACTCCTTTTTTGGATTGGATGCGAAATAGCCGAGATATTCGCCAAAAAGTGAAAGAAAAGCGTAGGTTGCGGGATTCCGAACTTTTCCAAGGGGTACCATCATGATTTTGGCCGAAAAAAGGGCCAAAATTAAATTTGAAGAATATTGAAGATCCTTTGATGAGGATCGACGGGGATTAGTTCCCTGAATCACAAATGGAACTCCTTTTTGGATTGGATGCGAAATAGCCGAGATATTCGCCAAAAAGTGAAAGAAAAGCGTAGGTTGCGGGATTCCGAACTTTTCCAAGGGGTACCATCATGATTTTGGCCGAAAAAAGGGCCAAAATTAAATTTGAAGAATATTTAGGATCCTTTGATGAGGATCGACGGGGATTAGTTCCCTGAATCACAAATGGAACTCCTTTTTTGGATTGGATGCGAAATAGCCGAGATATTCGCCAAAAAGTGAAAGAAAAGCGTAGGTTGCGGGATTCCGAACTTTTCCAAGGGGTACCATCATGATTTTGGCCGAAAAAAGGGCCAAAATTAAATTTGAAGAATATTGAAGATCCTTTGATGAGGATCGACGGGGATTAGTTCCCTGAATCACAAATGGAACTCCTTTTTTGGATTGGATGCGAAATAGCCGAGATATTCGCCAAAAAGTGAAAGAAAAGCGTAGGTTGCGGGATTCCGAACTTTTCCAAGGGGTACCATCATGATTTTGGCCGAAAAAAGGGCCAAAATTAAATTTGAAGAATATTGAAGATCCTTTGATGAGGATCGACGGGGATTAGTTCCCTGAATCACAAATGGAACTCCTTTTTTGGATTGGATGCGAAATAGCCGAGATATTCGCCAAAAAGTGAAAGAAAAGCGTAGGTTGCGGGATTCCGAACTTTTCCAAGGGGTACCATCATGATTTTGGCCGAAAAAAGGGCCAAAATTAAATTTGAAGAATATTGAAGATCCTTTGATGAGGATCGACGGGGATTAGTTCCCTGAATCACAAATGGAACTCCTTTTTTGGATTGGATGCGAAATAGCCGAGATATTCGCCAAAAAGTGAAAGAAAAGCGTAGGTCGCGGGATTCCGCACTTTTCCAAGGGGTACCATCATGATTTTGGCCGAAAAAAGGGCCAAAATTAAATTTGAAGAATATTGAAGATCCTTTGATGAGGATCGACGGGGATTAGTTCCCTGAATCACAAATGGAACTCCTTTTTTGGATTGGATGCGAAAGAGCCGAGATATTCGCCAAAAAGTGAAAGAAAAGCGTAGGTCGCGGGATTCCGCACTTTTCCAAGGGGTACCATCATGAATTTAAAGAATATTTAGGATTCTTTGATGAGGATCGACGGGGATTAGTTCCCTGAATCACAAATGGAACTCCTTTTTTGGATTGGATGCGAAAGAGCCGAGATATTCGCCAAAAAGTGAAAGAAAAGCGTAGGTCGCGGGATTCCGCACTTTTCCAAGGGGTACCATCATGATTTTGGCCGAAAAAAGGGCCAAAATTAAATTTGAAGAATATTGAAGATCCTTTGATGAGGATCGACGGGGATTAGTTCCCTGAATCACAAATGGAACTCCTTTTTTGGATTGGATGCGAAATAGCCGAGATATTCGCCAAAAAGTGAAAGAAAAGCGTAGGTTGCGGGATTCCGCACTTTTCCAAGGGGTACCATCATGAATTTGAAGAATATTTAGGATTCTTTGATGAGGATCGCCGGGGATTAGTTCCCTGAATCACAAATGGAACTCCTTTTTTGGATTGGATGCGAAATAGCCGAGATATTCGCCAAAAAGTGAAAGAAAAGCGTAGGTCGCGGGATTCCGCACTTTTCCAAGGGGTACCATCATGATTTTGGCCGAAAAAAGGGCCAAAATTAAATTTGAAGAATATTGAAGATCCTTTGATGAGGATCGACGGGGATTAGTTCCCTGAATCATTTTTTGGATTGGATGCGAAATAGCCGAGATATTCGCCAAAAAGTGAAAGAAAAGCGTAGGTTGCGGGATTCCGCTCTTTTCCAAGGGGTACCATCATGATTTTGGCCGAAAAAAAATACGCTACCGATTTGGAAAAGGAATACCATTTTGCAATCAAGACTGCAATGTCCTTCGAACTGTATCCCAAGATTTCAAAAATAGAGCAAAAAATTTGATGCGGATGAAAGGATACTGATGTGCTGGTTACAAAACGACATCCCTTTTCAAAATCCGTGGAGAAATAGCCATGATATGGCCTTGAAAAGAAGCGCACCCTGGCGGCAAAAAGTCGGCGCAAATTTCTTAAAAATCGTATGGCAGAAAGTCTGAAGTACCAGGCGAACAGAAACCAGCAGAAGGTGGCGGAGTGACGTCAAAGCAAGCAGTGCACAGATTTTTGGTTCTGAGGAAGGGGGACAGCTTTAGTTCATGGCGGTATTTTGCCTTCCCTTTTCCTCTAATATTAAATATTCTCTTGCTAAAAATTCAAAAAACGGTACTGAAATCCATGATGGCCGACATATCGCCAATCCCTTCACTACAATTTCCAGTCCAGAACGATAAAATTCCCTTAATGATGGTAAAATTAAAACGACACACGTTGTTTTTCCAGCGCGTGTCACGATTTGGGGCTCGCGTGAGCGAAAATGCATTGTTTTCTATGGGGGCCGTTACTTCGTGCCGAGAAGTTGTGAGAACCGCGGCGCCGAAACACCTGGCGCTCCCATCCCCAATAAAGCCTCCATTGTCTACCTGTCTCCCTCTTAGTGCATTGTCCCATTCCCCCCATGGAGCCTAAGTTGGAGCTTCTATTACATTAGGTGGAAAGGGAGGCAGAGCCGTGTCCGTTACATATTCAGATCCGTTTGTCTCCTTCCCCCCCTTGGAGCTGAAAGCAATAATTGATGTGACGTCACTGCACTGCTTGCACTGCTTGATTTCGGCCACCTTCTGCGCGTTTCTGTTCGCCTAGTACTTCGGATTTTCTGCCATACGATGTTCGAGAATTTTGCGCCGCGTTTTGGCCGCCAAGGCGATCCTTTCGAAGCTCATATCTTGGGTATTTCTGAACGGATTCTGAAGAGGGATGTCATTTTGTAATCAGGACATCAATGTCCTTCGATCTGCATCCAATTTTGTTTGAAAAACGAACAATAAAATTTTTGCCGGATTTTCCTAAAAATCCTGACGTCACCCCCTTGACGTCATCCGCCCAATATTGGCCAAGCTATGGAGAAAAGGATGCAATTTTTTATATTTTTTGTAATAATTGTTTATTTTTTATTAGCGGCTATTAGTTAATAGCAAGGCCGCTGATGTGAAGGCGTGCCACGGACAGAGAAGCACAAGGACGAACGGGTCCTGCGTCTGCGGCGACATTATCAAATTTCAAAATTGCATATTACATATTTACAGATTGCTGGCTTTCCGCAACATATACACACGGACACTATACAGGGCTTTACACATGTATACATAAATACATATCTATATATAGTCGTACAGGATATACATATATAGGGCGAGAGATACTTGGGGGGAGGTGGTTCATGGCGTCGTCGATTGCACGTTTACAATTTATGTTTAAAAAGGACAAGAGGGCGAAGAAAAAGAACAGATTTTAAAATTATGGTGGCTGGTGCCGGGGCCGGGGATCCGCAACTAGAACCATCAGGAATCGCTGAGAATGTCCTTCAATATCGAACTGGAGTTGCGCGACGGTGCAAATTCGTTGGAGCCGACTCCCAAGGTGGCTCCGCCCTCATCCGGTCGCTCCGGAACGCTGGCCGGAACTGGGACAGGCAGAGATGCTGGAGGAGTTGGTTGGTTGGCGGCGGCGGCGGCTTCCACTTGCCCGGACATGCTCAGCAAAGTGGGTCGGGATTGTAGATTGGCTTGGGGCTGGGACTCCTGCTCCAGGAACTGAACGAAGGCCTGCACCAGGTTGTCGTTGCCTGATTGGGATAAGAAAGCGATTACAAGTATGTCCTTTCATCGGCTGAGAGTTGCGAGTAAGCCTACCTGATCCTGCTCCTGACGAGCCACCGCCTCCCAGGATACTGCCCAGCCAGCTGCTTTGCTGCTTGTTCAAGCCCACCTTGTCGGATTCCTGGGCAGAGAAGTCCAGCACAGAGGATATCATCCGCAGGACCTGCTGCTTATCGCCGGCATGGCCACTGACCACATACCCTATGAGCAGGCTCTTGATCAGGCTCTTGTCGATCTTGTCCGTCTGGCTGCTCTCGCTGCTGTTCAGCCTGGTCTCCAGCTGTCCGTTTGTGTCCTTCAGGCTCTCCACTGGGAAAATGCAACAAAAAAGGATCCAAAACAGAGGTTTTTAAGGGGATTAGTTATCATGATTGAATCAATGATTTTTTGACCAAAAAAAAGTATTAAAAAAAAATTAAAATTAAATTATTGAATGAATTTTTTAAATGAAATTAAAAAATTATTTTAGGGAGGTGGTGAGTAATAAAAATCAAAGCACATTCCGGGGATGAAGAGCGCGCGCGTTTCAGGATTTTTATATATTTTAGGGATTTATTTCAAGGATTTTATTTAGTTTTTTTTTTTGTGGTATTTTTGGTTGTTGGAGGCATGCGGTTAGTGCGATCGGTGCACGGAGTAGTATGACATAAGTACTGGTTGTTGAATTAAAGGCACACCAGTACCTGATGTAATACTCAACCGTACAGACGCCAGTTGTTGTGTGTGTGTTTCCAGGACACATCCATCGCGACGCGATCTGGGTAATCTGGGTACCTGGGTACCTGGGTTCGAAACCTGCTTGCATACTAAAATATTTCATTTTTTTTGGCTGCTGTTGGTTAACAAAATCAATCCTTACTCAAAAAATATGCAAAAATAATACAAAAAATAAGCAAAAAAAATAAATATATACGAAGAACGAAGAAAAAATGAATTTATTCAGCAACTAGCGAGCAACAAATAGGTTTACTTTTTATTATAGACTTCAGATATACAGGGAAGAGATACGTACAGACATGCAGGGGTAGGTAGACAGGCTATATGGCAGTATATACATATATCGAGATATATATACAAGTGTGCCCATATAGGGTGTGTACATAATACTTTGTGGCATAGGCCGCAGTCTCGAGCAATCTCCAGTTGCAAAGTGAGTCCGTCAAATGTCTCAAATCGCTCACATTTACAAATTGAGATTATTCAATGCTGCAGATGTTTCTTTTTTTTTTTGTGTATGGTTTTTTACGGTTTACGGTTTACGAATTACGGTTTACGGAATAACGAATAGTACGGCGGTCTTTACGGCTTGTACGCAGGTCCTTGTGTCTGGGGTTCAACGCTCATAACAAACAGATCGACAAACTCAATCAAAATAATAATAAAAGGCCATAAATTACAACAAACAATGGAAATAATAATAATATTTAAAATAAAATTAAGCGAAACAAAGCAACAATGTGTAATTTCTTTCAGTGTAGGCGGAGGAGGAGAAAAGCTTTCACTTTTTAAACTACAAAGTCTGTCGGCTGTGCGGGTTTTTTCTTAATTAATTTATTACTTTTTATATTTGTTTTAATTTTATTTACTATTTTTTTTTAGATAAAATTATCTATCTACTTTTTAGTTACTTTTCTACTCTAAACAACTACTTGAAAAATATATATTTTAATATAAAATAATATAAAATTTATAATTTTCCTTTAAAAGTTGTCTTAAAAAATGAACAAAAATCATCAGAACAGTTTTAAAATTAAAGTATTCATTTTTAAAAAATATATTCCACCGCACAGCAATTAAGCCAACAACTAAATCTTAAGTTTAAGCTTTAAATTTTATTTCTACATTAATTAGTTAACAACATCGAAGGCTCCTAGTTTTGATTGATTTTTTTATGTTTTTTTTGTGGTTTTGTGTTTTTTTGTTTTTAAAATTAAGTGCAACTACACAGAGAGAAACCGGACAGACAATTTGGTTGGGAAATTGTTATTATTTTTTACCTGTTGGGTGAGTTTTTTTGCAACTTTTGCAGTCAACAGCCAATTGTTTTTTATTTTTTATTTTTTTGCCACGTGCCGTAAGGTGCGTTTTGTTTTTATTTTAGTAAATTATTTTATATTGTTTTTTGCGTTTTCAAAAATATTTAGACTTTTTTTTTGGTGATAAAATGCAATTCGAAAAAGTCGATACCAACTGAAATTCCGAGTGTTTCATAATCAGGCATAGCTCCCAGAATTACCAGCTGATATTTACCTTTAAGAATCAGGTGAGGTGGTGAACACTGTAACACACACACACACACACAGTCAGTCACACATGCACACTCACACCTGCACACTCATACAGTTAAAAAAAAAATATAATACATTTTTTAGAAATATTAAAGTGCTTTTGACTTTTTTTTCAGTGTTTTTTTTTTTTTTGGGTTAAATACAAGCTGGTTTAGGTTAGTTTAAAAAAAAAAAAAAGAGAACAAGGGAGAAGGATTTTCTGCAAGTGTAGTTACCTTCATCGCGCAGGACAGCGATGGTCTGTTGGCCTGCCTCGAGCTGGTCGGAGAGCCGGGCGGCGGCCCTCAGGCCCTGGTTGGCGTCCGCCAGCTGCTGCTGCAGAGCCAGGATCTCCGCCTGGAGCAGGTCCTGGCGGTCCAGCTGGCTCTGCATCTCCCGCCGTATCCTCTGGGTGGCCATCTCTATATCGTGCTCCTTGTCTGGAAATTTAATTAATATTTATTTTTAAAATACAAATTATTTAAATTTAAGGACGAACCGTTCTGGAACTGCTCCAGGGCACACTGGAGATTGGTGAGGGCCGCCTGCTGCTTCAGCTCCCGATCCTCGCACTGGCCCAGCTTGGCCAGCAGCTCGTCCCTCTGCTGCTGGAGCAGAGCGTGCTGGGCCTGAAGCGTCTCCGCCTGCTGATTGGCCCGAATGCTAAAAATATTAAATGGTTTAGTTTCTGGCGAGGATTAGGCTAATTTGGGATGGGACATCCTACCTGGCGGAGGTGTAGGCTGTGCTGGATTTGGACACCTCCTGCTCGAGGACCGCCTGCCGCGACCGACACTGCTCCAGTTCCCGTTGCAGCTCAACGGATTCCTGGGTGTGCAGCTCCTCCACCTCGAGGAGGTGGGCCCGAAGACGCTCCAGATCCCGCATCACCGTGGCGTGCTGCTCCTGGGCCTCCTGCTGCTGTTGCTGGAGGAGGCGTTGGTTGGTCTGTTCGGTCAGGAGATTGGTGGTGAGGATGTCGGATTTCTCCTTGAGGAAAGCGATCTGATCCTGCAGCTTCTCGCGCTCCTTGGCCAGCTCCTTCAGTTGCAGCTCAAACGGCTGGAGTCGCTGGATCTCGGCATAGTACTGGGTGTTCTCCAGATGCTTCTGCTGGAGGGCCTTGATCAGCTCCTGCTTCTCCTGGCCGAGGGCCTCCGCCGACGCCAGGACCTGCTGCTGCGCCTGGGCGTCCTGCAGCCACTGTTGCTCCCTCAGTTGGATGGCCTCCAGCTGGCTCTGGAGCTCCTGCACCTGTGCCGTGTCTCCGCCACTGCTTTGGAGTAGCTCCTCCAGCCGGGCCTTCGCCTCGGAGAGGTCCTTCAACTGTTCCTGCAGCTGGGAGAGCTGGACCTCCCGCAGGGTCAGTTGCTCCTGGCAGTCCTGCAGCTGGGTGGCCGTGGAGGTCAACTCCTTCTTGGTGTTGAACAACTGCTGATTCTGCTCCACTTCCATCAGCTCCTTCTGCTGCTCCAGCTTGTCCTGCTGGAGGAGCAGTTCCCTGATCCGCTCCTGCTCCTCCTGGATCTTCTCCTGCAACTTGGCGAGATGGCTCTTGTGCTGCTCCTCCGAGGCCTTCTGTTGGTTGGCTTTGGCTTCCAGTTCCTGGCGGAGAGTCGCCAGCTCCTGTTCCGCCTTCTCGCGGAGATTAGTCTGCCCTTCTAGATCCAGTTTTGTGCTGGCCAGCCTCTCCTCCAGGTCCTGGCTCTCCGCCAGCTGAGCTTCGGCCAGCTCCAGCCGGGTTGTTGTGGCGGAAAGGAGCTCCTTGAGCTCGTCACTGTCCGGCTCGGAGGACTCTCTCGCCAGCTCCTCCTGCAGCTCCCGCTGGGCCTGCAGGGCCACCTCCAGACGCAGCCGTGCGTCCTCTAGCTGGCCCTCCAGCTGGACAATGGTCTCCTCATGGTGCTCCTCAATGGTCTCCAGCTTGTTCCGCTTAAACTTGTCCAGCTCGTTGAGGAGGAGCTCGTTGTTCTTCATCAGCTCGTCGCACTGGAGGATGTACTGCGAGATGTCCGCCTCGAGGGTCTTCTTCTCGTGCTCCGTCACCAGCTGCTGGTCCTGGAGCTCCGCCAGCCGCTGGTCCACCACGTCCAGGCGCTGCCAGCGCGACCGCAGCGCAGTCCAGGCGCGTTCCAGGACCTGCTGGGGATGGGAGCCCTCCAGGCGGTCCTCCAGCTCGGCCTGCAACAGGGAGCGCAGCTTCTCCAGATCAAAGACGTTCTCCTCGGACTCGGCCTCGTCCAGATCGGTGATCTCCTGCTTCTCCTCGGCAATGGCCTGCCGGAACTTGGCCTGCGCTATGCTGGCGTCGAGCTCCTGGCGGAGGCGACTGTTCTCCGCCCGCAGAGTGCCCAGCTGCTCCTCCAGATCCTGGGCATGGCCCTCCTGCTCCGCCTCGGCGTGCAGCTTCAGCTCCTGGTTCTGCACCGTGAGCTGCTGGAGTCTCAGCTGCAGATCCAACTGGAGCTGCTCCTTCTCGGCCTCGCTCAGGTGGAGGCGCTTCTCCAGCTCCGCCAGCTGCTCGCCCAGCAGGTTGATGCTCAGCTGCTTCTCCAGCTGCCCGTCCTGGAGCTGGCTGTTGCTCAACGACAGCTCAGAGATTTGGGCCTCCAGGGAGACGAGGCGATCGCGCAGCTTCTCCTTGGAGGGGGGAGGAGTGACCTCCGGATCGGGCTCGGAGCCGGCATCCGCTTGACGCACCACTATGAACTCGTCCTCGCTGTGCTTGCCCGTCGAGGAGCTCTGGGAGGAGGACTCCGAGGTCTTCTTCTCCTTGACAAGACGCAGTTCCTCCAGCTCCTTGGTCAGCTTCTCCCTCTCGCCGTCCGCCTGGCGAATCCTCTCGATTAGCTCCGCGTTGTCCTGGCCGCGCTTCTCCACCAGGCCCTGCATTTCGGCCAGTTCGGTGATGCTTCGCTTCAGCTCCTCCTCCTGCTGGCTGACTCTCTGCTGCAGCTCCTCCTGCTGGCTCTTGGCGGTGGCCGCCACCTGGCGCAGCTCCTCCAGCTGCTTCTGCTGCCTGGCGTTGGCCAGCTCGTGCTCCACCAGCCGGTCGGCCTGCATCTGCTTCAGCTGGGCCACCTGCCCGGTCAGCTCTGCCTTGTGCTTGAGGACGTCCTGCATGGCCAGTTCGTGCTGGGAGTCCAGCTCCTCCAGCGAGGCATTCAGCTGCCGGTTGAGCTCCTCCAGCTCCGCCACCCGGCTGTTCAATCTGTTCGCATCCTGGGCGCCCAGGGCTATGTCCACCAGGCCGGAGTCCCCTGGTCCGGCGGCTCCTGCCTTGCCGCCCTCGATGGCCAGTGGTTCCCAGCACCAGCTGTCCTCCACATTCTGATCCTCATTTTGCTGCGGAAGAAGAAGACATTTTTTTTTTATTATTAAATTTAAGATTTAATTTATAATTTGTTTATTTTATTATTTAAAAATAATATTTAAAATTAGATTTGTAGGCTTAGGCTTCGAATTAAAAAATAAAGAATTAGAAATAAAAATATTTTTTAAGTTTTTATTTTTAAAATTTATTTATCAATTTTATATTTATTTTATATTTTTTATTTTAGAAACAAAAAGCTAAAGACCTAGAATTTTTAGAGTCTAGTCTTAGAAACCTGAAGATTTTTTAGTTAATTAAACAATTCTGCTTTAAAAACTAAAAAAATCATTACAAATCATTACAATTTAATTATAAATTAAATTTTATAAAATTCTATAATAGATAATAATAATTTAATAAGATTTTTCTAATATTAGAATAATGGATTCTAGGGATTCTTGGCTTCTTTAATTAATTAATTAATAAATTAGTTTATACTTTTAGAGTTCTTTTAAATATTTAGAGTTTTTTTTTATTATTTTAAATATAATATAAATTTAAATTTCAATAAATATAAAAAACAAACTTTTTAGAGAATTATTTTTAGGAGCTTGATTTCTTGGTTAAAAAAAATTCAAATAAAAAAGCTACACTTAAAAAAAAATATTTCATAATCAAGCCATTTAGTATTATGAACTATTATTTATTTTTTAGTTTTTTTTTTAAGCAAATATTTATTTTTTATTTAGCATTTCCTTCGGACTGTCCATGTGGCACCTGTTGCGCAGGCGCCGCCGGCTTGGCAACACACCAGCCCCTGCCCCACAGCCCCGCCTCCGCCCCCGCCCCCGCGGTGGGAGGGAAAACCAGGTCAATTGGCAGACGCTAATGGCAGCGGCGTCGCCCAGAGGGGGTGGCAGGTGGCAGAGGAGCGCGTGAGACATGCGCGCGTTAATGAGTTTATGGATGAGTTGAGCAAAGATGGCGGTCTCTGTCGGCGCCACTCTGCCGCTGCCGCTGTCGCTGCCTCTGCCTCTGCCTCTGCCTCTGCCTCTGCCTCAGTCGACGTCGACGATAAGGTCCCCGAGTTCCAGTCACAGAAACGAAATCCCCATAAAACCCATGACGAGACGGTTTAATGGGCGCCAACAAAATGGCCGGAGAGCCATAAAAAAAAATTACTTACAAAAAAACAAACAGAGCCTTTAAATGTAAAATAAAAACCTGTTAAAAAATAAGCGCAAAAATAAAATTACGGGCTGCGGGAAACCAACCACGAAATAAATATTTCAAACACAAAAAATTGGCGAGTTAATTGAAATTAGCTCACAAACTGCAGGCACATGTGTGGATATTGTATTTATGGCCGAAATGATTCATAAAGGCCAGAAAAAAAATAAAATAAGCCTAAAAAATAAAAAACAGAAAAAAAATATATTTTTCATAAATATTTAAATGTTTTTTAGTTCTTAAATATAAACTAATAAATAAGCTCTAGATATAATATATAAGCTATAAGATATAAATTTTTAAAATATATATTATTTTTTAATAAAAAAAAAAAAACATTTTCTTTAATAGTGGGCTTTAAACTATTATTTTTTAGGTATTATTAATTTTTTAATTACATTCAAGTTTATAAATCTTTAGTTTAAGTGTTTTAGAAGCTTTTTTATATGAAAAGAAGGAAAAAATAGGGCTAATATTTTAAATAAGAGAGAAAACTTAATGAGCAATAATTACAGAAAAAAAATATATTTTTCATAAAAATTCAAATGTTTTTTACTTCTCGAATATAAACTAATAAATAAGCTCATGGCTAAATATAAATTTTTAAAATATATATTATTTTTTAAGAAAAAAAAACATTTTCGTTAATAGTGGGCTTTAAACTATTATTTCTTAAGTATTATTAATTTTTTAATTACATTCAAGTTTATAAATCTTCAGTTTAAGTGTTTTAGAATCTTTTTTATATAAAAAGAAGGAAAAAATAGGGCTAATATTTTAAATAAAAGATAAAACTTAATGAGCAATAGGTACTTTTCGAAAAGGATTTATTATTTTTTAGCCAAACTATATGTTTACCATTAAGATATCCCATTTCAACCTTTAAATACTATTCCAATAACTATTCCCCCTTTTTGTCGAGTGTATTGAAAAGCCAAAAAGACACTTGTGCAAACTGGGTTATCAACAATAGCGACTCGCTGAGAACTTGGCAACAAAGTGGAAGAAACTGGAGACCACACGACGGGCAGAACGAAGACCAAAGACCTGGGAACAGCTTGCAACATGGCCGACTCTGGGGTGTGAAAAAAACACTTGTGTTTCAAAAATAAATATTGGTAATATTATTCACGCCACAAGTCTGGTGAGTGAGGTATCTGGTATCTGGTATCTGGTATGTGGGACTCCAATCTATCACATTAACGTCACAGCCACACCACTAATGACATGATATGATATCAAATATATATATAAAAGTATATAGCCTTATTCCATGGAAAGAGTCATATAGGAATAAAAAAAAAAAAGAAAAAAAAACCTAACCTAAGCACACAGAAAACGAAAATTCCCGCCTTTCCGATAAGATAAAAATGTTAATGTCGGCGTCAGGTTATATAGCTGGGTTTAGGGGCTCTCTGGGGAGTTCGGTCTCTGGATTTGTGATTTCGGGGAGAGGCTTCGGCCTAAGTGGAACAGTTTGCCTAGCAACCGGAAGTGGGCAAGCACATGTTTCCCCAACTATTTCCTATGAAAAAATATCACTCGAATGCGTCACTCGTCACTAAAACCGAATGCGCGTTGGCACATTTTTGATAAAGTCCCAGTTTTGAGATTAAGTTTCATTATTTAACAATAACCGAAAGCTGAAACACTTGAGCAACCTTGTTTTTTATAAAAAAAGCAAATAAAATTCCCCTTTTTCTTGGGAATTGGGAAATATTGGGAAATATAAACAAATATCGAGGCACAACCGAAATCGTCTTCCGTTTGGACATAACAGAGGATCGGTTTCCCATGTCCTGACTTCCCAGAGACGCCTCCCCTCCCACTTTTCACTTTATTCCTTATCTTATCGCTCCTCCCAAGACATCCGCAGTGTACCCCCCGGATTCATTTTGTTTATAAATAAACATTCTTATTAGCATTAACATCAAAGTTGATTCAAGTCTTTCACCCAAAAGCCTAGGATCTGCAACCCCTAGGGGATTGAAAATATAAAACTACATATATGTGATTTAAGTTTGAAATCGGAGACGTCAGCTTATCACAGATGCCTTAAGTGCTTTTTCATAAGTTGGACTTGTATCTGGACTTGTGGTGTTTCGTTCACTTCATTCCGCAGCGAAACTCAAACACGATACATTACCGGGAATTTTGAGTCAGCAAAAGGTTTTCGAGGTTTGGTTTTAGGAAAAAGAATACATACACTAAGAGTGATGGGAAAATAATATATAGGTCTTGGGCAGAGTCTTCTTTTTAAGGAAGGAAGCTTATATCTGCTCTTTTATTCTAAAGGTAGTAGTGCCTATAAGGGCTGTGAGTTCGAGTCCGGTGTAGGGGAAGTTTTATTTTATTTTTCATTTTTTTTTTTAAACAGAAATGAGTAATAAAGTCTAGGCAAGTCTTCTTAGACTTTATTTTTAAATTAATTTAATAAAAAAGTAATAAACCTCTAAAATATGTTTTTAAAATTAAAATAATGACACTTCCAAAGAAATTCAACCAAAAAATATAAAAATATTAAGAAATGCTTGGGTTCTATATTAGTGTGTTTTAAAATAATCGAAAGTGAGTAATTCCGATCGATAAGAACTAACTCGATTTGAATCAACTAGGCAGGGCCCAGGCCCACCACCAGATACGTAAAGCCCATGGAAAGTTTCAAAAACCAAGAAGAGAATCTAACCAAGAATCTAATCTAAAGAATTTGGAATAAAACTAGCAATTTGTAAACCGATTCCGAATCGGAAGGGTCTGTCTGGTGATTCTTTTTTGGGGAGCCATCACCTAGGAGAGCTTCTAGCCATGGCTGAGGAGCGTGCTAAGGCACTGGGAGAAAATGTGTAGCCTTCCTTAAAAGCCAAGTTTCTTTCTGGCCATTTTTTGCATGTCGGTAATGAGTTATAATAAAAATAATAATTTAGTATATGCAGTGCAATAAAACAAAGAGCAAATTACATAGTTAATAGGAGAAGATGTCAAGTCGCGACAAAAGTCGAAAGTCAAGGCGGCTAAAGGCAGCAAAAAGTGGAGAAAAAAAAACTAAAACGTTAACTAAAAAAAAGCAGGCTAACAACACAAGCGAGATGAGTTATCTTCTAGCCGCCAGCTACCCGTCTCTTTCGAGACGTTGTATTAGCTCTCTTGCACTTCGTCCCCCTCCCCCCTCTCCCCCCCCCCCAAAAGTTAATGAGAATTATTAACTCTGACGGCAACAATTACACTTGGCAGTTAGCATTTTTTAACTTTTTTTTTAGCATCTAAGATAGTCAGTTTTTTAGGCAACAACTTACAGTTTTTTTTTAGATCTGCCTGTCAGGGCGATGGGTTTCCAATTTTCATTTTTGTCAGCTTGGCTTTAGATTTATGCCCAGTTTTCCTGGCCATTTCTCAGTGTTTTTTATTTTTTAGTTTTTATTTAATGCACAAAACCATCAAAAAATATCTTAAAAAAAGGATTTCTTCGACAAAAAAAATAGAAAATAAATACTTGGATATAGTTTTCACTTGGCAGCGCGAAGGAGTCAGCTTTTTAGTTCAGTTTTTTACTTTCGGCAGAGTGGCTGCACCCGAAAAGCCGGCGTCGAGGGCAGCGACGGTTAAGACTACAGGTAGGTGTGTGTGGGGCAAGAATAACGGTAGGCAACGCGACCACTCCGCTCCACGACCGATCGACGAATGATCGCTGCCATTCGCGGCGTTGCGGGAAAAGGCGAACCGCCGCCGCCACCGTCGTCGCTTCCACATCAAAAACCGCTCCAAATGCAACCGAACTTCGAGCCCGAAGCCTGGCCCGAAGCCGTGTCAGAGGGAGATAGCCACACAATGGGACAGAGACGGGGATGGCCATTTAAAAATGGTGCAACTGTTGCATGTGCAGTCGGCCATAAAGATCGTTAGAGCCACGAATCCTGCCATAAGTATGCTAATAAAAATTATTTTCTAGCCTGCCTTCCTTAATAATTAGTTTAAATATTAAAAAATATATTTTTTTGTTAATAAAAAAAATAAAAAATAAAAATAGTATATAATGTAAGATTATTTAAGACTTAAAAATACAAACATTTATATTTTATTTGATGAAAACAACATGAAATAATAGAAATACTCTTAAATTATCTCTTAAATCTTAAATTAAATTATATTGTCTTAATCGTAGCTTAAATTATATTAATTCTAAGATTGTTTACTAATATATACTATAGTATTAAACATTTTTAACAATTATTTCCTCTTATTCTTCATAATATAATCATTGTGTTTTAAAATGCATTTCATTAAAAATTACCCCAAATATCTTAAAGGCAGTGGGAAGTTTATATTATATTTTATTTTATACACAACATAAAACATATTTAATATTTTTAAATTGAAAATTGTATTTTTAAACTCTTTTTCGTGCATACATATTTTATTTTCAAAATAAAATACAAATTCGACAGAATATTTTAAAGAGATTTTTAACAGTTTCAGTAGAAAATGACACAGAAATTCATTTAAAAAAAAGTATAAAAAATATTAAATAATTTGCTAAAAAAGAAATAATTGTTTGAAAAAGTAAAATTTTGAAAAATTTAAGCTTCAATAAGATATAAAAAATAGTTCATGAAATACTTAATAAAAAATTTAAAGAAACTATGAGTTTCGAACCTCTATAGTTTCTATTCACAGCAAAGTAGAATCCCCCCCTCGGCCTTGTATAACTTCCCGATTATGTACTAAAACATAGCACATAGGATATAAAGAGCATATACTCAAAGATATATAACGATTGGAATACATATCTGGACACGTTGCCAGCAACTCCGACTTGCTCTCCATTTCAAAACTCAAATAATGCGCGTCGGCTATTTAACTTGAAATTAAGCGACGTTTGTTGTTGTTTTTATTTATTTTCATTTTTTATTTTTTTTTCTTTTTATTTCTGTTGCTTGAAAAACTGTTAATGTGTATAGGTATTTTTGTATTTTTTTGTAAATGTGTTGTTGGGTTTCTGTTGGTACCGCCCGAGACGACAGTGCTAGGCTATATTTGCTTATTTTGCTCATTTTGTTTGTTCTCAGCGGCCTGTGTGTGCTCTGGGCTGTGGGCTCTGGTCTGTGGCTCTGGGTCTGGGTCTGGGGCTGCGGGCTCTGGACTCTCTACTCTCCAACAGCCTAACCCTCCCAGCCCCAACCCCAGTGACGCCCTGGCGCAGCCAGCGTAGTTGCTGCTGACGTTGCGTCGCTGCATCAAACGCAAAATTCAACTACAGTGAAGCCTACACTTCTAAAATTTTTTTTTTTATTTATTATTATTGTATTTTTTAGCTCTCTAAATTGTACGATTTTTTAATTCATTTTTTTCTATATTTTTAATGACATTAATTCCCTTTAAAATTTTTTTTTCTATTTTTTTTAGTTTTTTAATTTTTTAATTGTTTTTTAATTTTTTAACTGTGTTTAATGAAATCTAAAATAAAAGCAAATCAAAAAACTGTCTTTTGAAACTGAAAATTAGAACTTTATCTAAAGATCTGTTTAAAAAAACATTTTAAAAACTGTTTAAAAAACATCTGACAATTTTTTTAAACTTGAGAATCAAGCATAGTTTTTTCTTTTTATTCATTATAATTTTATCTACAATTTTTCAACTGGAAAATAATTTATTTTAGACATGAGAACTCCTATGAACGTGCAGTCCACCTCACGCCCAACCGAACGAGGGGCGCTGCCGCATAACGTACGGCGTATATGTTTAAAAATAATGTTGAAATTAATGTTGAATATAATGTGGGACTATTATTTTTAATTCTTTTTTTAACAAGTATATAAAAATCTCAAATATTTTAGAGAACCTAAAGAGCCTAAAAAATGCTTCAATCTTTAAAAATTTGATTTAAAAAAGTCCAACAATTTGTGTTTATAGAATATCAACTGTAGCTTTTGGGTGTGTGGGTATTATATATGTATCTGTGTTCCTATATGCACCTATATATCATTTTTTTGAGTTGTGAGAGAGCCCGGAGATAGGAACTTGTTAAAAGAAAATAAACAACAAAGATATCCACGACATTAAAAAAACAGAGGTTTGGCTTAGAAAGGGACGGCAGGATGAGCCCCTCTCCCCTAAAAAAAAAAATGGGAAAAAATGTGACATATAGGCATTACGTGTCATGCTAACCCATAGGTTTTTCCGTCCAAATCGAAAGCAGACTGTCTTTTTTGTCCAGGCAAGCATAATTGGGAGTATTTTTTGGGGCAAACATGCTGGAGCCGATATAGGACTCTATGTGGTGTTTAATGGTACATGGTGTTCCATATGGGCCACGACGTTGACTTTAAGCGGGTTGACTGTTTTTGTTATTTTCTTACCTTTTTTTTTTTGTTTTTTTTTGTTGGCAACGCAATCGAGCGTCTGTGTTTAATTAGCAGATAAAAATACAGGCAGCTCATAAAGGTACAAAATACAAAGATATATATACACAGACATGTATATATTTTGGTTTCTAGGCACTCTTTTTTTTTTTTCTGTGTTCTACTATCAACAGTTAAAGGGGGGCAGCAGCAGCAGCAGCAACAAAAAAACACGTTGCAGGCGTTAATTAGTTTTGGGGCTTTTCTCTCTTTTTTTTTTTACTTCTACTGCTATTTTTTTTATCAGCAAGTCAGTAAGTGAAACAACTGTAACAACAACAGAAACATTTAACAAAAAAAAAAGGGGGGGGCGAAAAAAGACGATTTCAAATGCATTTCGTTCTGTTGCGAATGCAAATCGAACAACCATAGTGGTAGCCCTCCCCCCCTAGTTTTGAGGCCCCAACCCCATCCGGAGGAGTACCGACTACCACCTTCCTAGCTTCCTTGTCCCACATCCATATCCAATTAACGAGAACGCTAACATGCGTTAAGCAAAACACCCAACTACCCACCCGACCAGCCCGACCACCGCGCCTCTGTGGCGCCAATTGTTCAAATCGAATTGCATAATGAATTGGCTTTGGAGCCAATATTTGGGTTTTATCTTTCGGTCCATTCCCCTACCTCCCCTATGGCTGGGAAAGCCCTTTGAGGGGTACAAAAAAATACCAAAAATACCACAAAAAAAATATGTGAAGTAAGTTACATTCCATATTGAGGCCAAACAAACGTAAATACCAGGGGCGTAGGGGAAAAGGATATTTTTTAAATTACATTAAAATATCATAAATTATGTAATAGTAATAAAACATAAATTTTAACTATTAAGAAAATAACTATTAGGTATTTTTAGCTTCTGTCAGTCTTTAACACTTTATTTTCATCTTCCGAAAACCCTTTTTTCTAATTTTCAAAAATGGTTTTGGTTTTTTTACAGGATAATTAATAATAGCAAGTTTGATATTTAATATAAATTATTTTTTCAAAGATCTTGATGTTTCTAATTGTTCTTTAATTCTATTTCTTTCTTAAAAATACTAGTATTTCTATAGAAATAATTATAAAGTTCTAGAATTTCTAGAAGAAAGTCTATTTTTTAATAGAAATTCTGTAGAAAGATTTAGAATATTTCCGGACTAATAATTAAGCTATTATCTACTTTTATGTAAAAAATAATAATAAAAAACTATCATGATCTTATTTGGAAAGAAAAATTACGTTTTTTTAAATATACAATTTTCAAATAAAATATTTAGATTGTAAAAAAAATATGAAAAATCTATAATTTGCAAGAGTTTTGGAATCTGTGTTGAAAATAAACCTTTAATTTCCTGGAATTTTTTTCTAATTGGTTTGAAAAATATTTAAAAAGTATATTCCCCTTTAAAAAATACCAATAACTACGCCACTGTCTTAAACAGATACAAGATGCTAACGAACTGCAAAGATAATAAATATTTAAATTGTATTTTATTTGCACACGTTCGATCAATATGTGGAAAACACTCTCACACACACACCCGCCACACACACACACCCGCCACACACACACACACACACACACCCATGGCACAACAAAACAATAAGCGGTACGTGAATAAGTTTAAGAAAGCGGCCACCACAGGAGCGACAGAGAAAGATCTCTTTCTCTGGACTAGAGGAGAAGATAAAAAGATACAAAGATACTGTGGCGACACAGATGCGGATACGGATGCAGATCGATGACGAAATTCATTGACGTATGATCCGATCTGGGTTGGAACCTCAAAAATACAAAAATACAAAAAACATGAACACGAGATGGAAGAGTTAAGATTCCAAAGAATCGGAAGACTGGAAGATTTCGAAAAAGAAAGACTGCCACTGGAGACTGGAGGCCGAGAAGACTGGAGTAAATGGCATTAATGTACATAGCACTTGGAAAGGCGATCCATTAGGTGCGAGTATCTCGCGGATAGGTAGACGGGTAGATACTAGTTACCTGGCAGCGACGGACCTACGGAAACCCACAGAAGAGATAATGAAGTCGATGTCGAGGATGAAGACCGTACCGCCAGTCTTGTGTGTGTGACGGTGTGTGTGTCTTGCCATCCATTTAACACATTGCTGTTAAAATTCAGACAAGAAATCAAATTCAAATAACGCGCTTCAATTCGACCGCTCTACAACCCCCCATGCTCTGTCTCTTTTCAGCCTTTACCATCTCTTTCTATCTCTTCTTCTAAATTTTTTCTTTTTTTTTTAGTTTTGTAGTTGTTATATTTAAAATGCAAATAATGCATAACAAGATCTACTTGTAAGACTTTAACTTCCAAGTACCTTACTCCTTTAGAAGTTTTTGGTATTTTTTCAAAAAACAACTTTTCAAAGGTTAGACTTGGAATTTTTAAAAATATGCTTGAAAATCTTAATATTTAAGTTAAAAAGAATGAATACTAAAAACTACAAATTCTTTTCAATAAATTCTATCTTTAAGTTTTAATTTTAAAAACTTAGAATTTCATTTTCAGTATTTTTTAAAATGAACTTTTGAATTCCAGTTTTTTAAATTCAACATAATATACTTAAAGTCCAAATAATGAAGTTAAAAAGAATGACTAACAAAAACTACAAATTCTTTTCTATGATTTCTATCTTTAAGTTTGAATTTTAAAGTGTTAGGGTTCATTTTCAGTATTTTTTCAAAAACAATTTTGAATTCGAGTTTTTCAATGCCAAAAATAATATACTTAATATAATTATTTTTTATAATTTCAACCTTTAAGTTTGATTTTAAATAGTTTGGGTTTGTTTTTCAGTATATTTTTGTTTTTTAAGTTTTGAGTTCGATTTTTGAATATTTTAATCAAAATATTTAAGTTAAAAAGATTGAATAAGAAAAACTACAAATTCTTTTCTATGATTTCTACCTTCAAGTTTGATTTAAAAAAGTTTGGGTTTGTTTTTCAGTATTTTTTCGAAAAAGAGTTTTTGAAAGAAACAAAAAATATAAAAATATCCTAAGATGTTGCATATATTTTAAATCATTCTTTACTTTCAGATCCTTGAGCAATAAAAACTCGAAAAAATGCAAAACCCAATGGAAAAAAATGGTTAAAATTTTTTAAAAATCAAGTCCATGCCCCACAGATGATTCACTTTCGTAGAAAAGAAAGCAGAACCTCTTGGAACCGCAATCTTGATTCATAAACCCAACAATTCGTATATCTTATCTTTGGAAAATGTCTCACCTCTGTTTGATGTGAGTTTTCCTTCCGTTCCCGACTATTTACATTTTTATTGGAAAATTCATTGAAACTGTTCTCGTTTGACGATAACTAAACGAAAAAGCAAACATTAAAGGAAATGGAATTTAAGTGAAAATCAAATAAAGATTTCATAGGAAAATTCCAGCAGAAGGAACTCTGAATATCCATCAATTTGTTAGGCTATTTTATGATTTAGAAACCATTTAGACATTCTAGTTACTCCCTTCAGTATACATCAGTTTTTTAAGTTTTTGTTCTTTGTTATTTATTTTAGTTTAGGCCTTAAAGTTTTTTATTTTTGCAGCGGCTTTGGCTAACAGGTGAACATACATGCACAATATTTCCATTTTGTGGACTCTCCGGGTGTTTATGCAACTGCGCGACTTGCCAATAAAAATTGCCAAAACGCAGTGCCCCCTTCCAGTGTCCCCACCCCACTCCTGTTTCCTAGTATTTTTCCAGTGCAAAAAGTCTGGGCCATAACTATATGGGCGCTTAAATTTCGTCATTTACGGCCCGACTGGCCTGCAAACGGCCAACAGAAAAAACAAAAACCAAAAATCTTTTTATAATTTAATGCTTATTAGCATTTGTTTTCCAGTCAGTCAGTTAGCCAGTCACTCAGTCAGTCAGTTAAAAGTGGGCTGCCATGGGCGGTGGGTGGTTAATTGTCAAGGGGGGAGGGGGCACTGACAGCCAGCCAAGAGCCAGCCAAGAAGGCTATGTGAACCAAGTTTACCAAAAAAATTAACCACAAAAATAATTACAAGACAAAGGAGGCTGGGGGGAGGCTGTTAGGGGGCGTGGCCCGGCCTAGAGGCCACCAGCTGTTGGTTAAACACTAATCCGTCAATCTTCGATATAAATCAGCCGAAAGAATGCCACAAATCTGCCAGCAATCGGGTGTCGAGCACCTTGCGTGACAAATGCATTTTGGCCATTTTTAATAAACGGTTAACAGTGGCGTTCTTGGCTGAGGGAGGGGGGTGGTCTAAAAAATTATACATTTTATTTTTAAAATTTATGCACAATATTTTTTTTAAGATTCAATCGATTCATATTTTACGACCCTAAGTTTGTCTTTTATTAAACTTCAATCTTTATTTTTTATTTAAAAAATATATTAATGTAAAGTTTATAATTTGAATAGATTAAAAAAAAAATATTAATAGTTTTATATTTATTCTTGTGTCAATTTTGATATGAATTTCTTATTTATTTTCTTATTCTTCAAATTTATTTTAATATTGGATTCTATGTTTTAAGAAACTCTATTAAAACTATTTCAAAAATACAATTAAAAATGTTTTAAAAATTATAGACAATTTAATGAATGTAAAAATGTCTTATATAGTTTTAGATTTTTTAGTTTTTTTTCACTAAAAAGTAAGTAATTTTTTGTCAAAAAAAGGTAGGAGTTCGAAATGTGGGCTTCAAAAGTTAGTCTCTTTAAACTATTTTTTCTTAAAATAAATTTTAGATTCTTAAACAAAAAAGTGTGGATATAATTATGTATAATTTAAGAGCTTTAAAACTCATTAAATATTTATAAAAAATAAATGTTTTTATATTTAAGAAAAAATGTTTAGAAAAAACGAGTGGAAACCCCTTTAGCTGCGCCCCTGTTCTTGGATCTGCATGTGCATCTGAATCTGATGACTGAAATCTCGGAAGGTGCCCCTTTCTCAGCCCCCCCCGCCACTCCCCCGGGCCAGAAGCCCCCCGAAAAACACATGCAATTACAACCGAAGGTTAAACGCGACGCCAATTGAGCAACTCACCAGTGGCAGCACCAGCAGCAGCCGTGGCAACCCTGCAAAAAATGAATAGCGGTGGTCCACACTCCCACTCCCACCGCCCTTGCCACCTGCCACCTGCCACCCACTCCCTAGCCCCCTTCTCAGCCATTTAGGCCTCAAAAGCTGGCACAGCTCGTTAGAAGCACGCGAAGCTAAATGGAAACGGAAATGGACGTGGATCGTGGATTTAGATTTGCTTTTTGATTTTAGTTAAAAGTTTTTAGTTTTTGCCTTTTGTTTTTGATTTTTCCTTTGGATTTTGCCTTTTGGCTTTGAATTTGGACTTGTTTTCAGCGCCACCTGTGTGTGAGTTATGCGTGTGAGAGTCGCTATCGCTGTTCTGCCTCTGGCTCTGCCGCTGCCAACGTCGCTGTTGACTGCGCTGCCCTCATTCACAGGCTACTTAGTGATTTGGACTAAAATTTTTAAGCCTTGTACTTAAATTTAATATTTATTTCCCCTAAACACATTGTATTTATTATTTAAACATTTTTTTTTAAGTTTTATAATTGTTTTTAGGGCTTTAAGGTCTAAGATTTTTTATCAAACATAAAATAATATTCTTAATAGATTTTAAATAGTTTAAATCTTATTAAAAAGTATCCAAAAACTTGAACAAACCTAAAACACTTTTTAATAATATTCATACCCAGTACTCGTAGAAGAAACAAGTGGTGTTTGGCTTTAAAAATTATATTAGTTAAGTATTTAATATAATAATAATTAAATACTTAATAATATAGTTGACTATTATCCATATTACAATATTAGTAACTAAAAATATTAGTTAAAAACCTTATCTTATAGGTCTTTTGGGTCTTATAGGTTCCTTGGAATTATTTCCAAGTATCTTAATTTTTTTTAAATTATTTTAAATCCTAATACTAATCATCCTAATACTTTATTTAGCAAACCTTTTGTTTCTGAGTCTATCATAGCTTACACAAACATAATTAAAGACTCTGACCTCTATACACCCTCACTTTTCTTGATCGTTTCCAGTTTTGAGTTAGCCTTTTGATGGCAGTTGGAAAAAATTGGTCAGAGCAATTGTTTATGGAAGCCCACAAGCAGCCAAACAATGTCAGTCAGCAGCAAAAAAAAAAGAGTTAGTAGTAGTGGCAACAACAAATTTTACAAAAATAATTGCAGGTCTCCGCTGACAACAGCAGTAGGAATATGGCAGCAACATCTACGAGTACAACAGCAACCTGCAACCTGCAACTGCACTTAGCGACATGCAACGTTTGGCTTTGGGTCAGTCGGTGGGAATATTGAGGCGGGGCAGTGGGGGGATCTTGGGTGGAGGAGTGGGAGAGTGGGTGGTTCTGATTCAACGACAAAAAATTGTCATTTTCATTCGTGCTTAGGTGAGCTTAAAAAAAATACAGAAACAGAAACAGAAACAAATAATAATAATAGAACAGCAACTAACTCTGATGATTGCATTATCATCATCATAGCTGAATGACTTTGCTGACCATAAGTGCAGGGCCCTGGCTCTCCATTAACAATAGTTACTACGATTATTAAATATATGTATATGGAGGGGCATGGATATGTATCAGACTATGATACCCTGGGCTGAGGAAAATGTTAGGAGCTCTAGAATAAGAGATTATAATTATTAAATAACTTTTATTATTTTTATTTAAATTTGTTAAAGAATCATTAGATATTCGAACCCTAAACTATAGCATGCCACATAGCAGAGAGGCAACACGAATTGTTGGGCGCTAAAAAATATTAATACTAAATTAAACAAATAACTAATAAAATAGTTAAAATATAGAAAACACTTTCAACAAACAATTAAAAAATATTAAATAATTTTTGTCTTTTATTAAAAGACAAAAAATGTAACAATTAGTTTTTAGTTTAAACTATTATTTTGTTATAAAAGAAATCAATTAATTAATTTGATAATTAAATAATTAAAAAAGAAAACAACTAATGGGCCAACAGGAAGCTTCTTGAATAGCTTTTTCTTCCCCCTGCCTCCAGACACAAGCCATAACCAATTTTTAAAAGAATTAGTTGGTAAAAAAAAATGTATAAAACTAAAAAAAAAATATATGGAAAATATGGAATCTAAACACGTGGTTACAAAACTAAAAACACACAAAGAATTATGAAAAATCGGACACGGAGAGCACACGATCCGTGTCCAATGGCTGGAAAATGTCGCCCAAAGGAGGCCAGGAGGGGGCTCTGGTAGTGCCTGGGGGGGTGTCCAGGGGGTGGAGGGCCAATAAGGTAGCAACAAGTGCAGCTGGGACACATTTGACACAGTTTGGCCGAGCGTAACAAACCGCGTTTATCAAATGGAACTCGATTTGGTTTTGGTTTCGGTTTCGGTTTCGCTCTGGCTCTCCCCCAGGTTGACGTGTCCAAAAAGAATTAGTTTAAAAAATATATAAAAATATGTATATATTTTAAGGCATGCACCTAGTATCATATATAATATATACACCCCCGATCCCTCACCAAATTAACCATCAAAGCGACCAATCAACATTTCCGCTCTAATGAAATCTGACCAAGATCGGAACAGTTTTTCCCTTTTGTTTTTAGGTTACCACATAAATATAATTAAACACTTGTGTTTTTACTTGTTTTTTAGTTAAATCTTTGTTCTAAATCTTCAACTTTATCTTCCCAAAGGGGGAAACTCTTGAAACAAGCTTTAATCAGTCGGAAATTGGCGGAAATTCAAGGGACTTTTATTTTTCGAAAGACAAAAAATGAGTAAAGGGAGTTTAAATTTTAAAAAATAAAATACTTGAAAAGAATTTAAAGAGTTTAAATATTTTTTTAAGTATTTTATACATTTATGAATACTAGTATGAAATATTAAATATTAGGAATTAGAAAAGAGTTTCAATTAAAAGTAAGCCTGAAGGGTTCAAGGGTTCATTAATAAAACTAAAAATAAAATATTTACAAAATAAAGCTTCTGTCTTTAAAAATAGAAAGAATTAGGAATTTCATAAACATTCTGAATAAAAAATAACCAATTAAGCTTTTAAAATATTTTATGTTTAAAATGTTTAATATTTTCGACATAAACTTCGTCTCTCCAAGAGCTGTCCTATCCCCAATAGTTTTGGGTCAAAACCCTTGACAAAATTATATAATTCAAAATTGGAAAATCATGTTTCTGAGCTTTACTCTGATCAGAACTAATTCACCCACTCCCCCGCCCTTTTCATTTTTTAATAACTCATTATCATCGCCAGGTGCGTGTTCGCTGCCTCGTGTCGAATATTTTTTAATAGCAATTCTCCTTTTTTTGTTGGATATTTTTTTTTTGAATCTCTTGCTCACACAATCATTGACAATTAAACCAATTTTGTCCCTCATATAATGCAACGGGCATAAAAGAATATTATACTAATAGAGGCAGATAGAAAACTTTGCATCAACTCACCCAAATTAGAGACCAAAACCGAACACATCAGTACCACTCAAAAAAAAGTATACAAACAGTGTTCTTAAAAAAATAATTGAATAAAAAAATATATAGAAAAAAGGGTATTTCTTCACACTATTTAGATTGAAATGCAAAACGCGTTGGAGTTTTTTTCTTCTCTTTTTTTTTGTAGTTTTTGAATTAATTTACTTGACACTTTATGCGGGCCTTTGGGCAACGATCGCCTGGAACCGAATGAATGTTATTCAGCAGGTGACCCGGGCTTTTATATAGGAGCCCCCCCCTAACAAAAAAAGCAAAAAAAGGCAGCAACCACCCTTTCCGATTTCCCGATCCTGGCCAGCTTGCCACCAAGCCCGGATAAGATAACCAGAAACATGGTGCCATGCAGATGTCCCAAATGCCCGCCTAATGGGGATGATAATGGCCAGAATGGGGAGGCTCCTCCGCATAGGATATGGCCAGTCTGGGGGCATGGGGGCAGGGTTGAGGCACACTTATCGCCTGCCCTCGTAATTATGCAAAACAATATGGTGGCAGGACTATCGATCCGAAAGATAAAGAGATACACTCGGTAGGGAGATAACCCAGAATGGAGTATATATATCATTAAATCAGTAAAGTTAATATTAAATATTAAATACAAGTTAAAAATGAATTAGAGCCAACTAAAGTCTATGGAAATGCATTAATTCAAACAATAATTCAAAATTCCATATTAAAAGTTCAAGTTAATCCTCCAGACTCTCTCCAGATATACATTTTTCCATCAGGATAGTCCTACATGGTATATAGCTTATCTATAGATACGGAATGATGCAATTCGTATAATTTATGTCCCTGATTCGAGGGGAAATCAATGGCCACTTTTACATTTTCGATTAGCTAATTAGCTTTCATTTGTAGGGAAGATATAGCAATGGAACTATTTACTAATAATATTATTTTAAAAAATATTTTTACTTATTTATTTCATACTTTGTATATTTTAAATACAAAACTTGAAATCATAAAACACATTTTTAGAGTGTTGGTTAAAAAAAATCAAGTTCTTTAATCTCAAACTATTATTTTCGAGACTCTTAGTGATTTATAAAAACTTGTTATTTTAGTTTTATTTTAGTTGTTAAGTTATTTTAGCTTCTCATAAATATAATAACAATTATATAATTTATTTCACTAAAATGGGTATTAAAAATAACATAATAAAACTTAAGGGGGGTATTTAAGTATTTACATTTTCCATAAAATAAATAAAAAAGTTTTGTAATAAGGAATAAGATAAAATATGGAAAAAGTCTGAAATAAATATGTAGAGTTTTTATATATTTATTGTATATAATTTATTATTATTATTATTACATTTATTAATCATTAAACATTTTTTGATAAAGTATTACTTTTTTTTTATAGTGTTTTAATTAAAATATTTAAACATAAAGCCACAAAAAAATTAATAAAAGACTATAACCTTCCCTTTTCCCCCAAAAATATGTTTTTCATGATTTTTATTGATTTGTTTTTTACAATTTTTAAGAGTTTTCAACTAAAAATTAAATGAAAATAAAACTCTAAAAACTAAAAAGCCAGTACAGTTGTGTTTTTCGAACTTTAATCGTGGAAAGAACCCTTCCACAGGATAGGGATTTCCCAACCCTTTTCAATCAAAAATAATTCAGTAAACAAAACAAGGAATCAGGGCCAAAAAGGGGTATATTCTACATCGAAAGATAAAGAGTCTATGGGGATATGGGGTGATCAGAGACTAATCTATTCCTGGCAAGCTGGTATTTGTATTTATACCAAAAAAAAATAAAATAAAACTGAATATCAAATAGAAAATTTCATAATTTCATATTCCACCGAATGCCAAAAAATGGGCGGGGAAATCCGTTGGACTTATCTTGCCACACTTTGTGTGTGGCATCAGGTAAAAAAAAAACAAATAACGACAAAAAAAAGAGGAAACCCAGAGATAAAATATCAGATCCCCGTATAAGGGGAGGGTCCTACCTCCTACCGCCATCCCATCCGTGGAATGCACCATTATATCCATACATATATAGTGGAGCACTCTGTTTATCAAAGTTTAAATATTAATTCAGGGATATAGCCGAAAGAGGAGAGTCCGGGGCTTATCTTTCGGGTTGATAAAGTTGTTCAAACATTCGAGGAGGGCATTGGTTCATGGAGCGAAGAAAGGGCACCGGAAATGGAACTGGAAGTGGAAGTGGATATGGAAATGGAAGTAGAACTGCACAACCAGCAGCTGCAGGTTGGCTTTTGTGGGTTTGCCGCTCCCCAACCCGAAATTACAAAGAATTCCAGCCTCAAAAGTTGGGGTAACAGTAGGGTTAGTTCCAACAAAGAAATGGCTATAGCTGGAAGAGCTATTATTAACAGATAGCTTTAGCTATGTATTTCTTGGCCCATTTCCATCCGATTCTAAAGATGAATACCTCAGAATATTTCTTCTTCAATTCTCCATCAATGACTATAAACAAAATATTTTTAAAAATTTTTCTATTTTTTTGGGGCTATCGCTTTTAAATTTCTGTGTTTCAGTCTTCGACCCCTATTCATGACTATATCTCATCCGATTTTGAAACGGAATATCTTAAAAGACTCGTGGATCAATTTCACATCAATAAACATCATAATCTCAATACAAAATATTTTTTAATATTTTTTTTAATTTTTGTGCGGCTATCCCTTGTAAGTGTGGGATTTTCGCCATCGACCCCTGTCCATGGCTATATCTCATCCATTTTTCAGACGATTTTGAAATGGAATGCTTTAAAAGAATAGTGGATCGATTCCACACCAATCTGCATCAAAATCTTTTATAAAAGTATTTAACAAATTTTTTTTCAATCATTTTCGGGACTACCCCTTGTAAATTGAGGGATTTCCGCATGGAAATAGCCTATCCATGGCTATTACTCTTCCAATTTTCATCCGATTTTGCAACGGAGTACCTTAAAGGTCTTGTGGATCAATTCCACATCAATCTGCATCAAAATCATCCAACAAAATATTTTTTTAAATTTTTCCCAATTTTTTTGGGGCTATCTCTTGTAAAATGCGGGTTTTTCGCCATCGACCCCTATCCATGACTATATTTCATCGATTTTTCATCCGATTTTGATAAAAATCATTGCCTTAAATGCCTTAAAAGAACTCTGGATCGATTCCACATCAATCTACATCACAATCTCTCAACAAAATATATTTTTTAAATTTTTTTGGCTACCTCTTGTAAATTAATGGATTTTCACCATCGACCACTATCCATGGCTATATCTCATCTAATTTTCATCCGATTTTGAAATGGAATACCTTAACAGACTTGTGGATCAACTCCGCAACAAGCTGCATCAAAATCTTTCACCAAAATAGTTTTCCCAATATTTTGTGGGGATTTTGGGGGACACAATATTGTGGGGACCTTGCAAAATGCTGGATTCTCGTCTTCGGCCCCTATCCATGGCTATATCTCATCCATTTTTCATCCGATTGAGAAGTGCTAGTGTTTTTTAGAGCTGGAAGTTCTCAAAACTCTAAAAAATCATCATGCCAAGCAAGACGTGGACTAACTCTAGGAAGTTTGGAAGAGTTTGGACAAAAAATAAACCAAACGAATATTAAATATTTTTTGCTTGGTCACCTCGTCAACCTGAAACATTCTACGCAATAAGTATACATATACATACATGGATATAGGTATAGGCGCTTGTATCTAGTACAGGTAAGCCTAATCTTAGCAGAAAACCCCCAGGATACTCACCAGTTGTGCTTCTTTCGAGGATGTGCTGCTGGGCGACGACTTGACGGCTCCATCGTCTTGCGACTTTAGCTTGGCAACCTCCTTGCGAAGTGCGGCAATCTGGGGAGCAGACGGGAGGAGTTAGAAGACAACAAAAGCAGTTAATTTTCTGTATTCAAGTGGAAATCCCACAAGTGCCGGCTGGGACGAACTGACCTCGCGATCCTTCTGCTCACAGCGAACGTCCAGCTGTTCCTTTTGCTGCTGCGTCTCGGCGAGTAGTTCCAAGGCGGTCTTGGCCTCCTCCTGGCCCCCCTGGAAGTCGGGGTCGCCGGGTCCTGCTGTTTCGGCCAACACCTCCTGGGCCAAATTAGTCAGCTGGCCCTTCAATGAGCTGAGGCTGTTGTTCAGCCACGACATCTTCACCAGCTGCTCTCTCCCCTCTCTGTGGCGGTGGCAATCACTCCTCTGGCAATCGTTTCGTGGGTAAGATGGTGTCTAGGGTCTTGATTTCTATTCGGCTAGCCGGGATCCTGTTTCCAGCTTCAGGAATTCCAATGTTTTTGTGGGTATTTTTTGCGTGGCACAAAACAATAACAATAATAAGAGCTCGTTACATAGTCCCATCTCTGGAACAAGTGTCATCGCTATCAATATTTCACTTATTTCAAGAAGTTCCATCTCTTAAGAAAATATCATCTCTAGGGATATTTTGAGGGAAATTTTTAAAATTTGAAATTCAAAAATTGGATTTAGTTTTTTTAAGGCATTTATTTATATTTAAATCACACAAATATATACAAAAAATTCTATGCTTCAAGATAGCTTCAAATTACTCTTTTTTTTTTAAATTAGAATTAGATTGAAAGGAAATTAAGGTCAAAAATAGTATCGTTACTTCCCAAAGTCTTTGCATTAATTTTCTTTTTTAATATTTAGCTGTAGCTTAAATAACTATATTTAATAGCCAAATTATATAAAGAAAAGCTTTAAATTAAATGTTTATTTGTCAAAAACAAAACAAAAAATGTAGAAAATATCAATCACTTTGATACAAAAATAAGATATTTATAAATTCTTAAATAATACTTAGATTTAATTAAAATAATGTAGTTCAAGTAGTTCAAGTCAGCCCCTCCCCCTAAAGCAAGAAAATTGAATCCTCGTTCTTCTCATGCAACGTTTATTGGAAATCAAAAAACATTTGCTCAACACAAACAAAACTTTGAGGGATGAAGGGCAACAGCTTGACATGACTAATGAGTTGAGTGGTGGCATTGTATTTACAGCCTGTTTGCGTGGAGCTTGCACTGCTCCAGCCTGCCTGATCCTGCTCCTGCTCCTGCCTGATCCCCCTTTAGAAAGTGCGTGGCTGGGAGCCGAAACCTAGACCTACGCCACGCATCGTGTGCGTGGCCGCTCGCGCCATCTCGTACTGCTGCTCCATGTTGGAGAACATGCGCTGGCGCAGCTGGACATCCGCCGGGACATTTGTCGGCGCCCCAGCAACTGCTCCAGCTACTGCTCCTCCTCCTGCTCCTCCTCCAGGCGGTCCACCGACTGCTGCTCCTGCACCCTCAGCGGTTGCACTGCCGTTGCTGCCAGCCCCCTCACCGCCTCCTGCTTCGTGGGTGTTGGCCTCAGCCTCGCCGCCCATCGAGGCGGGGGCATGCTTGATGCCCATCAGCCGCATAAACTTCGAGGCCACCTTGCCGTCCGAGTCCTGGGAGAAGTGAGCATTGCCCCACTTGTTGGCCGAGTCCTCGTTCTTCTTGGAGCCCCACAGCAGCTTCCGCTTCTGCTGCTGCTCGGCATAGCGATTGGCGTTTATGATTCCGGGATTATAGTAGCTGGGCAACTGGATCGGGGTTTCCAAGGCCGACTGCGGAGTGCTCAGCTCGAGGGACATTAGCGAGGGTATTTTGGGGGCGTAGTTGGGCGTTGGCAAGAGTCCTCCGCCGCCAGTTGGGGCCGCTACCAGTCCACCTCCACCTCCTCCGGCCAACAGTCCACCACCTCCGACCGCTGCTCCGGTCGATGAGCCGCCCGATGTCATGGCAGCAACCGCTGCATTGGCTGCCGCCAGAACCACAGCGGCCACTGACGACGAACCACCGCCAGTGGTGCCGCCACTGGCCTGCAGGTGAGCACCACCGCTTCCACGGTGCGTTCCGGCAGACTGTTGTTCCTCCCTGGGAGATCTGGAGCGGTAATGGCGGCGTCGGGAGGCGGGGGGCGTGTCATTGGCCGAGCGGGAACGGGAAGCAGATCGCGAACGGGAGTCGCCACGACGCCGGCGACTGCGATCGTGGTTGGGATGATGTTCCTTGCGCTGATCCTTGTCCTTGCCGCTGTGATGATGGCGACTGCTCTTCTCCGACCGACGGCGATCGCGGTCTCGGTCACGGTCCCGGTCCCGGTCACGGTCCCGATCACTGTCCCTGTCCCTGTCCCGATCACGCTCACGATCGCGTTCCCGCTCACGATCCCGTTCCCTGTCGCGCTCTCGCTCGCGCTCTCTGTGTCCGCTGTTGCTGCTGCTCTCTTTGGTTCGATAATGGCGATGGTCACTCTGGAAGAAAGGTGTGACCAAAGTACATTAGTTTCTAATAAGGATCTGTGATAGTTTGAAGCCATGGCCAGCTTCTCCTCCAGGATACCTACCTTACTGTGATCCCGATCACGACTGCGTTCCAGATCTCGCTTTTCCCGCTCCCGCTCCCGATCTCTGTCGCGTTCACGTTCCCGCTCTCGATCTCTGTCTCGGTCCCTATCCCGGTCCCGATCACGCTCCCTGTCTCTGTCCCGCTCTCTATCCCTGTCCCGCTCTCGTTCGCGGTCTCTGTCACGCTCCTGGCGCTGGCGACTGGGATGGGAGTCCTGTAAGAAGAGAATGGATTGGAGGCGGCGGGCCACCGAGGAGTAGAACATTAAAATCGAGTCCTTGAAAATGTCGCCGTGTGGTGGCGAGTAAAGGGATAGATCATCTATGTGCTAGACTACAGAGGATTAATCGGAACTATCGTATTAATCGAAAAAATCGGGAAGTTTTTATTAGCCGGCCATCACAGCTGGGGGGTGGGGGGTTGGGGAGACGGTTCTGCTTCTGGGCTCGCTGGCTCCTTGGATCCTAGATTTTATTTTTAATTTTTTTTTTTTTAGAGAGTTGTTAAAATCTATTTGATCGATTTAGTTTATTTTTCTGATATTTTTTTTGTTTTTTTTTTTATACTCACTTTCGTGCGGTTCGATCTCTCTCTCTCTCTCTCATTCACTTTCTCTTTCGTGCCACCAGCGAGTGAGTGTGCTTGTGTGGGTGCGAGGGGGCTTTTGCGTGAGTGTGTGTGTGTGTGCGTGTGGGGGGTGTGTGTGCGTGGGGGCGATGGTGTCCTGGAAGTTGGATATTCCCAATATCGTTTTCCAACACAGACACACACACATACAAACACACACACACAGACAAACAGACACCAGAAGCCACGAGGCAACACACAAGCCTAGTTACCTCTAGTTATCGAAGCTATCGGTGTTATCGGAAATCACTGCGATTACTATCGATCGAGTAGGAATCATCAATCGGGTGGGTACATATTTTTTTATTTTTGTTAATTTTTTTTTTTTTGTTTTGTTTTGGAATTTGTTTCTTTGGTTTTCTTTCTTTTGTTTTTGTTTCTTTTTCGGATTTCGTTTTCGTTTCGTTTCGTTTTACATAATAACAACAACAATGATAATAAAATGATAGAGTTTAGTGATTTAAATATTAAGAGTGGCATTATAAAATTATTTTTTAAAACTTAACTAAGCTGCAAGGCCAAAACAACGACAAGCGGACCGACAGAACAGATCTTCCAGGCCAGGATTATAGATAAACCCACTTAAATGGTATTAATTATAATATATTATTTACATAATATTAGAATACATTTCTTTTAGGGTTGGAGCAGAGCTGATAATCGATAATAATCGATAAGATCGGAGGATTATCGTTAAATATTCAAATCATTAATGAAAGTCTATTTTTTTTTTTATAGAAGCTGCCCTTGAAATAATTTATTTGGGGGCGGCACCACGCCCCCTTGTGTATCAACCGACTAGATGGCCTACATAAAATATTGATTTGCGGCGGCACTCCAAAACTCACTCCTCATTCCTTGAGATGTGAATTTTTAATGCCCGAAATGTGGCCTAGGAGGCAGACTGGATGGGTGTTAGTTTTATTGATTTCTGGTCGCTAGCGCATTGGCCGCAAGTGTATGGTGCGGATGCGGGCAGGAACAGCTGCAACGCGGCATGGCATAATGATGGAGCATAAATCACACACACACACAGAGAGGCAGGCACATGGTCCATGAAAAGGATGGATGAAGCTCCAACCCATAAAAAAAAAAGGATAAAGCGCACATTTTTGTTTCTTTTTTTTTTTGTTTTTTTTTTAGCACACACAACAAACATACAAACAAACAAACAAACAATTGTTAGGATAGAGTAGTGATATAGTAGGACAATATCGATTTGGGCCGGAACATTCCGATTTGGAAATGGATTGAGATTTACCTCCTCTATACGGATGCGGCTGCTGCAACTGCTGCTGCTCCTGTGATGTTGCTGCAACTGCGATTGCGATTGCGAGTGCGATTGGGAGTGGGAGGACTGTGACGTCGTCGTCAGCAGTGGAGGAGAATTGTTATTGTTGCGGTACTGTTGATGTTGCAGGGATTTGTCATGTTGTTGTTGTAGTTCTTGTTGTTGGTGTTGCTGTTGTTGTTGGTGCTGTTTTTTATATCCAAAATTTGTAAATTTTTGACGCGGGCTACTCTCTCTGCTGGCATCGCCATCAGCATCGCTGCTCATGTCATTGTTGTTGTTCTTTTTGGCCCTTTTCAGTTGCTGTTGTTGCAGTTGCTGCTGTTGTTGCTGTTGTGGTGCCTAGGGGAATTTTTGCAACTATTCAGAAACAGCAAATTCGCATTATTTTTCTAAAGCTCTAGCATTACAACTAATTGTAAATAATATAACATTTTTTTTTTTCATCTATTTTTTTTTTTTTTTCTCGGGTGGGATTTTTTTTGGGGCTTCAGGAATACTAGGATCAAGGAGCTGCAACACTTGCATACACACACTCACACACCATCACCAAAACACATACACACACACACATAGTTGGGCCAAAAAGGAAAAAAGGGCGCCCGCACGCCACTGGCAAAAACGATAAAAAAAAAAAAAAACGAAAAAAAAAAACCAAGAATGTGTACACAAAATGCGAAGAAATCGCATGGCGAGATATCTGTTTTCGGTTACTGTAGCTTCGACCTGCTGCGGTGCTACGGCATTGCAATATTTACCCGAATTTGGTAGCCAGCTTCATCCTGGTCCTCCTCGCTGCTGTAATTGACCAGCGCCTCCATTTTTTTAGACGACAAAATGCGTCCGGGGCCGAAAAAAATTATAATAAATTGCCCGAGCCTAGAGATGGTCTACAATATTTATATGTCTCTCGATATTAACCCACAAATATCGATATCGCTAATATATCGATATCCTATTTTGGGGAAATTTATTATCTGGTATTTTATGTTTGGTATTTTCTTCAGTAAGGTCACACACAAATGTCAGGTGGAATATATTGGCTATTGGCTAAAATCCTCTATTTTTTGACCATACTTGGCTTTAAAAAATTGTGATTTTATCTGTAGTATATAATATAGTCTTAATTCTTGTAATTCTCTACACAAAAGAATACTTATAAATTTCCCAAAACCAGGGATGGGATGTATGCATTGAATTGGAACTTTTCCAGCACTGTTTTACTGGTTAACAATACTCCTAGGAAATTCAAAAGTTGTAAAGCCTTTTCTAGTTTTTATCATAACTACTTTTTTTCCCATATATTGGATTCCTAAAAATACAAAAACAAACGAAGTTTATCACAAATAGATTTTTATTTCATTTTCTCATTTTATTTAAAACTAAAAATTAAAAACTTTTTCAATAAAGGTACGACAGTCTTAAGTTAAAGGTTTTCCAATCTGATTGGCTTTTATTTATTATCTTAAGTCTCTGGTCAGACATTTGGCATAAAAGTAAAAATAAATGTTGTGGAATGATAATTTTTTTGTTTAAATGAAATGCGCTTTATTCTATTAAGTCTATGAAAAAAAAATGCTTACAAAAGTAAAATGCTTACATAAATTGTTCAGTAATCGTATTTTGAAGATGTTTTGAAACGATTCTTTCTGAACCTTTACGTTGCTACATTTTGTTCACAAATTATGTTTTTTTAATGAATTGATTAAAGTATTTTTGAAATGCGCTTTAGATTCTCTGAATAAGTATGTTTGATTAATAAATGTGTGAAAAGTGTAAGAAATTTGTTTTTGTTTAAGAGGAATAGATAAATTCGTTTTTTTAGGGGGTTTCCCTTGAAAATTTGTTATAAAATTATTCATTTCTAACTCTCCATTTAAATGGTTACAGAAAAAATGCAACATTTTGTGGAAAATGTTACAAGTTTTGTTTGTTTTTTCCATAAAAATGGTTACAAATATTTTTAGAAATGAGTTTTTCAAATTAATGGTTACAAAAAATGTATGGAAAGTTTAGATTTTGAATGATTGATTTTGGTAGATTGTGTTTTTGTTGTGGATCTTTGATTTAACATCAAAATTTGTTCAAAAATGTATAGCAAGTTGGAGAAACTTTTTTCGTTTTTAAGATTTTTTCCTTTCAATAAAAGGATTTAAATCAAAGGATTTTAAGTGAGAGATTGAAAGGCACATATTATGGGCGATTTTTCACATCAACCCATTTTCAAGGCACATATTTCATTTCTTTGTTTACAAATTTTTGATTTTTGATTAATTTTTAGCTGATTCTTAAGTTAGTTTAGTTAGTTCTCTCTTCCAAGTTATGTTTCTTCTCTCTTTTTAGTCAATTATCTTTTATCTTTCTTGTTTTTTGTTTTTAACTTTAAGCTTTAACTTTAATTTAAAGCTGGATGTGTTAAATTTTGGATTCAATATGAATTAGTCCTTTTTGGTTTAGTCCTTGCGCTTCTGGTTGGGTGCCGGCAGTGGCGGGAAGTTGGCCTTGCTGAGCTTGAAGTCCTCCTGGGCCGGGGACTCGGCATTGCCTCCTGAGCCTCCTGAACTGGATGAGCCAGTTGCTCCGCCATTGATGCCACTTGAAGCGCCAGATCCCGAGGCGCCTCCCCTGCCGGAGTTATTGGCGCTATTATTCGATGATCCTGTGGCTCCCGACTCGTTCGATTTTCCAGCGTTGTTCTTTTTCTAAAAAGATTAATTAATGAGTTAATTTTTTAAAGCCTTTTAATTAAAATTATATTATTTTTTACTACCTGATTGTTACGTAGACGTAGCACCTGAGAGTTCCCGGAGAAGCTGCTGCCATTCGAAGTGGAGGTTCGAGCTCCAGCGGGCGGATCGATCCCAGCCAGACGGTAGGCAGCTGGGGAGTACTTGCCCTTCGGCGGCTGCAGCTTCAGCTTGAGGCGCAAAGTCGACTGGCCCTGGGTCGAAGCGGAATTGTGGCCAGTGGCCGGCTGGGTGGCAGTGGGATCCAGTGGGATCTTAATGGGATCCAGGGTGTCCTTGTAGCGCTTGCCCATGGGCATGTCGAAGAAGAGCTCGCCGTAGATGGCATACATCTGGGCGGCGTCCAGATCCTCCTGGGAGAGGTTGTTGGGGAAGAGCTCCACGTTCCACAGGTGCCAGGCGTCCATCCAGTTGTTCCAGCCGGTGAAGTTGGTCGACTTGCGGTGGAAGCGGCTGTGCGGCGGCTGGCTGTGCGGCGGCTGGCTGGAGTGCGGCGGCTGGCTGGAGTGCGGCTGGTTGTTGGCAGCCTGTGGCAACTGGCGGTCCTGCTGCAGCTGTTGCTGTTGCTGTTGCTGCTGCTGCTGCTGTGTCTGCTGCTGCTGCTGTGTCGGCTGCTGCTGCTGTGTCTGCTGCTGCTGCTGTGTCTGCTGCTGCTGCTGTGTCTGCTGCTGCTGCTGTGTCGGCTGCTGCTGCTGTGGCTGCTGCTGCTGTGGCTGCTGCTGCTGCTGTGTCTGCTGCTGCTGCTGCTGTGTCTGCTGCTGCTGCTGCTGTGTCTGCTGCTGCTGTGGCTGCTGCTGCTGTGTCTGCTGCTGCTGCTGTGTCGGCTGCTGCTGCTGTGGCTGCTGCTGCTGTGTCTGCTGCTGCTGCTGTGTCTGCTGCTGCTGCTGTGTCTGCTGCTGCTGCTGTGTCTGCTGCTGCTGCTGCTGTGGCTGCTGCTGCTGCTGCTGTGGCTGCTGCTGCTGCTGCTGCTGTGTCGGCTGCTGCTGCTGTGTCTGCTGCTGCTGTGTCGGCTGCTGCTGCTGTGTCTGCTGCTGCTGCTGCTGTGTCTGCTGCTGCTGCTGTGTCTGCTGCTGCTGCTGCTGTGTCTGCTGCTGCTGCTGCTGTGTCTGCTGCTGCTGCTGTGTCTGCTGCAGCTGGTTGTGATTTTGATGCTGCAAGTTATGATTCAGTTTCTGTGGCTGCAAGTTGTTGTTCGGCTGTTGCAGATGCTGATTATTGAGAAGCTGTTGCTGCTGCAACGGTTGTTGTTGTAGCTGCTGCTGCTGCAACTTCTGCTGTTGTTGTAACTGCTGTTGGTGTAACATCTGTTGTTGTAATTGCTGCTGTTGCAACTGTTCTTGCTGTAACTTTTCCTGCTGCAACTGCTGTTGTTGTTGCTGCTGCTGCTCTTGCATCTTCTGCTGTTGCAACTTCTGTTGTTGTAATTGCTGCTGTTGGAACTGTTGCTGCTGCTGTTGTTGGTGTTGCAACTGCAACTGTTGCTGCTGCTGCAGATACTGTTGCTGCTGCTGATTCGGCATGGCTGGTTGACGAGAATTCGGTGGCCAATTATAATTATTCTGCTGCGGCTGCTGACTAAGTTGCTGCTGCAACTGCTGATGTTGCAGCTGCAACGGAGGCAGCTGGAACTGAAACTGAAGTTGCTGCTGCGGAGTCGCCTGATGTTGCTGCTGCTGGCCCTGGTATGGTTGCAGCGATTGGGTCAGATGTTGCTGCTGCGGCGGAGCTAGATGCTGCAGCTGAGTGAGATGTTGCTGCTGTCCCTGGGCTAGGTGTTGCAACTGTTGCAGCTGCTGAGGCTGCTGCGATTGAGCTCGAGGCTGCTGCTGCTGCATCTGGTTGTTCCTGACACCCTGGGACGACGACGGCAAGGGATTGCTGGGCACCAGGGATAGGCCCGGGTTCTGGCTCAGCTGGGCGTTGTGGCGACTGAGCTGCTGCGGCGGTATCAGGTTGCGGAAGGTCGAGGGCCAGGTGGAGATGTGCCCGCCCAAGCAGCGGCGCACCACCGCCGGATCCGCGCTCCAGATGCTAGGCAGCCAGTGGCCGGGATAGTCCGGGGTCGTCTCCTGGGCGAACGGGGCCCGTCTAGTGATGTTCCGGATGCTCTCCACAATGCTGAGGTGGGGGGCGTCCGAGTCCGAGTTCAACAGCCACTCGGTGGTGCCGAAGGTGATTCTGGCCTTCTCCGCCGCTCTCTCCCGAGCATTAGGTCCGTCGTTCCTCAGTCGCTGCTTCCTGGTCTCATACCCGATCGGCTTCAGCTTCTTGTCATCGTCGGCGGCGAACTCATCGTCACTGTCCTCGGACTTGGCACACGCTGGATCGTTGTCCTGCGACTCGCCGTTGTCCAGGAAGCTCAGCTGGAACGGATTCTGCCAGAATTCCGGTGGCGGAAACCCGGTGGTCTGCTGGCTCCGTCCCCCATCGGCGCCAACGGCGCCATCGACGCCACCGACAGCCCCCTCCGCCTCCTGGCTGGCAACGGTCTTGGACATCAGGGGGCCGAGATCCACGAGAATGCTGCGCGAATTCTCGGAATGACTAGCGTGGTGGTTGGGCGAGATCTGGATGGTGGTGGTGGTGAGCTTGGGGGGATCGTGCTCGTTGACTGGATGATGGTTCGGTGGACCAGCACTGGAGGGCACGATGGCCGGCTCCTCCAGCAGGGAGCTGCGACGACTCGAGTACGAATTGGTGGAGTTGGCCGCCGAGCTGCTGGTGGATGGCGGCGATGGCGTCACCGAACTAATTGACGGCACCGAGTACGACTCCTGTACGATTTGGACAACCTTCTTCTTGGTCCCCGACTTGGAGCGCTCCTTTGTCTCGGACTGGGTTTTGCGACGACCTCGGGTGGCACCGTTCTGGAATCCGCCCAGGTTCATAAAATTGCCCAGCGTGAGGGGACTGCTGTGGTGGGAGTAGCGCTCGAAGAGCTCCTTCTCCGCCCCCAAGCTCTTTATGGCCTGGCCCGAGTAGCAGCTGCTGGTGCTGCTGCTGCCGAGCGAACTGGAGCTGGTGCTGTAGCTTCGGATGCTGTGCACTGGGACACTGTGAGGACGGCGAACACCTGGATGGAGGAAAGGATAATGAGGATGGAGCGAGGAAAACAGTAGAAACCAACACTGTGGTGCCCCTCAACCTTTTCTTATAAAAGTGGTGGTGGTGGTGGTGTCAGGAGGTGAGGTACTAAGAATATGCCATTTAAGTTAGTTTAAGGATCTTGTTAAGATAGAGGTAGGTTTAGTATGAAGTATTATTCACGTTTAGTTTAAAAAACATCAAAAAAAGAAAGAACAAAAATGCAAAAAAGACCAAAAACCTCAAGACATACTTGCTCCAAGCGCCCTAGGAAGGAATGTAGAAATATTACAAAATAAAGTATCATAATTCTATAAACTTACACCATTCTGAATCATATTTAAATAGTGCTTTGGTTAATAGAAATGATTATTTGTTTATGGGGAGACATGTGAGAGGAGGGTTAACCCAGAAACCCGAAGAATCGACAAACAATCGACGAGTTAATGACAATGTTAGGTTTTGTGTTAAAAATAATAAATAAATCCACTTGCCAAGTGGATGTGGAAGTGGAATGGTGTTCTATGGAGAGTTAATTTATCATTTTTGGTTATTCTTGGCTCTGATTCCATCAGAGTTCAGTTCAAAATGTTACCTTTTCATTGTCATTTTATTGTTTTGGCAAAGGAAGTGGGTATCTTTCCAAAGAAAGCAGCGCGCCAGTTTCCTATTTCTTTCCTAAAAAAGTAACTTTACTGGAAATACACTTGATGGGGGAAAAGAAGAGGATCGGAAGGAATTACCCTGAATTTCAAAATAAGTTTTGAGTATTTTTTGTTCGTCCTGCAATTATTACAAGAATTAGAAATCACTTTCAAAAGTATATTGTTTTTTTTTTTAAACTAAAACCAAAAACACCAAAATTTTTATAAAAAAAATAAAAGTTAAAAACCACGTGGCAGCTCACAGCATTTTCGAACACGTGCTTTTCGTTTTCTTGCAAGAGAAGAGAACGGTAAACGAAAACAAAATGGCCGCCATCGGAAAATGTTCCGCAAATCAAAGCTCTCACGAAAATCTCTCAAAAAATAATTCAAAACGAACGAGTCTTTTCTTAGCCGTTTTCTTTTTAAATTATAATAGCACTTTTATTTAAAAAGTATTTTTTAAAGAGTTACTTATTTTTAAGCTTTAATAGAGAAACAAAAAAGCATGTGGCACAAAAACTTTCTCTCAAAAAACACGTGAATGACTTCTAACAGAAAAAGCATGGCACTTTTTTTTATTAAAAATTTATGCAAAAAGCCTACTAAAGCCTTTTCTTTATTAAAACTTTAAAATAGTTTTCACTTTATGTTCTTGCACTGAATTTCATGTTATATTACCTGGAGAGACTTCTTTTGGTTTTTCGAAAAATAAATTTGAGTTTCAGGAGCAAAGACCAAAGAAGCACCGTTCTCGTCGAAGGCTGGGACCGAAAAGAACGATCTGAGCATGCGCGACCTCTGACCAACACTAAACGGCAACATTGTAGGCTAACCAACACTACGAAGTGTGCAAGTGTATGCATGGGTGTATAAGAAAGTGCAACAGAGAGAGCGAGACAACTAGTGTGTGTGGAGAAACTAGGATAAAAGCACAAAAGAAGCGCCAAAAAGGGGCGTCCCTTAACGGTTAACAACGTTCTAGAATGGTTTTCCCTGAAAATTTTGTGGAAATCAGTGTCATTTCCATGAAAAAATAAAAGAAAAATAATTAAAAGCAAACAATGTGAGATTAATTGTAAGAATTCCAATAGACACGGGGGGGTTTGTTTTGGTTTTGGATTCGGTTATGGATTATGGATTATGGATTATGGATTATGGATTATGAGATTGCAATTGCCTTGGGTAGCATTTCACGTGTATAGCATTTTTCCCCCCCGGTCAGCAAAGTTCTCTTCATTAGAATAATGGTATGGGGGAGGGGGTTCAATGTCCAGAGCTTGTCTCCGGGCTTTGTTTACCAGTTGGGTGCGTTTTTTGTTTATGCCGCCGGACAGATGATCCCCAATCCCTCTACATATCCCCATATGATAATTATTGTCGACTTACCGGGTGGATGTGGCGCCAGTGACCTGTTCACAAACTTTCTCGATTTCAAAGGCTACCAGAAAGAAAATAGAAAACATATTAGAGCCAAAAATTTAACAGTCAAAGAATAAATTTAGAAGAAAATGTTGAACAACTTACATGACGACTGGATATGAACTCTGGAGCCAAAAAATTTGCAGGCAAATTGGTGGCCTGGTCCTTCTCCTCCTCGATTTCCTCCGCACTCACACGCTTCTCCGGATTCTCCACTTCCGATCCCATTTCGGGGGAATCTGTTGGAGGGCCCGGGTGCTGGAGTATGTCACCTTTGTTCTTCTTCCGCTTGCGTTGGCGTTTCGTCACGTACTTCATGATGGCACTCTGGTTTGCCTCGAAGTCCCCAACTATCTCGCAGGCGAAGCGCACTTCACTCGCGAGTAGGGACGACTGATCAGCTTGACGGTTCGACGAGCAATGAGGCTCTTGGCTGGGCTGCGAAAATATTGGCAACACGTTAGAGGGAGACGAAGGGTATTGGCTACCATTATGGCCTTAAGAGAAAGGGAGATGGCCGGGAAAGGCAAGGTTGCCACACCATGGCAAGAAAGGGGGATAGAGAAAAGGTAGAAAAGCTAAGAATGGACAAAACAAAAATATACTTTGTTTTGGAAAATTTATAAAGTTTTCTTATTTTCTTAATTATTAACGATGGATTAAGGGTTTAGGGAAATGATTTCTTTCACAAAATATCACATTAACTCAGAAAAAGCATGCTTTTCAAGCGAGAAATTCTGAAAATCTTCAGAACGAAACACGTTGCTGGTGAAAGTTGCAAGAAATGAAGAAATATTTTGATAAATTAGACATTTTGTATGAACTCCTTAACAAAATATCACATACAATCAAAAACAGCTTGTCCAAAAATCAAAAAAGGCATAAGGATAAGGGGACATTTGGGAAAAACATGAAAATGAGACACGTTTTGAGAATCACGTGGGCCAGACTTCAATATGACACTACCTTCGTGATCACATGTTTTTTTTTTGGTTACTAAAAAGCATATTTTTAATTATTTTAGTCTTTTTTTAAGACTCTATGTATTAGAGAGAAAATGTAAATATTATACAGAGCAGAGAAATATCCTACAATTGTTATAAATATTTTGTGATCCCATAAACCCAATTCAAAGTAATAGAACTTCAAAAAGATTGAGAGGGAAGATTTTGGCGCATAGAAATAAGTTCGATTTAGACAAGGATAGAGTGTCACAAAAACTTTTCATTCAAGTCTCATCGAGATTCACCAAAAAGCATGTGCGCTTGCGCAAAAGCAATAACGGTAATTGTATTAATGGAGGGAAATGCTTGGGAAATATTTAATACCAAAGTAGTTAATAACTAGTGAGACCGTCTGTTCTGTGATAACTTTTAAATTAAACAAAGCAAAGAAATGTTGTACAATTTTTGAAAATATTTATACAAAAACAAAGAATGTCAGGAAGAAAACAGAATGCAGAAAACTTAACAATGACCGAGAGGGAAGACTTTGGGGCATGGAGGAACACTCGATTTAGAAAAGGATAGCAGCTTGTTAAGAACAAGAGCAAGTCCCCTTACCGCCAAAACTTAAAAGTTCAACAAAATCACATTTTAAGAGTGTCATTAAAGGAAATGAGACTGGGTTTGAATGAAAGCTAATGCTTTTTTTACTTAAAACTGCTTTTGTCATCTATATACATTTTAAAAAGTTAACGGATTTTCTTGAAAAACATCACGGTGAATAAGACATGAACAAACTTGCATGACTTTTTTTTTTGTATATGTATCTCTTATCTCTTATATCTCCCTTTTTATAACAAAATTGAAACTGAAATGTCCGGGACCTACATACATGTACATACATGAGCTCCATGGATGGGAAAGCCAGACCACAGTGGGCGGAGTTTAACAACACTAGTAGGGGAGCTGCCACATTGTCGAAAAGCTAAGAAGAGCACGATGGGCGGAGTTTAACAACACCAGTAGGGGGCTGCCACATTGTCGAAAGGCTAAGAAGTCAAAGAAAGTGCGGCAAAAAAGTGAGCCATCAGAATCAAGAATTTCTGAGTGTGGGAATCAACAATTTTTTCGTTAGAGTGTTTTTCATCTAAAACGAGGAGGGTTCAGGTATGTAAGTGTTTTTCTAACAAGAGTTGAAAGAAAAATAGCCAAGTACAACCATAGGTGATGAGAAACGGTGATCTTCTAAAAGCGTGCGCCTCTAGTCGCGTGCTTCTCTAGAAGGGTGCTCCTGTAGAAAGGTGCTCGTCCAGACGGGGGATCGCCATTTTTTTTTTTTATGTCATAAAAAATGTCCATAAAATAAAATTTTTTTAAAAACATCATATTTAAGAAGAAATAGTATGTAGAAAAAATAGAATAAAGTATAACCAGATGGCGTCGTTAGAAATTTCAGAGCTTGTCGAGACATTCAAAACGTCAACATTAATGTGTTTCATTGAAAAACTAAAATTCGAACAGAACAGATCATGTAAAGTTGAAAGAAAATATCATTTATGAAAAAAAATTTGGAGTAAAAAAAGGTAATAATTCTTCATAACAAATTAAGCCATTTAACAATAAACTTTATTTTTTAGTCATTAGAGCAAGATCTTTCTTGTAAAAGACCAAAATAGAAGACTGTAGAGAATCAAGAAGTCTAAAATAAATTATTTGGAAAATGGTAAGTGCATAAAAAGTTATATTTTCCTTTTTAAAAGCAGGGAATTTTTAATCGTTTACCCAATAATTATTTAACTGTTATTTAACACTAAGATTATTTAAGCATTTTATTAAATTTAATAACAATTAAGAAAGAAGGCGGGAAAGAATAAAAAAAAGCCCCTTTTAACGTCAAAATACTAAACGAGGGAAAATAAATTTCCCTCTTTTTGGTATTAAGATATTTTTGGTGTACTCGAGAACGGTCATACTGCGGTCGAGTAGCGCCAATTTCGTCTTGTTTTGATCGTTTTGAAGAGCCTGCCGGGCCATAGGAAGCCGCTTTTGTTTACGCGGCTCACTTGGAGCAGACATGTCATACGATGCAGACTATTTGTTTGCGCTCAGGTTGCAGCAGGAGATGGACGCCGAGGAGGGAGGAGTGCCGGCTTCCAGTGTAGAAAACGAAGTGCGTCTCAGAATTCAACGAGGGATCGAAGTCATTGTCTATAATTCGTGCTAATCCGTTCTTTGTCTTTCCCAGAACATCGACTATGAGATGGCACTGAAGCTCCAGGCAGAGCTGAACAGGCAGGCGGAGAGGGCCAACCGGCACAATGCCAGCGAAGCGGCAACCTCCAGTCAGGCCGCCAAACGGCAGGACGACCAGGACGAAGACATACGTTGGGTTTATCCCAAGCCCAATCAAAAACCAAGTCCCCCTAAGGTAACCAATGGCTCCAGTAACATAAAGGAGTCTAATTTCTTTCCACTTTAGGCACCAGCCCCTCGCCAGGCCAGCGCCTCCTCGCCATCCACAGCCATAGTTCCGGTGCGTGGAATCCAAGCCCAATATAACGATTATCTGAACCAGACCCAGAATCTCGTTCATCCCGAGTGGGAGCTGATTGATCCCACACCCGATGTCTTCGCCATGTTCTTCCGCTTCGACCAGAAGTTCTTCCAGAAGCGGCTGGGCGCCGTGTGCCTGGAGTGGAGCAAGCGGATGACCACCTGTGCCGGTATCTGCTACCAGCGCAGCAATCGTGTCTACAAGGAGGTGACCATCCGCCTGAGCGAGCCACTGCTGAAGCTGCGGCCGCGCAAGGACCTCGTAGAGACGCTACTGGTGAGTTGTTTCTGTCCACTGAACCGGATAGGTGCTTAGTTTCGCGTCCCTCTCGCAGCACGAGATGATTCACGCCTACTGCTTCGTGCTGAACATCCGGGAAGGCAACGGCGGCCATGGCCCCAACTTCAAGCGGATAATGAACCTCATCAACCAGACGGCCGGCACCAACATCACCGTCTACCACTCCTTTCACGACGAGGTGAACCTCTATCGCAACCACGTCTGGCGCTGCACGGGCATCTGCCAGAACCATGCGCCCTTCCAGGGCTGGGTCAGGCGCTCCACCAATCGGGCGCCGGGCCCGTACGACCAGTGGTGGGAGAAGCACCAGCGCGAGTGCGGCGGCACCTTCCAGAAGGTGAGCGGCCCGGAACCCGAAAAGAAACCAGCCCCAAAAGCCAAGATTAAGGCCAAGAAGGCGGAGAAGGAGAAGCCAGCGCCGGGCAAGTCCGGCCTGGATGGCTGGTTGGGTAGGAATCCGGTTAAGCCTCCTCCAGGTCCATCTGGATTGTCCAACAATCTGGGATCGGCTGCAACGCCTATGCTTCAGGGCCTGGCAGCCTCCGTGCCGCCCACTTCCTATCCGGGGCCCTCGACCGATCCTTTCGCCGGGGTGGGCGGCGGAGCGAAGTCCTCGAGTGGGGGAGTCAGGCGCGGCACAAATATCATGAGTTTTGGCGACCTAAACCGTGGATCGGATAGCGAGGAGGAGTCGCGCAACTCTGCTGCCGCAATGACCGGCGTGGGCTACCAGATGGGGGCCAGCTCCACCATCGACATAACTGGCGCTGAGCCGAACGAAGCGTCCACGCCGCATCTTCGCGAGCGCTGGCTGCGTCGCGTCGAGCAGAACCGGCGTCTCCAAAACTCCGACTCGAATAGCAGCACTGGCTCCAATACCGGCGGCGCCCAGGAGGTGCCGGCGCCGAAGCGCCAACGTCTGGACGGCGACTTCAGCGAAATCGTCAACTGGGAGAGCTACGACGACGACATCCAGATCGGGGCGGTGAGCTCGGAGGTCATCAACCTCCTGGATAGCAGCGACGAGGAGGGCGAGTGTCCCAGCGGCCCCTCAGCCGCTTCACCAAAGAAGCTGAGCACCCAGGAGCGCACTGCCCAGATTAAGCGCGAGGTGCTGCTGGACGAGTCGCAGCAGTTCAGCGAAGACGGCATTACCTTCATTGATGACGAGTACGACGAGGACTTTGACAAGAATCACAACCAGAGCCTGGACGCGGCCGTGGAGCTGGCCGATCAGTCGCTGATCAATGACTTCTTCGGGGAGGACACCCTCCTGCGCGACTTCCAGGACCAGAACGACGTCCAGGCGGTCGGCACCCTGAACACGGGGAACGACACCACCCAGGAAATTGTATTCTGCCCGATATGCTTCGAGAGGATCCAGCGCAACCAGCTGGACAACCACTTGGAGGGCTGCAGCATCACCATTAGCGTCGAGCCGCCGTCCTGCAAGCCCAAGAACGCCGGAGGAGGATCGAGGGGAAAGAAGTCATCCACTGCCAATGGAGCTTCCACATCCTTTGGTAAGGGGTTGCGCTCCCTTATTCCATTGTCTCACACATCTCTCGTCTAATCCCGTCCAGATTCCACGGCATCTCGTGCCTCGAAAGCCCCAACTCGCCGCCCATCGTCCAGCCACAAGACGCGCAAGAAGCTCCAGGAGTATGGCTATACCACTGAGGAGATTGCCGACTTGGAGTTGAGCGGCGACGAAGGTGAAACTTCATTTTCGGGCTCGGCGGCCGCCAAAAGTTCAGAAGACGAACTGACTCCGCGCCAGCGTCGTCAGCGCGGCCTCTTCAAGGCGACCGTCCAGTGTCCCCGTTGCGGAGAGGAGTACCTAGGCCACCAGCTGGAGGCCCACCGTGCCATCTGCCAAGGCAAGAGGAAGCGCTAAGAAGGATACGGATACCATGATACCATAATACCAGGATGCGGGCAGCATGTCACTACTTTATTCCATTTCCCATTTCCCATTTAAGAATTTTATTATTTAGAGTGTTGAGTTTCTCCTCGTTAAAAATGCATTTAAAATATGGAATTGTGTTTATTTGATTACAAAATGCGGCCAAAGTAGCGCAGGTTGCTCTTGTGCGAGTAGCGGGTGGCCAGCGACGGCCAGTGGACCACAAAGAGATCCGCCAGCGGCAGGATCAGCCGACCGCTCAGGGACAGCGATTCGACACGGCAGAAACTCTCCACAAACACGATTCTCGACTGGGCGGGGAGGCGGCCGAGGCAGCGCCACAGGAAGGCGGCATAGCAGAAGGGAACACAGGTGCCGGGCCCATTGCAGAGGACCAGCTGCGGACGATCCCGCCAGACCAGGTAGCAGCTCCAGAGCAGGGCCCACAGAGTGGTGAAGATGCTGCTGAGCCAGGACTGGCCCACGCTGCGGCTGCGCGGCACCTGGACGAACTCCGCCTTGGTGACTTCAGCCGGCAGGAGCTGGCGCAGATGCTGCTCCGAGGTGGAGTCGCTGCTGGCCAGAATGAAGCGTATCGGTTGGTAGCTGGCCGCCTTTGTGGCATCCTCCTGTTGCAGCAAGGCCTGAGTCAGGCGGCCCATCTCGGCCGTGTGGCCCCCAGAGCCCAGAATCACATAGGTCATGATCTCGTCCAGAACTTAAAGTTATTGTTTACATTTTGACCGGCTAGAGCTGCCACCCTGTCGAAATGCCGGTCATGCTGACAAAAGCTCCTTGTTATCAGTGTTGGACAACGTTGCTGCAGATAACTTGCCGTCTGGCATCACTAAGCTTTTGTTTTGATTTTTCTTGTTGAGGAATTTCGTTAAAATCGGAATTTGGACGGAATATCCTCCGGAAACGGATTTGCCAGCACAGTGGCTATGTACAGCGGCGCCAACGGCTGCAAGCGCGTCCACAGCATCGAGGTTGAGCAGCCGCTGGAGGCGGAGCGGGTGGAGCACAGTCTTCTGCTGGTCAAGGGACGCCTCCTCCCAAAGTGTTCGTCCGCCCGCCAGTTGAAGGCGACTCTCCGCCTGCGGGGCGATCGCACCGTCGAACAGTTAACCCAGCTCTCTGCCGCCGGGGAGTTCAAGTTGCTCTTCGACCTGGACAGCCAGGAGGGAGTTGGGGAGTCCTTGTGCTACCTGGAGCTTCGCTCCTGCACCGGTGTTCGTCTAATAAGTATCACCTACAAGCCCAGAAACAGCTCCTACAAGGTATATAGGTTGCTATTGAAAAACAGAACATCGAATTGGCAGGGAGTTTGTGTTTTTTTTATCGATTTTTCCTTGTTCAGGTCCAACCCTTGTACATTCTTTGCCGAGACGAGCAGTCGGACAGGGAAGAGGAACTCCGCTCACTCATCGATCTCAACCTGCGTCTGGTGCAGTGCATCTACGCCCACAAACTGCAGTCGGCCGGCTTCCCCAACCGGACTTTCACGCTAAACGGATCCTGTTGCCCCTTCCGGAGCCATCTGACCCGGGAACAGGCTCTCTCCAAGAGCGAGAACGAGCTGTGGCAGCACTTTGCCGGCGAAATCATCGCCTGCCCGCAGTGGGGCCATCAGATTCGCCTGAAGTTTGTCGCTTTTGTCGCCTGCACAACGTACGACGGCCCGGGAGTGGTGGCCAGCGAAGACACATCCTACGCCAACATCCGGCGGCATCTTAGGGGGCACGCAGCCTTGGGCGGCGGCGGACTTGCCTTGTTTGGGAGTGCCCACTTCTACGCCTGGCCGCGAACCCTATCGGAGATTGGGGACTGTGTGCGGAGCACGGAACGCGTCGATATATCCCGGCTGCCGGACGAGAGCAACTACCGGCGAACCTACGGCGGAGTGTACGCCAGCACTCTGGGTGCCGTGTGCCACGAACTGGGCCACTGCTTCGATCTGGGCCACACCTCCGAGGGGGTGATGGGCCAGGGATTCGACTATCTCAACCGAGTACTCACAGTTGACCAGCTCACGGAGCACCTGCCGCAGCGTTTAGTGGAGGGAGCTGCCGCTGAGAGCGCCGCAGGATCGGCGACCGCCCGTCCCCGGTTCACCAAATTGAAACTCCAGCCGGGCATCAAGCTGCTGGACAACTATCACAACCAGAGACGCCACGACAGCTTCTACTTTGCCCGCAACTGTGCCGTGATCCTCGCCCACCATCGCTGGCTCAACCCCGAGCTAGACGTCGCGGAGCCGGAGTCGGCAGAGATCCAGATTAATTGGGCCACCAAGGAGATCATCTCGAACAAGGCGCTGCGGCTCGTGGAGCTGCGCTGCAATCGCAACAGTCTGGTGGCCCACTACGAGGAGTTCCATCCGGAGGCGGCGGTGCATCGCTTTTCGCTTCCCGCCTCACTGTGGGATCTCCTGGCGGAGGAGCGTTCCCATTACGCGTTTGTGCTCACCACCAGTGGCGACACCAAGCGCCTCTCCTGTGATTCATAGAGCATTAGAGTGACTACCTGGTGAGTATTTATTTTTTTTTTTTTATTTTTTTTTATTATTTTTTTCTAATCACACCCACTGTTCTTCTTGGCCTTGAATGGAGTGCTTCAGTGGCTGTCAAACCTCTCCGTGGGGTCAGTGCTTCTCAAACCTATCAACGATCTCGCTATCCCCCTCTCTCTCTCTCTAATTTCAATTAGTCCAAGCAGGTTTTTTTTTTCGAAATGTACTTGATCGTCAGCTGACTCGCTCTCTCTCTCTCACTCTCTCTCTTGGAGCCAAGACAGCGGCTTGTCTTTGTTGGCGACATCATCTGGGTTAAAGCTCGCCCCCCTACCCCCCCCCCACTCCACTTACAGTCATTACAGAGTTAACCCTTAGGTTAGTCGCAGTGTTTGCGGAATAGAATTTTTAAAAACTATTTATAGGTGCAGGTGTTTTTATAAATAAAATAATAAAAAAATAAAAATTAAAGACAAATAAAAAATAAATTAAATATGTCTTTAATAAATTTTGTATACTTTTTTTAAGATTAAATAATGGAAATAATTTAAAAAAAAATGTAATTTCTGAATTATTTTAATTCCCTTACCTAAAATGACCTTGCCAGGGGAAGGGTTAAGCCCTGCCCCTCTGCCCCCTGACCCCTCCGCTGTGCCTGCTCAGAAAACTTGTATTCCCTCTCCATTATCGGAAGAATCGGCAGAGACACCAGCCAGCGTCGGAGCGGCCTGAGCGAACGGGGTTCGATAGTAAAAAATAAAAAAAAAAAGAAACACTAATACAAAAATAAATTAAAAAAAAAAAAATACACGAAAAAATAACCCACCGATAGGACAAACAAAAATAACAATAAAAAAATCTATTGAAACGACGGGTCGGCCGATAAGATAAAGACACAAATTAATGTTGGAGCACCAATGCCGAGGCATTGATTCATCATTTCTGCCACCTCCACCACCACCACCTCCACCACCACCTCCTCCACACTGCGCTCCATAGCCCTAAACCACTTCCATCACTACTGCTGCTCCTCCACAGGTGCTCCGGACGGACGACCCTCAGTCTCTAGCTGGTGCCATTGCCAAGAAGTCGACATCACTGCCAGCCGCCAGCCAGATCGCGAATAAAAAATATAGAAACTATTATTATGGCTGCCACCGAGGGATCTGCGCGAATTCAGTTCAAAACGCTGAAGGGATTTCCGGCCACCACCGACGATAAGCTGGAGACCCAGGCCTTCCTTAGCGCCGCCAAGGAGATAGTGACTGTCATAGGTGATAACCCAATCCTCGATCCACAATAAACACATATTTTTTATCACTTTTTTTACTTTTAGAGAGCTTTGGCAAACTATTTACGCCAGTGATCAGTGATATGAATGGAAACATTAATGTAAGAATTACTTGTAGAGCTTCTACCACCTGTACCTTACAGATATGCCTTACGCCAAGTTTCCTATATCCGACTTTCAACATCAAAGTTACTTGTAGTTAGAGATCAGTGGTTGGATATAGTCGGAGATCTACTAAGAACTACTTGTAGAACTTGTACTACCTATACCTTATACCACCTATTCTTCATAGATATAACCCTAAGTTCCTTAGATCTTGCTTTCAAAATAAGAGATCTTTACTTAGTTTTAATATTATAGTCACATATAGTTATTACAGGACAGGAATATTATAGTTTAGTTGTAGATATAGTCGGAGATTAGTGATATGGAATGGAAATATTAATGTGAGAATTGCTTATAGAACTTGTACTACCTCTATGCCTTATGGATATACCTTGCGCCAAGTTTCCTGTAACTGACTTTCAATGTTATAGTCTCATATAGTTCGAGATCAGATATGAAATATTAATGGAAGAAACATTATCAGAATTGGTATTATTAATAGATATATGGTTATACCACTAAGGTTCCTAAGTCTCGCTTTAAAACATGAATATTATGTATTAGATATAGTCGGAGATCAATGATATGAATGGAAATTTAGATCTAAGAACTACTCATAGAATTTGTACTACCTACACCTTATAGATGTAACTCTAAGTTCCTTAAATCTTCCTTTCAAAATAAGAGATCTTTACGTAGTTTTAATATTATAGTTACATATTTTTAGAGATCAATGATATGAAAGGAAATATTAATGGAAGAAACATTATCAGAATTTGTATTATTAACAGATATACGTAGGGCTATGGAACCACTAAGGTTCCTAAGTCTCGGTTCCTAAAAATATCATAGATATAGTTAGATAGATCTCATAGAGATCAATGGTATGAGTTATGGATAGAGATATAGTCGGAGATCCATGGTATGAGTGGAAATATTAGTGTAAAAACTTTTTGTAGAACTTATACCACCTATACCTTATAGATATGCCTTGCACCAAGTTTCCTGTACCTAGATTTCAATATTAAAGTTATAGTTAGAGATGTTTCATATCAATGATATGAAATATTAATGAAAGAGACATCATCAGAATTGGTATTATCAACAGATATATGGTTATACCACTAAGGTTCCTAAGTCTCGCTTTAAAACTTGAATATTATATATTAGATATAGTCGGAGATCAATGATATGAATGGAAATTCAGATCTAAGAACTACTTATAGAATTTGTACTACCTACACCTTATAGATATAACCCTAAGTTCCTTAAATATTGTTTTTTAGAGATCAATGATATGAAAGGAAATATTAATGGAAGAAACTTTATCAGAATTTGAATTATTAACAGATATATGTAGGGCTATGGTACCACTAAGGTTCCTGAGTCTCGGTTCCTAAAAATATCATGTTTTTTTATAGTTAGATATAGTTAGATCTCATAGAGATCATTGGTATGAGTTATGGATAGAGATATAGTCGGAGATCAATGGTATGAGTGGAAATATTAGTGTAAAAACTTTTTGTAGAACTTATACCACCTATACCTTATAGATATAACCCTAAGTTCCTTAAATCTTGCTTTCAAAATAAGAATATCTTTGCATATTTTGATAATTATAGTTAGATAATGTTAGTCTATCATAGAGATCTATGATATGAAGGGAAATATTAATGTAATAAACACTTTTAGAATTAAATATTATATATCTAATACTAGATACTAGATCCTACAAATAGATATATAGTTATACCACTAATGTCCTAAATATCACTTTCAAAACATGAATATTAAAGTTTAGTTGTAGATATAGTCGGAGATCAATGATATGAATGGAAATATTAATATTATGAAACACTTCCAGAGTTTATTCTACGTATTCCCCATAGATGTAACACTAATTTCCCTAAATCTCGCCTTTTTATGGTTAGTTTCTATAGTTGTATCTATAGTTAGATAGTTAGTCTATAGTTAGTTCGGCTGATAAGTCCCGGGACTAACTAAGAAAAACGCATTCTTTTTGGAAAAATATATTTTATTATGCGACGTAGTTGCCTTCGAGGGCTATACACTATAAGGACTATAAAGATCTTCAAACTTTTCGATCCCATTTTTAAAAAATGACTTGTCCTTGTCCTAAAAATAGGCCTCTGTTTCGGCAATAACTTCCTCATTAGTCCTGAATTTCTTGCCGGCGGGCATTATTTTAGGGTCTGAGAACAGGAAATAGTCACTGGGGGATAGATCTGTCAGATATAGGGGGTTTTCGGCGATTTGTGACAAAATTTCTTCTTCAAATGAGGCCGATTTTCTGCCATTTCTTCCTTCAAACGCCCCAATAATGGAGGCAGCTCCTCTAAAACGTATATAACTTACGAACGGATCGTCCAATTTGTTTCAAATTTGTATATAATATTATATAATAATAATATAATGTAATGTATATAATAATAATAATAATAATATTACTCTCAACCTCAATATTTCAACCAGAAACTAACCAAAGCCTACGGGGCGGACGTCTTGAAGTACCAGTATCTGGAGGATCTTATCGTTTTGAATGTGAACGTGGACGACTTTGCCTCCAATGCCCTGCTCTGGCTGAAGCGGGGACTCCAGCTCATCTGCACCTTCTTCGAGAACATCTACAACGACGCCCAGGGGAGGGAGGCCCTCAAGCAGCATCTCCAAGATGCCTACGAGCGCACCCTCAAGCCCTATCACGGGTTCATTGTCCAAAGCACCATCAAGGTGGGTTTCGATTAAGAGCTATAGGGGAATGCAGGAAATTTTTGAGATATTTCCCTTGGAAATCGGATGGGAATTGGCAGAGTTATAGCTATGGACGTGGGCCCCATATAGAAATCCGGGATTTTGCCTTAAAAAATTTGATAAAAAATTAAAAAAAAATATTTTTTAAGAGATTTTGATGCAGATTAAGAGGGAATCGATATGGGAATCGATTAAGGTATTCCGCTCAAGAATCGGATAGGAATTAGGGGAGATATGGCCGAGGATCTGGGGCATAATGGAAACAATAATGGATTTTGCAAGGGGTAGCCCTACAAAATCGAAGAAAAATATAAAAAAAATAGATTTTGTTGAGAGATTTTTGATGCAGATTATTGGGGAATAAATCCTCAAGTCGTTGAAGATATTCCGTTTCAAAATCGGACGAAAATATGCTTATATAATATCTCGTATATAATATCTTATACGAAAATCCAGTGTTTTAAAAGGGGTAGCCTTAAAAAGTGTCGGAAAAATTAGAAAAAAAATATTTTGTTTTGGGATTTTGATGCAGATTAATGGGGAATAATTATCCACAAATCTTTTGAGGTATTCCCCGTAAAGATCGGATTAGAATTGGGAAAGATATACCCCCAAACTCCTTCAAAGAATCCCCCCAAGTTTTCAACAAAATTAATTAAAATTTTCTTTTATTTTCAGATAATTTATAGTTGGGTCCCCACTCGCAGCCAGCTCCTGGGCCAGGGATCGGCCCTCGAGGAGAACATGACCGTGCTGGCCAGCTACTTGCCGACGATGCGCTCCCACCTGGACGCCATCGATGCCCTGCTGAAGGCGCACAACCTGGACGACGCCCGGAAAGTGTGACTGCATAGCCTAGCGTAGCTTAACTAGCCTACCCCCTACTTTATTATTTATGTATGTGCGTGTGTGTCTGCGGCCAGTGTCCAGAGTAACCAATCCAAGTAAATCCCAGAGCCTTACTCCACTAGACTTCAATCCTCAAAAGGTGTTTATTTTTTTTCACTTTGATTCGGGGGATCGGCGGGCGCGGCGTCTCTGCTCGCAGGAGCTGGGGGACAGCTGCTCCTCGGGCAGGTTCTCCTCCAGCAGCTGGTCCGCCTTCTCGTCCATCTTGCTCTCCAGGCGCACCAGGACACCGGGCAGGTTGGACTCCTTTTTCCTGAACGGCTTGCAGAACACAAAGTGCACCAGAGCCACCACTACCTCGAGGGCTATCAGGGCGAAGACGGCATTGGAGATGATCCGCAGCCATAGGCCGCGGCCGGCGACAGCCAGGCGGAGGAAGACCATGGCGGGCAGCAGGATGCAGGGGGTAACGGTGAGCAGGAGCCACATGGCGGTGGCGCCGGAGCACAGGTTCACCGAGTAGCCGGCGTACAGGCGCATGAACTCGGCGGATACGGCCAGGAGGTAGGCCACCAGCAGGGTGAAGCCATCCCAGTTCCAAAAGTGATTCATCTGGAAGGGATTTCAGGGATTAAAAGGAGCCGGGATGCTGCATCCTTCCTCTGGGACTCACCCTGACAAGCAGGTGGATCAGGAAGCTCATGGCCCAGACCACGGAGACGTAGACGTTCGCCTGGAGGAGCATCTGGAGCAGTAAGTTGGCGCGGTGGGGGGCAACGGAATAGGGCATCCTTAGTTGGTTAAATTATTAATTCATTTATTTTTCAAATGATTTTTTTAAAAGTATTTTTGTTAGAGTTCTGCGCCTTTCCTGTCAAGTTTGTTGTGTTTTTCGGCCAACTGCCGGGTTGCCAGGACAACCAAGCCAGCTGGAAAGGACGATTAAGAGTTGGGCTAGAAAGCAATCCTGGCCAGGCTCTAGCCCTAGGCCTACTGCTGGGACACTCCCCACAGTCCTGGCCATAGGATTTAAAGCCAAAAAGGATACCTTATCCTAAAAATGAGAAAAAATCTGTGAAGTTTGATTTTTTTGATAAAAAAAAAGGCACTTGTTTTCATTATTTTACTTAAAACTAAAGTTTAAATTATAAAAATAGTGGTTGGTTTAAAAAAATACATAATTTAATATTTATAATTTCAAAAAATATATAAAGTTTATGGCATTTTTAAATATTTAAACTCTATTTTCCCAAAGAAACTAAAGAATTTTTTGCCAAAAAAAAATTAGACAAAAATGTTGAATCTTTATTTTTTATATTTTTTAATTATTAAAAAAATCTACAATTATTTATCTCAGTTACTTAAACTAATTTGCAATTAAATTGCCATTTAACCATTAAATTATTAATTAAAAACAAAGCATTAAAAATTAAACAAAATCTGAAGCAAAAAAATAAAAAAAAAAGGAGAAAATGCTGAGAGAACATTGTTGGGGAGTCCTGTGCGTGATGTTCCTGGGCGCCACCGTACTGCATCTGTGCCGGGGCAACTACTTTTGGGACCGGCGGAAGCACTGCCTGGACATGCACGCCGATGGCCAGACGAACTGCTCCAAGTGCGCCGAGCTATACATCTTCATCAAGAACCACGCCTTCCGCCGATGCGAGCACGTCAACGGACGGTGCTTCCCCTACCGGACAGTCTTCCCCACCGCCCTGTCCTGCGAGCAGACCTGCCGGCCGTACATAAAGCGGAAAACCGTCCACCTGGTCACCACGCCAAAGCCCATCAAGGTCCTGCGCATCGACTATCCCGACGACTCCTCCGCCGAAGGGGAAGTTAAACAATAAAGTGACAGAGCTGTGTGTGGCTTTTATTCGATTGGAATGGATGTGGATGTGGGTGAGGGATGATAGCGATGATAGCGATGATAACTAGATTCTGGTTTCTAATACGGCACACTGGTGTTGATGGCCACCTCCAAGGCAGTCACTGGAAAGGGAAATCAAAGAGTTAGGAGGACTAATAGGAGGACTAATAGAGACTATGGACTCACAGAAGCCGTGATCCTCCTTGTAGACCAAGGAGTTGAGGATCTCTCCGAGGGTCTGATGGCACCGGATGTAGGTCAGCTCGATCTCGCCCACCTGGTTGAGGGCCAGGTACTCCAGGCCCTTGCCACACGACTCCCGCCGACTACCATCATCCAACACCGATGCATCCAGACTGAGGGCATCGTTGTCGTCACTCAGGTAGCTGGTGCAGCTGGTCCATTCCATGTCCAGGACATAGACCAGATGGAACAGCTGCTCGAGGGCGATGCGGAAGGCAGCAAACTCGTCAGACAGAAGGCAGAAGTTCTTCAGAACCGTGGTGTAGTCGTCGATGAGGTTCTTCAGCTGCCGGATGTTGGTGCACGTCTCGATCCTGGTCTCGATCCGCTGGCCCAGGCACTGCATGATGTGCGTGTGCAGGCTGTTGATGAGGTAGATCAGCCAGAAGCGCAGTATCTCCAGCCGCCGGACAGTCAGCCCGAGGAGATCCAGCGGGGCGTACGGATCGCCCCTGTGCCGGCGGATAAACGGCATGTTCTCCAGCTTCCAGAGCGCCCACTTGATCTTCAGCATGAGCCGCCACACCGCATTATAGACGTCCATGTGGCGCCGCCGGATGACGCGATGCAGCGATGGCGACATGTCGTAGGCGATCTCCAGGCCATCCAGTGCCTCGTAGACCTTTATCGAGCCGCTCTTCACCCTGGAGGTCACCTGGAAGTGCATGTCGCAGGCGTAGTCCGGATGGTGCTTGTACTGAACCTCGCACAGCTCGGAGGTGAGCTGGGAGGCGCGGGTCCAGTTCTCGCCGCCTTCGATCCGCCGGAAGAGCGTCTGGTAGAAGGGCAGCAGCACAAAGTAAGCCTCCAGGAGCATCGAGTGGCGCAGGAAGCGCATATGCCCGCCCAATCGCAGCTCCTTCGTGTACGCCCGCATGGCATACACATTGGCCAGCGTCTGGCGCCGGAGCAGGATCTTCCCCAGAGCTTCCGGCAGCTCCACGCGCAGTTGCATACCCGTGGCGCCCTCCAGTCGCTTCAGGAGAGTGCTGACGAGCAGCGGCTTGCGCAGCTCCTTGCTGACCCGTCGCTCCTCCATCCGCTCATCCACCCAGCTGACGAGCAGGGCCCGCACATCCGGATCAACCACATCACTAGCCGCGGCCAGGACCTGGTTGTTGTTCTCCTGGGTCAGCGCCTCCTTGGGATCGACCTTCTCCACCTCCTCGGCCGTTGGGATGCGGGGCGAGTAGATCTTCACCTGGCCGATCAGCTGGTCGGCCAGCTCCTCGAACAGAGACCGCGGCTTGGTGTCATTCGTAGCCGCCAGCATCTCGCCCAAGAGACCCACGTTGGCCAGCAGCTCCTGCGAGTCCCCGGAGTCCAAGGCGTGCTCAAGCAGCAGCCGGTAGAAGGGACAGCGCTGAACCTGAGCGAACACCTCCCGCACCCTTGGATCCTCCACTTCGTCCAGACTCCGGCGGCGCACAGTTCCATTCTGTTCCACGTCCCCATCATCCACCCTGTCCATAAAGATAAAGATTAGATTCCGAGCCTCAAAGTTGAGAAGAAGAACTCACAACGGCTCCACGATGAACTCGTTCTGGAAGTCCTCCAGCGAGGCCCGGCTCCACCAGGCATCGATGATGTTGCAGTAGCGCTTGAGGGAGATCATGAGCAGGGCAGTGGCCAGTTTCTGGTGCGGCACACGCGGCATGGTGTGCCTGTAGAGCTTTGACAACAAGTACGCGCTGCGCAGGTACCGCGGCCCGATGTCCAGCACCACATCGTCCACCAGGCGGCGTAGGGTGTGAAGCTCTCGGAACTGCGCCCGGAACCGCCCGATAAAGTCGAGCAGCGTGGCCTTTGTGGGCTCCTCGTGGACGAACACCTCGTACTTGAGCAGGGCGGCGATTATGGGCTGGAGAAGGTCCCGCAGGCCGTACAAGAAGCACCCCAGAGTCCCAGTACTCCCGTAGCCCAGGTACATGATATTCGACTGGATCACCCGCCGCAGCTTCCACATGTCGCGCAGAGCACGCAGGATCTCCGTGTTGAGGATGTGGCGAATGGTGCCCTGGAAATGGGAGTGGGTGAGCTCTCAGAGATTAGAATCATAGTCTATGGAATCCCACCTCCGTGACACTGCAGATGCTGACATTCTCCCGCACTGTGATCTTCCGCGTGATCTTGTTCACCTCGAAGAAGCGACAAGTGTTGGGCCGGACGAACATGAAGAGGATCTCCCTCAGCAGATAGCTCTCCGAGGTGGTGCTGGGCAGCGGATAGTCGATGAGGCCGCAGACATTGCGCTTGAGGAACTGCCCGTAGCTGACGGCGAAGTTGGCCATCGGATGTGGGCTAGAGGGCTTGGTGAAGATCTGGACATCCGACCCCCACCGATAGCTGTGGACGAGGCGCGCCAACCGCTCCGGATCCTGCACGCTAGGTTCTACGTCGGTGGCCAGCTTGGGCGGCTTCAGCGGCGGCAGGGACATCAGCCGGCTCCGCCTGAGACGATCCCGATGGCGGTTGTTCAGCGTCAGCACCTGGGGCTGGGTGATGCGGAAGTTGCTCCGGCTGGAGCGAGGCGGCGAAGGCAGAAAGGTGTGTGGCTCGCTGGTCAGGGTCACTTTCTCCGCCTCCTCCATGGCCCGCTCGTAGACATGGTTCATGTCCAGCAGGTCCAACGAGGTGTTTATCCCCAGTTCTGGCTTGCTGGAGCTGGTCCCGCTCGAGTCATCTGTGTCCGACCAATCCTGTGGGGAGAGACAGCTATAGACACAATGGATAGCAACGCTGTGACCTTACACTCAAGTTATCCGAGGAACTGCTGCCCGGAGAGAGCGGCGGAAGGAAGTCCTCGCTGAGCAACGCCACCCAGTCGATTTCCCCCTCCGCTGCACCGCTTGACGGTGTGCAGGCGCCACTGGACAACCGCTCGGCATCGTCCACAGCGTCCAGGAAATTCACGCGCCGCCGATCCATGCCACGGCGATTCCGGCGAATGTTTTGCACTGGCTCGTTCGTCATCTCCAGGACAAAGTCGAGCAGGGACCAGAGCACATCCTGCTCCGACTGGGTGACTTCGTGGCCCGGGCTCGTCAGAACTTTGTCGCACAGTTCCTTGATGGTGTCCCCAAATGAGCTCATGTTCTCCACCCGAAATCGCTCCACCAGAGCCGCCAGGCGTCGACTGACATCATGGCTGTTGGTGCTCATAAAACGGTCGTTCCGTATCAGCCGCCATGCCAGCTGCTCCTGCCGCAACAGTTCCCGCGGCGAAATCTGCAAAGGATATTCCAAGTTAACGCCAATAGTGTGAATCATTTCAAAACATACGTTTGGGTCGATCAGGTTTCTGATCAAATTCTGCAGTTCGGCGGCTATGTGGTCGATGCGCTCCTGGGTGGACATGAATCCCGGCGGCCTTTTGGCACCACCGCCCGCCGAATTAGCCAGTTTGTTCTTTTTTGGCTGTTAATAACGAAATTAAAACCAAATGGCGCCCAAATTACAGAAACAATTTTTGCGGCCAAGACCAGTGTGGCCAGATCATAGTTAAAAATGCATTTATTGATTTTTTTTTAAATTTAAAAAATAAACATAGCATGAGATTAAAAAAATGTTTAAAAACCTTTACATTAATTTCAATTGTTTAATATAAAAAATATATTCATAGATATATTATAAATATTTAAAATTTAATTCATACAAAAGGTTTTGTTTCTAAAATATTATCATTTTATAATTATTAAATAATATTTATTTTAATATTAAGACCTTAAAATAAAAACAAAATGTGGTAACACCCTACATTAGTGTGACCAGCTAATAAAGCTCTAAAATACTGCCACAAAACAACCCTGTGCGCCGCGAACGCCGTTTGTGAAAATTCTGCCGGTCGGCCTAGAACTCTTGGGTGACGCATGCGTTTGACGGGCGTTTTTCCGCTGACTGAATTTCTCGCTTTGCATTTGCATAGGAAAATCTACTACTAGCCGTTCGAAAAAAAAAAAAACCCCAAAAAAAAGCTCTCGAGTGCGTGAAGCCAAATAGAAGATACCAGTACACGAAAAGGCTACGTTGCAAAATTCACGTTGATCGTTGATTTTTGCACGCCGTAACGGAGAATCCGGAGAAAAGCTAAAAATCTTTGCCATTCCTTTATTTTTTTTTCGTCCGTGTGCGTACGCGTGTGTGTGTGGTCGCATAAATTTACCGATATTTCGCCTGTCCTACCTACCTCTCGCCATCGAATGTGTTAGAGCGAGAGCAACAACGCGCAGAGGGAAAAAACAAAAAAGTAAGGAAGAAGAAAAGGCAGCAAATAGCCCAGCAATAAGTTCAGAAAAAAGAAAAAAAAATTTTTAGCAAAAACGAAAACTGAATAACGCAAAAGCAGAAACGTAAGCGAAAAATCAAGCTGCCCTGCCGTGTCTACATATGTGTGTGTAATTCAATTCCGTGTGCATTTCCTCAACAGCGCCACCGTCAACAGCCAACACTAACAACAACATCAGCCCTCAGGCAGCAGCTAGAAGCTAAAGGACGCACAAAATAAAAGAAGAAGTAGAAGAAAAATTTTCGAAGAACGGACAGCGAGCAAAAAGGAGCCACAGTGGAAGCCCCCAAAACAATCGAAACAACAACAACAATGACAGCCGCCACAATGAGCAAACAATTCGAACTTCCGCTGACCATTGACCCAGAGCATGAGTTGCGATTCGTGGGTAAGTTATTTCAAATAAAATATTTCATTAATATTATTATTATTTGCAAAGGCGCCGCTGCTTCTGCTGCTGCTGCTGCTTCTGCTGCATATCGATCAGACCTCCAATTTGTTGCAAATTCGCGGAAAAGGCCGAGAACAAGGACGGGGAGGGGACTGGACGGGACGCACACACATGTCCCTGCCTGCACCCCACTAGCGCTCTCCCTTTCGCTCTTGCTCGCCCCACCATACCCTATGGTCTTCTCGCTCACTTTCTTTTGCTCTGCTTATCAATAATTTCCGTTGTTTTTGTTGCTTTTCTTTAATTTTTTTTTTTTTTTCGGCTCTTTTGGAATTGTATTTTTTTTTGTCTTCTTCAATTTTATTGTTTCGCACTTTTTGTCATGAAAATCATGATTTTTCATGATTTTCCGCACTTTTCTCTCATCCATTCCCCCATTCTGATGCCGGCAGCTGGCTGGCGTCTCTTCCGTCTCTCTCTTCTGGCCCAGCGAGCGCTTCTGGCTAGCATTTTATTTTTGTACACGCAGAAACTTGTCATGGGCCATTTTTGTTTCTTCTTGTTTTCTTCTCTCCTTGTTTGTGTCTTTTACTTTTTGAATTTTGGCCAAAAAGCAACAGCAGCAGGCGCTCTGCCGACCAACAACAACAACACCAACAACACAGTGCAATATGACAGCAAAAAGAGCTCGCACAGTGGGCGTGAAAGTGCATTAAGGGGGGTTACTTCGGAGGAAGTATTTATTAATTAATTAATTATTCAATTATTAATTATTATTTACTTACAGAATGATTTTTGAATATTATTTACATGATTTTAGAGGAGAATATTATGAAGAAAAATATGTTGGACAATTTTGGAGGAGATATACGGCAGTGACTGCATATTTTTTGTTAATAATTTTAAAAAATTACTCTACTACAGCCTCTTTAAAAATATTAAGAACTTGTATCCCTTTGTTTTAATGGGCAAAGACTTTAAAAACATGATTTTTCAGAGAAAAACTTCAAAAATCGTGTCAAAAAAATAGTTAAATCTTAAAAACTTGTTAATTATTCCTCTGATAGACTTGTAAAATGAGAAAATATACTTCTCCGATATTAAAAACATAAACAAATCAAAGAAAAAGCTTGAAAGAAAGAGCTTGCAAACAAATAAATCGGAAATCTGACTCCGAAAAAGGTTTTTTGTTTCATTCTCTGAAGAAAAGCGAGTCGGAAACCGAGAATTCGCTGGAATATCAACAGAGAATTAAGCATAACAAGAATGTACACGAATAGACATGTCTGAATTATTGGCATTAGCCAGGGAATGCAAGTATCTTCTCAAAAATTGCACATTTTCAATTATAATTTAGTGTTTTGTGGCTTCGGCTTGGAAAAATAAACAAAACATCCCATTGTGCACAAATTTTTCTCACATTTGAGTGTGTTATGTGCTGGCATTGTGTGTGTGAGCCTTAGCCCCATTTCGCCCCCAGTCGCCATCCGCCAGCCGCCCCTTTGATCGTTGAGGCCCATTGTGCGGTGGGTGGTGGGGTGGCAGGGAGGTGGAGGGCGAAACACATGCATGACGCGAATTTGTCTAATGAAATTTCCTTCAAACACTCACAGTCCCCCAGCCAGACCCCCCCTCACACACACACTTCAAAATTCAGGAATTCGTGTTAAGAGTTTTTCTTTCTTATTTTCTTGCAGTGTTTTTTTTTTTCTAGGTCTTTTTGGGGATTTTTTATCAGGTGGCCTCGATCGATTCCGAATTGTAACTGAGGGGATATGAATGCCTAGGGGGTTACCCTGTAATAATTGTTTTAAAAATTAATTCTATAGTTTATTTCAGTATTTTTATTTATTTATTATTAAAAAAAAAAAAACTTTTTTTTTATATAAAAAATAAGGTATTTCGTGTTCGACTCCCCCCCCTTTAGTATTTTTTAGTATTTAGTTTTTTTTGCTCTGTTTTGTTTCTAATTCAATTAATTTGAACTTGCTGTCGGCCAATGACGCAATAAGCGTGACGTGACACAAAAATCGAAGGGAGCGAGGATGGGTGGGAGAGTAGGTGGGTGACAGGAGGGTGGTATGGTTGTTGGGTGGATTTGGGGATTTACGTTTAACGTCAATAGTGAGTGACTAATCGAATGTATTTTTTTCTATATCCTTGAAGGTCCTTTCAACCGACCCGTCGTCACAATCATGAGCCTGCGCAACAATTCGGCTCTGCCCCTGGTCTTCAAGATCAAGACAACCGCCCCGAAGCGCTACTGCGTGCGTCCAAACATTGGCAAGATCTTGCCCTACCGATCGACCCAGGTGGAGAGTAAGTAATCCCATTACATAACCCAATTTATTGTTGATTATTTTTGTCCTTTTTCCAGTTTGCCTGCAGCCCTTCATCTACGATCAGCAGGAGAAGAACAAGCACAAGTTCATGGTGCAGAGCGTCCAGGCGCCATTGGAAGCCGACTTGACCGATTTGAATAAATTGGTACGAAGCACTAACTAGTTTTAAGAGATATTAGGCTTAGTTGATACAAGTCTGTGGCTTATCGTAATCTTTTCATTAAAAAATTAAATACTTTTGTAGTGGAAGGAACTGGAGCCCGACCAGCTAATGGACGCCAAGCTGAAGTGCGTGTTCGAGCTGCCCAACTCGGAGGCGAATGCGGAGAACAATAGCGGCGGCGGCGGCGGCGGTGCCATCGGCAGTGGCAGCGGCAGTGGCAGTGGAGCCGGCAGTGTGGGCGCCAACATCAGTGCAACCAGTGCCGATGGGCTCAAGAGTGAGCCGAAACTGTCCAGCGAGGATAAGGTAACGTACTATCTTTGTATTAAAAAAAGAATCTATTGAAAAATATGCTCCCTTTTAGCCATCGGATTTGCCCGAGTTTGAGCATGGCTCTGAGTATGTGGAATCGTTGATCGGAGAGTCGAAGGCGCTGCGCGAGACCAACAGCGAACTGCGAAAAGAAAATCTACACTTGAAAGTATGTTGGAGAAGAATTTTGTAAATGAATTTAATTAAAAAAAATGTAAAAAATGTTTGTAGGATCAAATCACACGCTATCGCAGCTCGGCGGCCATCAAGCAGGTGAACGAGCCGTACGCCCCAGTCCTGGCTGAGAAGCAGATTCCGGTCTTTTACATTGCAATCGCCATTGCTGCGGCCATTTTGGGTCTTCTGCTGGGCAAATACCTGCTCTGAATGCCATACAACTAAACAGCGACAACTAAAACAGAGAGAAAAACATAAAGAAAACGTATAACAAAAATAAATATAAAAAGAAACATGCAGCAACATGTCGCAGAGAGACATGCATAAACATGTAACACACACACACACTCACCAGAGCGGCAGCGATAACAACGAACGGAACGCAGCAGAAGGAGAAGCAGAAGCAGCAGGAGAATCAAGATCATCATTTAAAAGAGACGAAATACATACATAAAGGAAGAATGAAAAAAGGAATAGGACATACAACACAAAGCATATTCGCAGAAGAAACAAGAAAATGTATATCCTAAAAAAAATATTTAAAATCAGCATCAGTTTTGCTTATTTTCCACTTCTTTGCCTATTACTATTATTATTTTTTATTTTTTATTATTTTCTTGGTTTTTGTTCTCCGATTTTTAATGCATTTCAAACATAAATTAACAAAATAAAAAATATTAAAAAAAAAAAAAGAGAAGGTTAAACAATTTCATGTATTTCGCAGACCACCAAAAAGAAAGAAATGTTTAAGGAGTCAATAAAATTTAGTTTTTTTTTTAATATTTGTTTAAAGTTTATTCCACATACGCTAAGAATGTAAAGGTTAAAGCGAAACCTTGAGCAACAAAATGCATAAAATACAAAACAAAAACTTGCATAGAATTTCAATCAAAGACAAGCTTATAAAAAAAAATTAAAAAAATAAAAATGCTCTGCAAGGCCGATGCTCGAAAAACAAGAAATATATATATATACATATATATATATATTAAAAAAAAAAACAAACAAAAATAACTAAAAAACACAAGAACCGTTGCTTCATCCTCGTCCTATATCTCTCTCTCTCTCTCGCTCGCTGTCTGCCTGTCTGTCTCTCTCATATTCAGCCGTTGAAAGGGAAGATCTAACGGGAATTATAGAAATATTTAAGGTCATTTATTGTTTTTTGGTTGGCATTTATGCATTTAATAAGTTTTTCGTTAATAGTCGTTTTTTTCCGGTGGCCTAACTACACCAATACACACACACACACACCAACCCATACACTCGCAATGATTGCTATATATATGATGTAATATTTATATATATTGTATGAACTTGATGAATTTATGTAAGCAAGCATTAATGTAACTTTTGTTGTTGGCCATGACAGAATTGAAAAAATTAGCAGCGAAACTTAAATCTTTTTTTTCACTGCATCTATATAGGATAGATATTTGTCAAAAAAAAAATAAAAACAAAAAAGAAATAAAGGAAAAGGAAAGAAAATGAAAAGTCCGAAGCAAAATCAATCAACTTTTTATAAGCCCAACACACACACACACAAACACACATTGTTAACGGTTTTAGCATCCATTTTAAAAACTATTCAAGTCCACTCTCCCCACACTTCCAGCCGGATGCCGGATGCCGGAATTCTCCACCCTCCTCCCCCCGCTTCTGACTTGTAAAAACTGGAAAGACAAAACTGGAATTTCTCAAGATTCGATTCTGGAATTACATCCCCACGCCTAGCCCCACCCCGCCCCACCTTCATTTGCGATTGTTTGAGGTTATGACTTTTATTTTTTTAAACATATTTTTTGGATAGTTTGCAAAGCATTGAAAGGGTATATAGATTTATATATTTATGAATATATATACACACACCGACATGCATGAACGCTGTATTTTCATAGGCATGTGGAAACTCGTATTTAAATGTTTAACTAGAAATAAAAAAAGGAAGAAACCCTAAAACATAAAAAGGAGAAATCAATAAAAAGAAAAGTGAAAAACAATGAAAAGCAAATCATAAGCAAAATGTACTTGATGTCAGCTGTAGCGAAAAAAACAACAAAAAACTATAATAAAAATGAATAAAAAAAATATTTAAAAAAAAAACAAACCAAAAATATATATTATATATGAAACATAAAAATAATAATAAAATGTGGAAACGGATTTTTCAACATTCGATAATTGTTTCGGGACATTTAATAACATTCAATTGCATTATTTAATTGAAAAACAAAAAAAAAAAAAATAATAATTACACAAACACATATATGGATTGTCTTTGCGTAGTAGAAATAACGGTAAAGATGATAATGGCGGGAGTAGAGATGACAAACACCCTAACCAACACTACCCAACACTTCACAACACTACACTACACGAGAAAAACAAGAGAAAACCAATTATAAAATTTACAGCATGAATCTTAAAAACTAAGTGTTTTTTTCTTAAAGGAAAAATAAAAAAATGAAACATTGTTAATTAAACATCAAATATCATTTGAAATAAATTTAAATAAAATTAATAAAAACAGGCTTCAAGATTAAGGGAAATTGGAAATGATTTAAGAAAACAATTCACTTTCTTCAGATTTATTTAAGTTTTTGGGATTTTTCAATATTTTATAATTAACAGATTATCTTAAAAATACCTAAATCTGGCTAGTTTCTGTAGTTGTTTTTTTATTAATTTTTTTAAAACAATTATAGTTCCACATCTAGAAACCGAACTCGAACCCCAATCCTTTTTATAATTTAAACAAGCATTGTTTTTCATTATAATTCTTAAGTTTTCTTTAGTTAAGTTTCTGGTGTTTTTTTCATTATTTTTTAACCGCTTCGTTCGTTTTTTATACAATTTTTTACATATCTACAACATAAAACGTACGGGGGGGAGGTCGCCTACTGCAAATCAGATATTCTATATATTATATTCTTGTTGACTTTCGGACAGGGAGTAGGGGAGACATGGGATCTGGATGGGGGTATTTCGATGGAGCTTTCCAGCTAGCCAAGGTACATAATATCGTATAAAGAACTCGTAATCGCGCCAGGCGGGGATTCAATAAAAAGTAGCAAGTATTCCGCATAGATCGCCGCTAGCCGGTGGAGGTAAAGGATGCTGCGGGTGGCTGACCTCCAATGGAAGAAGGACCTGAAGCCGTCTCCCCGTCACTCTTGTTGCCCAGTATCCAGTCCATGAGCATCATCGAGGGGGAACGCAGCGCGGGCTGAGCTGCTTGAGGAGGAGACACAACAAGGATTATCACAAGGACTCTCTCGACCACTACGGCAGCCGCCACTCACAAAGATCCAGAGCCGGAGCTGGGGCAGAGGTAGGAGCCGGTGCAGATCCACTTCCTGAGGAGGCGCCCTTGGCCATCTCCCGCTGCAGCTGGAGCATCTGCTGGAGGCGCTGTTCTCGCTCATCCACAATGGCCTTGTCCTTGGAATGCTTCACCGTCTGCAGCTCCGCTAGCCTGGAATGGAAGGAGGATACAATGGTTGGGGGAAACACTACACTATAATCTGTATTCCTACTTCTGCTTGAGGTCACTGCCTGTGGAGTTCGTGGCGACTCCTCCGAGGATCTCGCTGCTGCTGCCGGCACTGCTGGTCTTGCTGGGACTGCTCCCCGAGGCGGCGGACGAGGACGTGGTGGCACTGGCCGCTGGAAATGGAACAGAAACATGAATCTCTAGACAAGAAAGCTCAACCTCCTGGACCCACGTTCATCGCTGGTGCGGCTCCTCTCCGTTTCCAGCTGCCGGAGCGTATCCGACAGCTTCAGCTGCAGGTGATCCCGCTCCTCCAGCAGCTGCACCAGCTCGAGGATCATCTCCTCCACGCGCATGTCCCGCTGGTGAAGCATCATCAGGGCGTGGTCTAGGTCCGCCTTGAGCACGTACTCCGGCAAGGCCTCGTTGCCGGAAAGGGATGGCGGTCCTCCGGCAGTGGCAGGTGCCCCGCCGCCACTCGCTCCTCCGCGGTTCTGCAGCCGGAAGGGATCGTACTGGGCGGCCAGGCGGGCGTACTCCGCCGATCGGATGGCCAGCTGCTCCTTCAGGGTAACTATCTCCATCTCCTGCGTCTCCAGAGCCTTCTGCATTGTGGCCATCAGTTCGCCGGTGGATGAGGAGTCGGATGCCTCTGTGGGTGGAACTGGAACTGGGTCTGTTGGAGCTTGTGGAGCTGTGCTGGGGAAGAACTCGGTCTCCTGGAGCTGATGCAGCTGGTCGGTGAGCTTGCCCAGCTGCGCCTGGAATTCCTCCTCGCGCTGGATAAGATGCTCCTGCCAGATGCTGGCCACCTCGCTGCACTTCTGCTCCACCACCTGCTCCCACTGGTGGTTGATGAGCGCCAGATCGGCGGGCGCTGGCTGGGATGGCTGGGACTGGAGCACCTCCAGGGAGCGGCGCAGCTCGGTGATCTCGATGTCCTTGGTGTCCAGCTGGAGGAGGGTCTGCTTCATCTTGTCCTCCAGCTCGAGGCTGCCCAGCACATGGTTGTTGAGGACGCGCAGCTCCTCCTCCATGTCCGCCTTCTCACGACGCAGCTGCTCCAGCTCGGCCAGAGCCTCGGAGGGCACAGGAGGAGGAGGAGGAACAGGTTCGGGAGCTACCACCGCCACCGACTGATGATCTTCGCGCTCCTCTTCCAGCTGCTTGACCTGCATCCGCAGCAGCTGCAGCTCCTGGTTCTTGGTCAGGATCTCGAAGACCAGCTTCTCCGTTTGGTCCTCCCGCATGAGCTCCTCGATGCGCTGCTTCAAGTGCAGGATCTCCGACTCCCGCTCCTGCAGGACGACGGACTGATCCTCGACGGGCTCTCTGGAGAGGCTCTCCTCAGTGCTGGCACGCTGACGCAGTGCATCCAGCTCGGATTTCAGGTCGAAGAGTTCACGTTCCTGCTGGAGCTTCTGGGATCTGAGCTCCTCCAGCTCGGACTGGAGGCTCCGCAGGGCAGTGACCTCCGTCTGGAGTCCCCTCAGCTGCTCCACCTCCCGCTGGAGGCGACTGAACTGCTCCTGTTCGATAAGCTGCATCTCCGGATGCCGCTCCTGCTGTCCTTGGAGCTGTTCCTGTTCCTGCTTGAGGCCTCTCAGGTGCTCCACCTCCGCCTGCAGACCCTTCCAGTACTCCTCCCTCTGCGCATCCCGAATCCTTTGGCTCTCCAGGGCCTGATCCTGCTGCGCCTTGGAGGACCTGAGCTGCTCCACTTCGGTCTGGAGGCTCCTCAGCTGGGTGACCTCCGTCAGCAGCTGCTCCCGCTCGCCTTGCAGCTTCTGCAGGAGCTCCTGGTCCTGGGGACTGGCCGGGACTTGACGCAGCTCCTCCACCTCCTGCATCCTCTGCCGCAGCTCATCCTGCAGCTGCTCCCTCTCGGACTGGGCCCGGGCGGCGGTGTCCTCCGCCATTTGGACCAGGCGGCGCTCCTCCTTGAGCTCCTCCTGCAGCTCCTGGCACTCGGCGTTAAGGTCCTGGTTCTCCGACTGGAGGCTCTGCAGCTTCTCCACCGCATCCTCGCTGACAGGGGAGGCAGTCGGCGCCACGACGGCCGGAGGAGCACTTGCTGGCACGTCCCACTGGTCCAGTTGTTTGAGCTTCTCCTGGAGCTCCCGGATGCGCGCCTGGTACATCTGCACGTCCATATCCTGGCGCTCCTTCAGCTCCGCCATCCGCTCGTTGCCGGCCGTCAGGACATCGATCCTCTTGGTCAGCTTCTCCTTCTCGAACAGGTGCTGCTGCAGCAGCTCCTCGGCCTTGGCCTGCCGGGATTCCTGGAGCTGCAACTGATTCCTCAGCTCGTCCATGATCGCCGAGTCCAGGTCGTTGTCCACCGCGACGGATGGGGCCGCCACAGTGGTCGCCTTGGTCTTGTACTCCTTCAGGCGCTTCATCAGCTTGGCGGCCTTGGTCTGCAGCTCCACCTTCTGCTGCTCGGCGGCGGCCAGCTGCTGCTCCAGTTGGGCGATCCTGTTCCGCAGCGGCTCCACATCCGTCTGGGGCTCCTCGCTGGCGGCATTCGCCCACGGATCCTCGTCCACCCCGAAGTCAATGACCTGCGGCTGCTCCTGCTGTTCCGGCTGGCAGACGTACGCCTTCCTGGGCACGATGAGCGGCTCCACCACGGGCTCCGGTTGGGGCAGCCCAAAGTCCAGTTGGTGACTGACTGCGTCCGGCACCTGCTCCCCGCCAAAGAACATGTCCAGGGTGGGTGCCGCCGTCACTGTCGCTGGCTGTATAAGCTTCTCCAGCTGCGCCAGCCGCTCCTGCTCCTCTTTCTCCTCCTTCTCCTTTCTGATCTCCGCCAGCTGCTGCTCCCGCTCTTGGAGCGCCCGCTCCAGCTCCGCCAGACGCTGTTCCGTCTGCCGGCGGTGCTCCTCCAGCTCGGCCAGCGTCTGGTTGCGCGCCAGCAGCTTGTTTTCCAGATCCTGGGCGTGCTTCTCCAGATCCGAGACGTTCCGCTGGAGGTCTTCGATGGTGGGCGGCGGATGGAGGTCGGCCGGAGGAGGCGGGGCCGCCGCCTGGCTGCCGATCCGCAGGGGCTGCGGCACGATCTCGTCGAAGGGCGAGGGATCGCCGCCGAAGAAGAGCGAGGCAGGAGGAGGATTTCCCAGCGAAGGCGCTGAGATGGGAGCTGGCATGGGCGCCTGCTGTTGTCTGGCCAGCTGGGCCTGCAGTTCGCTCAGCTGCTCCGCCAGCCGCTTGTTCTCCGTCTCGAAGTACACCTGGTCGTCCGTCTGGTTCTGGCCCAGGGTGTCCATCTCGGCGATCTGCTGCTGGAGGGCCTGCAGCTCTTGGGTGTGATTCGCGCACAGGGCGTCGATCTGGGTGCGCAGATTGTCCATTTCGGTCTTGTCCTGGATGGCCTGCATGCGCAGCTCCTGCAGCTCCAGGACGTCCTGCTCGGCGCCGTCCTGCTGGAGCCGCAGCAGGGTCACCTCCCGGCTGAGGGTGGACCGTTCGCGCTCCACCTCCTGGAACTCGTCGCCCAGCCGCTGCAGCTCCTCGCCGCGCTGGCCCAGCTGCTCCTGGGCGCGCTCCAGCTGCTGGAGCAGGTCGCGCGACTCCTGGGTGGCGCGCTCCACATGGCTGTTCAGGTCACACTCCAGTTCGTCCAGCTCGGTCACCTTGGCGGCCAGCTTGGCGTCGTACACCTGCCGCTGGCGCTGCAGATCCGCCTCCTTGGCCTGCAGCTGCTGGTGGAGCTCGGCCAGCTCCTCCTGGCTGTGGCTGCTCAGCTGCTCCCGCTCCGCCGTGGCGGTGGCCGCCAGCAGGTCGTGCTTCGCCGCCAGGCCGTCGTAGTCGGCGCGCAGGCGACGCAGCTGCTCCCGCAGATCGTCCGCCTCCGTGCCGGACGCCTGGAGCTGCTGGACATAGGCCTGCTCCTTGTTGGTGAGCTCCCGCAGGCGCTCCTGCAGCTGCAGGTCCTGCTCCTGCAGCTGTTGATCCTGCTCCCGCTGCTGCTGCAGCTCCTGCTCCAGGATCTGGCGGCGATCCTCCTGCGCGGCCTGCTGGTTGGCCTGGCGGGCTGCCTGGTCCTCCAGAGCGGCGCTTCTCGCCTGCAGCTCCGCGACCTGAGACTCCAGGGACTCAATGTAGGAGGCGTCCTCCTGCAGCTTGGCCTCGATGCCCTCGTGGAGAGTCTCTTGCCGGGCACTGGTCACCTCGAAGTCGGCCTTCTCCCGGGCGTACTGGGAGGCCAGCAGAGCGTACTGCTCCTGGGCGGCCTGGAGCTGGGTGCGCAGGTGTTCCTGCTCCTCCTTGGCGGTCCGCAGCTCCTCCAGCTGTTCCTGTCGGAGCGGAATGGTCAGTTTTGGCCAAAAGAGAGCTGGAGGAGATCTTCGACTTACCTCTGGGATGGGAGCTGCATCCAGGGGTTGGACAGTGGTCTTGGTGAAGGCGCCATCACCGATGCCAGCCTCGGTGGTCCTCTGGCTGTCCTCCAGCTGCAGGATCTGCTGGCGGAGCTCGGCAATCTGGAGGGGATTAGGAAAGGGGATTCAGTAAGAGGCTCCAGGAGATAAAAGTTTGGAAGCTCACCTCGTTGTCCTTCTGGCGGAGCTGCTCCTGGGCGGGGGGATGCTGGCGTAGCTGCTGCAGCTCCTTCTGGAGCGCCTGGATGGTGGCGTTGCGGTGCTTGATCAGCTCCTTGGACTTGTCGAACTTGGTGGACTTGGACTCCAGTTGGCGGCGCAACTCCTCCAAAGCGGGCTGCTGCTCGGCCAGCCTCTCCTCGTGGCGGGCGAGCTCCTGCTGCCGCTGGTCCACCTCCTTCTGCAGCCTGGCGAGCTCCTGCCTCAGCTTGGCGTTCTCCTCCTGGCGCTGGCTGCCCTCCTGGCCCGCCCGGAAGATCTCCTCGTCGGCCTCCTGCCGTTCGCGGCGCAGCTCCTTGTTGGCCAGCTCCTGCTCCTGCAGCTGCTGCTTCAGCTGACGCAGTGCATCCCGATTCTCGAGGTTCAGGTGGATCTTGGCCTTCAACTCCTCGTTCAGCTTGGCCACCTGCTGCTGCAGTTGCTCCACCTGCTCCCGGTTCTCCTCCTGGGGCCTCTGCTCCTCCACCTCCAGCTGCTTCGCCTCCAGTTGCCTGCGCAGATCCTGCAGCTGCTGCTCCAGGTCGGCGTTCTCCTGGCCGCGCTTCTTTAGGTTGAGGGCGTACTTCTTGAGCTTCTCCTTGAGCTCCCGCGCCTTCTGCTGCTCCTCTTGGCGGGTCTGCTCCACGCCCTGGTACAGCTCCTGCACCTGCTGGTTGAGGGCGTCAATGGTGTCCTGGCGGGAGGCCAGCTCGCTGATCTGCTGGGCGGCCAGGTTCTTGCTGATCCTCAGCGCCTCCCGCAGCTGTTCGGGCTCCTCGTCGCCGGTCTTGCTGCGCAGCTCCTGGATCTCCTCCCGGGCCGCCGCCAGCTCCAGCATCTTCAGGTTGAGGGTGTGCTCGCCCTCGCTGAGGTTCTCGATGAGCTGCTGCTTCTGTTCCGCCACCAGGGCCTGCAGGATGCTCAGCTCGCCCTCGAGGGATTCGCCGCGCGCCTCCAGCTCCCGCCGGATGCGGGTCTGCTGCTCCAGCTGCTTCTCGTGGCTCATCTCCTTGGTGTCCAGGAGCTGGTCGAACTGCTCCACCCGCAGCTGCAGCTGGGTGATTTCGGCGCTCTGCTTGGCCACCAGCTGGAGGTGATCCGCCTCCGTTTGCCTCAGCTCCCGGATGATCTCCAGTTGCTCCTCGATCTGCTGTTGGAGCTCTGTCTGCGAGTTCCTCGAATCCTCCAGCAGGGACTGCAACTGCAGCAGTTCCTCCTCATCCTTCTGCGGCGCTCCGATGGCCAGCTGGGGCTCCGCCTCTGGATAGGATTCCCGCAGCTCCTCGATCTCCAGACGCAGCCGCGATATCTCCGCTTTGAGCTCCGCGTTCTGGGCGGTCAGCTGTTCGTACTCGGCGAGGGCCTTGCCGTTGGGCGCCGTCACGGCCACCACCGTCTCCACCACGGTTACCGTCTCCACCGCCGAGCTGGCCTCCTTCACCTTCGCCAGGAGCTCGCTCAGCTGGGCGTGGCAGTTCTTGGCCTCGCGGGCCAGCTTCTTGGCGACATTGAACTTGGCCTGGCGGTCGTTGGCCTTCCGGTAGGCCTCCAGCTCCGAGTTGAGCTTGTTGAGGGACTTCTCGCACTTCTCGAAGAGCACGGGGCCACCATCGCCGGCGTCCAGGGCGGCCACCACCTCGGTGGAGCGCTGCATGGAGGTGAGCTCCTGGGAGAGATTGGACGTTGTGGAGGTGGTGGACGTGGAGGAGTGCAGCTCCTTCTCCCGCTCCCGGTTCAGCTCCTCCAGCCGGGCCTGCAACTGATTGTTCTCCGCCGTCAGCTGCTCCAGCTTGTCCAGCACCTCGCCGCGCTCCTGGGTGAACAGTTCCAGGCGTTCCCGCAGCTGGGCCACCGACTCGCCCGTCTCCGCCTCCTCGGCCTGGTCCGTTTGGGTCAGCTCGCTGACGTGCCGGGGCACTGGGGGATGATCCTCCAGCTGCTGGCGCTCCACGATCTCAATGGACTCGGCGGAACTGGAGGAGCTGAGCTTCTCCAGCTTGTCCAGCAGCTCCATGTTCTCGCTGATGTAGTGCGATAGCTTCTTGTCGAGCTGCTCCTTCTCGGTCTGCAGGGTCTCCAGTTGGTGGCGCTGCTCCTGGGCCTCCTGCTCCAGCTGCTGCACCCGCTGGGTCAGCTGCTCCTCCAGCTGGGCTTCGCTCAGCTCCGATTCGACGCGCGCCGACTCGTGTCCCTGCTGCAGTGCCTCCAACGCCTGTTGCAGCTCCAGCTTCTGCTCCTCCAGCAGCCGAATGGCCTCCAGCTGTAGAGGATTGGCCTCCGAGGCCGGGGGCTGGTCCGTATCCTCGTCCTCCTGCATCTTGGACAACTGCCACTGGCCCTTCTCGTCCTCCAGCACCGTGATCCGCTGCTGCAGCTCCTCATTCTCCGCCTGGAGCGTGGCCAGCTCCTGCTGGCCGTCTTGGGTCTGGAGCTTCTGGAGCTGCTTCTCGGCCTGCTTGCACTTGAGCTTCAGCTTGATGTTCGCCTTGTTGGACTCGTCCAGCTTCTGCTTCAGCTGCTGCAGCTCCTCCTGCAGCTCCTTGCTGGCCAGCGAGTCCTCCAGGGCGTCGTCCAGGAATAGCGGCTTGCTGCGGCTGCTCTGGGCCAGCTTCTCCTCCAAGAGACGCAGATTCACGTTCAGGACATTCAGTTCGGTGGTCTTCTCGGCCAGCTCCTCGCTCTGCACCGCCATCCCGGCTGTCTGCTCCGCCAGCTTGGCCTCCAGCTCGGCCAGCCGCTCCGAGACACCGGCATCGCTCGCCGGCAGCTCATCGTCCCGGGTCTGGCGCAGCTTCTCGTTGGCCGCCTGCAGCTCCGCCAGTTGGTTGGTCAGGTCGTGCAGCTGCTTGGCCAGCTCCTGGCTGACCTGGGCGTCGGTGGTGGCTGCCGTGGTCTCACTCTGGGCTAGTTTCTCCTCCTGTGCCTGCTCCCGTTCGCGCTCCTTCTCCCGTATGGCCGTCAGCTCGTCCTGCAGCTCGCAGCGCGTCGTCTCCAGGATGTCGTTGACGTTCTCCAGCTCGGCGAGACGTTCCCGGAGGTTGGTTACCTCGCCCTGGAGCCGGGCGTTCTCCTGCTCCTGCAGACTCTCCTTCTCCGGCTCCTCATCCTTTTCTGTTCTTTGTTTTTCTTTCTTCTCCGGCTCCTCCTCCTCCTCCTGGCCCTTGGCCGAGGCGCAGTTGATCCAGTTCCTCGTCCCGCTGGGTCAGCAATCGCTGCAGCTCCGCTCCTGGAAAGGATTCCTATTATTAGTCAAGGATGTGCCATAAAATTTGAAGGAATCTCACCGGAATGCTCCAACTGCTCGATGAGATTGCCGCGCCGGGCTAGTTCCGTGCGCATTTCTTGCATCTCCTGCTCCTGCCGGCTCTGCTTGAGCTCCGTGATCTTCATGCGATTCTTGAGGAGCTTTAGCCGGCCCTCGTCCGTCGCCTCCTGGCCCTGGGCCTCCAGGTCCAGGGCAGAACGGTGGCGGGACACTGGCGTCGGATTGGCGGCACTCGCCGCCACCTGCCGCAGATCCGTCATGGAAGAGCCCAGCTCCGAGGCAGTGGACAGGGAGCTGGTCTTGACCGAGAGCAGGGATTTGGCCAGATCCCGCTTCCGCTGCTCCAGCAGGGCGCGGTTCTGTTCCGTGCGCTGGGTGAGCATCTGTAGCTTCTCGCTGCCGCTCGTCTGGAGCAGGGAGACGTCCGCCGACCGGGGGTCCTCCTTGGTGGGCGTCACCAACGGCGTGGAGGAGTCGAGGGCCAGCGAGCCGGCCCGCGTCTTCAGGACGGTGAGCTTCTGGCCCAGATTCCTCAGCGACTCCATGGAGTCACTCATGTTGGACTTGTGCCTGCCATCCTGCGACTTCCTCAAGGCGCGCTCCTTTAAGGCGGTGAGGCGTTCCTGGAAGGGATTGGGCGTTAAATATTGTTGCTTTTTTGGTGGCAAGCCTACCTGTTGCTTGTGCAGGTTCTCTTTGAGGCTGTCCAGGCGACCCTTGCCCTCGTTGCCTCTCGTCGTTGTGCTGGCGGATACATTCTGGCGAGGATTAGGGGGAAAACAAAGGGAATTAGTCAAGTTTTTCAATGAAAAACCTTAAAATACATCGGGTTTAGGCTTATTTCATTATTAGGGGGGACACCCACTCACCTGTAACAGGGACAGATCATTGGAGCTGCCCGAGAAGCGTATATCTGTCTCGCCGTCGTATTCGTGGTCGTCGGGCTGGAAAATATTTGAAAATATTTGTTATCCCAGAGACTATAAGTAAGATCCAAGCTCACCTGCACTAGGGAAAAGTCATAGGTGCTATCCAGTGCAGCCGTTTCCGTGGCCGCCGCATCCGCATCCGCCATCGTCGATTATTTATTTATTTTTTTTTAAATCCTTCTATCTATTAATCGAAAAGTAAACCAAAACAAACAAAAAACGAACAAACGGAAGACAACAGAAAATCGGAATGGAACGGAAGGAAGGAAGGAAAAGGGAAAACAAAAAAATATAGCACTATAGCTATCTGGTCGCGTTGGGAAGATATATCCGACGATTCCAAGTCCTATTCCGAATCCAGGTTCGATCGCTAGCTATCGACATTGACTGCAACGAGAGCGGACATCTGTTTACCATATAGCTGGTAGGTTTATGTCTCCTTCGACATCGGTTTCGTGTCCCGATTTCGATCGGAAATCTTTAACTTTTTTTTTTTAAGAATTCGTGGCACTGACGTGTGCACCTTTGTGTGTGTGTGTGTGTAGTGTGTGCGCGAAATGTGTACGTGTCTGTTTGTTTGTGTTTGTGTGTTTGGTAGCTATTGTGTTTTTTGTTGTGTTTTCGGCTTTCTTTGAGGGATTTAACAGTTTTAACTTGATTGTTAAAGCCCGGGAAACTGTATGAGGCCAGCCGAACTACGCTTTATGTCATTTACGTCACGAATATTTACCAATTTTAATTAATGCCAGCGTAAAAACAAAAAGCAATCAGGGCTGCAAACCTATTATCGCCGGTAGAATGGCAACTCTTGGAAGAAGAAGCACCAACAGTGCTGGCATATTCCCGCTTACAATACTAACTGACCTAGTTTTGATTTCCCTATTTTATATATTAAAAAGTGTTTTATAAAAGTTTTTTATTACTTCAAATGCAATCTCTTGTATTACTATTTAAAATGGAATAGAAATCTTACGTTTTTCAGCCACTATATAAAACATTGAGCAGATTTTCATATATATTGTAATAATATTTTAAAATTTAAATAATGTATTATTCTAAATGAAATAGTGACTTTAATCATTTTTATTATAAAATATTTCAAATCAAGGTTTCAAGTCTGGCAACTTTAAGCCAAAACGGATTTCCCAACACTAGAGTAGCGCATAGGCGTTTAACAACACCGGCGCAACAAGGAAAAAACGAAGGACAGACGGTAGCGCGTGCTAATTTACACATAGATGTAGGGGCTTGGGTACAGCGAGCGCCATGAACTTCCCCCTGGCGAACGCCAACAAGGATACCCTGCGGGCCGCCTGCAAGAAATGTGGCTACGCCGGTCACCTGACCTACCAATGCCGCAACTTCCTCAAGGTAACCAAGTGCAAACAATGTAACCGGTTGTGAAAAACATTCCTTAATCCCCATCTCCTGGCAGGTGGACCCCAACAAGGAGATCCTGCTGGATGTGGAGAGTACCAGTTCGGACTCGGAGCTCGACTACCTCACGCCGCTCACTGAGCTGCGAGCCCAGGAGCTGAAAGGTGGTGCAGAAGTGCCACCTCCCGCTTCTACCACCACCACCGCTACGGCAACAGCCAGCAAGGATAAGGATAAGGAGAGGGAACGGGAGAGGGAGCGGGAGCGGGAGAAGAAGCGGAGTGGCTCCAAACGGAGTCGCGAGACTGCCACTGAAAAGGAAAAGGATAAGGACAAGGCGAAGAAATCCCTGCGGCACAAGAAGCGCAAAAAGAAGAGCAGTAAGCACAAAAAAAAAGAAGCTACCAAGAAGAAGTCAAAGAAAAGTAGCAGCAAAAAATCGAAACGACGCCGCAGCAGCAGCAGCTCCTCCAGTAACTCCTCCTCCTCATCCTCTGATTCGGACTCCTCCTCCACATCCGACTCGGAATCTGAATCAGAATCGGATTCCAGCGACAATGAAGAGTCGAGTACTAGCGAGTCGGACGAGTACGGTCGGAAGAAGAAGCGGCAGGGGAAGTACAAGCGTAAGGCGGACACTGCTCTGCTGCGCCGGAAGAAAACAAAGGTGAAGCGCAAGCGTCATCGCGCCGGCGCCGGCGGTTCCTCGGCCCAAACGGCCGGTAGCTACCTAAGCAGTCTCAGCGACAGCAGCACCTACTGAGCACTCTTTAACCCGGACGACTGCCAGCTCCGATTCCAATTCCATAGCGGATGAATAATAATAATCCCCGTACCCTAGACTTGTCGTAGCCCTTAAGTTAAAGCCCAATTGTGCTGCAAATACAAACAAAAAAAATTAGTTCATACAAGAGAGACGAGCGAGAGATTGTTTTCTGGACGATGTTGCCATCGTCTTGGCTTGTATTTGTCTGCCAATTTCAATGGATTATCACGACTGAAGAATATCAGTCGTGAAGAATATCATGACTGAAGATTAAAAGAGATCGTCGCCCGCCTAGTCAGAGTTGGGAAGTTGGTCGTTGGGCAGTTCGTCGTTGGGCAGTTCTTCGATGTCCAGGAGAGCGTCCAACGCGGCATTCAAATGAACGCGGCCCTCGCCCTCGGAGGACAGTCTGGAGAGCAGCCCGGCGTTGCTCTTCTCGTAGGCCAGTTTGTTCTGCCCCAGCTCGACGCACATCTTCTGCATCAGCACCTCCTTCTTGGCGTTCAGTCTGCGCCGCAAGAAAAGGTTCTGCCTCTTCATCGCCAGCACCTGCTGCTCGAGGGCCAACTTCTCGTCCTCCTTGCTCGACACACTCTGCCTGGCTGCCACCCCATGGCCACCGTTTAACGTGCTCAGAATCCCTTGGCCGGCCGTCAGGGCTTTCACCTGGTTCATTAAGTCCTGGCGCCAGCGGCGCTCCTCGAACGATTCTAGCCGGGACATGTCCATGGCTGATCCGGCCCCGTTAGTGTTCGAGAAGATGTTCTCTTCATTTCCGGAACCCTGTGGAGAACTTGAGTTTCTTGGTGAATTCAACGGTGAACCGTTCACAATCACATTCGGCGGCGATTGCTCCTCCACAACCAGGGCCTGGACGGAGCCAAAGGGGGGAGCCACTACGGGAGGCACCGCCATCACGTTCGAGTGCTCCTCGTTGCTTTCTTTGCCACTCCCTTTCGACGACCTCCCTTGCGACGAGCTCCGTTGCGACGAACCCTCTTGAGGGGCACCTGCCACGTTCCTTTTGGCGGTGGGAGCGCTTCTGCCATGAAAAATTTGCAAAATTTTAAGTTAAATTGTGGCACTTTTTTATTAGCCATTTTAAAGAAAAATGGCCGACGGCAGGCACATGCCAAAATTTTCCAAATTTAAGATCAAGGTTTTTATATCTTTTATTTGTTGGATTTTATGCCTGAAAATGGAACTGCATCATGCCCATACCCGAAGAAGCTGCCCCAAAGAGCCCGAGCCCCATGAAAAATGTTCAAAAATTCAGATCGAAAGGTGTCCCTTTTCTTATTTTCGGAAAAAAAAATTTTAAGGTACTGCCTGTTTGAAGTTATTCCCCAGTTCACTCACCCGCGATTATTGTTGTTTCCTTGTCTTTTCATTTCTAAGTAGAAAAAAAAATCAAACTTAATTCAGAAAAAAAAAACTGAAAGTTGGTCTTTCTCCCTGAACAGTTGAGAATGAAGTGAAATATTCGGATATTGTGGCCAGGTCAACAGGAGTGAGTGACAGTTTTTGATGTCAAGGCCTGCTAGAAAGCTGTTAGGTGGAGTTGGTGCCGTTAGTGGCAATCCTTTTTACAGAACACATTTTTTGAACTTTCGAAACGCTTTCACCCCCGATTCTGTTGAAACACTCGGGATACACGTATTTCTGGGTCCTCATCACGGGAAAAATAGCCAACCGTAGCATAAATGACGATTTCTGCAAGAAAAATTTGTTTAAAACGTATATTTGCATAGTTTTCTTTGCGAATATCTCTCTAAATGCCATCCTTTCCGCAAGAACACGCAGATCATTCCCAGGTGGCCCAGGAGGCACGCCTGCGCCTAACAGTCGTTTTCAATTCAAATGGTGCGCCCAATCAGCCGGCCAGCATCGTGATTTTTTTATCGATATATCGAATGGTTATGTACCAATAACACTGAGTTATTTACCCGCTGGTAGTTTATTTTTCAGCAAAAACGCGCAATTAGGCAATATATTGAGTTATTTAATAAAATAAATAGTTTTTATTGCTTTTAAGGCCTTTAGGGCTGAGCAATAATCCAATATCCACAGTCAACATCGATAGCAACTGTTGTTGTCTCTCATTAATCGGTAAGAGTTTTAAGCACAATTGGCGCGAATTTTAAATATTTATTTAAGATTTCATATTTATATTTATTTTAAGCTTTTAGAAGGCTTATTAAAGATTAAAGTCTATTTTTAAATGAATTTATCTTAAGAAAATATCTATAAAAATAAAAATAATAATTTTCTCTCGCAAACTAACTTGCTAATTACTATTTTTATCACTTTTTCAAAACGTGAGTTCTTTTATTAAATTTTAGAAGTATATATTTCACCATAAATGAAATTTTAAATAATTTTTGGGTCAGAATTAGGTCCAGTATTGGCGGTGACCCTCTATTATCAATTCTGTTCAGTTTTTTTGTGTTAACTCTCGGTGGGGTGGCTTCTTATCAAGATTAGAGTCCGGGTCTCAGAATCTTATCAGTTTCAGAGAAAATCGGTGGCAGGAACCTATGCTCTCTGCAGATTCTTCCAGCATCTCGACCCACCAAGGCTTTCGGAAAATGCGAATTTCACAATGATTGTGGGCCGACCTTGGGAAGGCCATCAAAAGAATCAGAGCACTGAAAAAAATATGAATGAGAATTACAAATTTATTTTATTATAAATTTTATATTTAAATATTCTTGTATTTCATATTGGAACAAAAACCAAGAACCTTGCTTGTGTGAAAAATAAATAAATATATGATTTGTAGCAACCTGGATTTTTTTCCGGGTGCCGACAACGACGCAGTTGCTCCCGATCTTGGCGTCCGATAAGCGGGAGAGTGGAGCGCATCATTTAGCGCTTGTTCAAGTGCGTTCATCGTCGGCCGGGACCGGATCGGATCGGATCGCCAGAAGTCCGGCCGATAAGGGCCTGGAGAGAGAGCTATAAAGTGGCCCGGAGCCCGAGACGTGTTTCAGTCCAGCAAGAGACACCGCAGCCACCGGCTCATCGCATCCACAGCCCAAGTTTCTCCGTTTTTTTTGTTTAGCACATCATTAGCCACAAAACCACATACCCGAAGTGCCCGCCACCACCTGTTTCGTGTTTTGTTCTGATTTGGGAGAGGATTAGGTGATAAGCGGAGCCGTAAACAAGAAGATCTGATTACGTAAACAATTAAAAAAAGTTGTTTGGAGACAGAAAATGGAGGTGCCCCCGCCGCTCGTCCTCAAGCGCCCCCTCTATGTGCCCAGCAAGACGCTGATGGGTCCAGGACCCTCCAACTGCTCCCATCGGGTCCTAGAGGCGATGAGCAATCCGGTTCTGGGTCACATGCATCCCGAGTGCCTGCAGGTGGGTTATGGTATCTATATCTCTTGCCTCAAGGTTCTTAATTCTTAAAAAAAGCTCTAAAAATCAATAATAAATCAATTAACTCTTAAATATTTAAATAATTAAATAAAATCATTGAAAAAATATGATTTTCATTCAAAAAACTTTTCTATTTAAAGGTTTAGAGGATTAATTATAAAAAAAAATAAAGCTTTTTAATTCAAAATCATAATTTAAAACTTTAAATACTTAAAAATGAATACAAAGTCAATTAACTCTTAAATATTTAAATAATTAAATAAAATCATTGAAAAAATATGATTTTCATTCAAAAAACTTTTCTATTTAAAGGTTTAGAGGATTAATTATAAAAAAAAATAAAGCTTCTTGATTCAAAATCATAATTTAAAACTTTAAATACTTAAAAATGAATACCAAGTCAATTAACTCTTAAATATTTAAATAAAATCATTGAAAAAACTAGATTTTGATTCAAAAAACTTTTATTTAGAAGCTAAATATTAATAAATTAAAGCTTTTTAATTAAAAATTCTTAATAATAATAATTTAAAACTTAAATTATTTAATGAACTTAACTCATTAACTTAAATAATTTAAATATTTAAATAAAACCCTATATTTATGCCCCATACTGTCCCGTTCGGAGTACACTCGAGGCACCTTATCAGGGCAGCTCGAAACATTGAGATACAATTACAGCCGTGGGTCAGAAATCAATAGACTGCGACCACCCGATCCTATCACGTAGGATCCATGTAGATCGGCATATAGAATCCATATATAGGATCTGTAATCGGGATGGGAACAACTGTTGCAGTTCTTCCATGGAAATGGGTTAATCTTGAATGGGATATGGACACTCTCCATACACTAACTGATATATCAAGCACTCCCGATTTGCCATTTCCATTTCCAGATTATGGACGAGGTGAAGGAGGGCATCAAGTACATCTTCCAGACACTGAACGACGCCACCATGTGCATCAGTGGAGCGGGTCATGCCGGCATGGAGGCGGCCCTCTGCAATCTGATCGAGGACGGGGACGCGGTCCTCATGGGAATCACCGGAGTCTGGGGCCACCGGGCCGGGGATATGGCCCGTCGGTATGGCGCCGAGGTGCACTACGTGGAGGCCAGCTTCGGGCGGGCACTCAGCCTGGAGGAGATCGAGTTCGCTTTCGAGGCCCACCAGCCGAAGGTCTTCTTCATCGCCCAGGGCGACTCCTCGACGGGCATCTTTCAGCAGAACATACCGGAGATCGGAGAGCTGTGCCGGAAGTACGACTGCTTCCTGGTGGTCGACACGGTGGCCTCGCTGGGCGGTACCGAGTTCCTGATGGACGAGTGGAAGGTGGACGTGGCGTACACCGGCTCCCAGAAGTCGCTGGGCGGCCCGGCCGGCCTAACGCCGATCTCGTTCAGCAAACGGGCCCTCACCCGGATCCGGAAGCGCAAGACCAAGCCGAAGGTGTACTACTTTGACATCCTGCTGATCGGCCAGTACTGGGGATGCTACGGCACGCCCAGGATCTACCATCACACCATCTCCTCCACCCTGCTGTACGGTCTCCGCGAGGCACTGGCCCACTTCTGTGCCGTCGGCCTCAAGGCGGTGGTGAAGCGCCACCAGGAGTGCTCGCGCCGCCTCCAGCTGGGCATCGAGGAGCTGGGCCTCGAGATGTTTGTCCAGCGGGAGGATGAGCGCCTGCCGACAGTGAATACCATAAAGGTGCCATTCGGGGTTGACTGGAAAAAGGTGGCCGAGTATGCCATGAGAAAGTGAGCTAATCTATTCATAAATTAATTAATTAATTAATTAATTAATTAAATCCACTTGCAGGTACAGCGTAGAGATTAGCGGCGGACTGGGCCCCACCGTGGAGCACGTCTTCCGGATCGGGCTGATGGGCGAGAACGCCACCCTGGAGCGGGTGGACATGGTGCTCAGCATCCTGAACGAGGCCATCCAGAGCATCAAGCAGCGGGCGGTCAAGACGGAGCGTTCCAAGATCTAAGCAGGCCTAGTTGTAATCCCTTTTATTTTTTTCCTGCTTTTAGTTTAAAACTTTTCAATAAAAAAAATCTTTAAAAACTATAATTTTGGTTCTTCTGGGAACTAGAAATGTTATCTAATCAGAGGGATCTGGAGACTATCTGGAATTCTTACAAGGTGGGCTTCTTGCAGGGGTGTAGGTAAGAGAACATCTCATCTGGAAGACAAGTTGTTCCAAAATGGTACTTGACTTTCTCAGATTCTTCCTCGGAATCCCCTAAAAATAGTGCTCTAGGAAGATATCTAATAGATACCTCTTCTGCCTCTAGAAGACCTCTCCATCTGAATCCAATAGACTTCTATAGGAAGGACTCCATAAGACTGGGGATTCGAAAATGGTACAAGGACTTCCTTAAAGCCTCGCCAATGAAGACTGCTCTACGGGATCAACAAGAACATGGAGGATACCACCTAGAAAGCTGATCATAGTCCTCCTCTTGAACCAATCCAGAGACTTCTGTAAGGAGTCTATGAGTCAGGGACTGGGATTTTCATCTCATCTGGAAGGCAACTGAAACACAAGTAGTACTAGTCCTCCTACTAATCCAATAATCCTTCAAAAGACTGCTATAAGAAGGACCTCTATATAGTCTCTTTATAGTCTTATGACTAGGAACCTCTAGAAAGTGATTAATCCTTAATGGTATAGACTTTCTCAGGAGGACTCTATAAGAACAGGATCTCGATCTAATCTGGAAAGAAATAGAGCCTTAAAGTCTATAAGAATTCTTCATAATCTCCGTCTTAATCCTCATAGTATAAGGATGAAAAAGGCTTCCTAATAGAGTTGCTAATAGTATAACTTGTAGTTTTCTTAATCTAATAACTTATTATTAGTAATAAGTAATAATAATAATAAAAATAATAATAATATTATTAGAAATAAGAGACTACTAGAAGAAGGGTTCTCTAACACTAGGAACACTAGGAATTAGAAACTAAACTTAACCTAAAATGGTATCCGATTTCCTCAAAGTCCTCTCCATAATCCAATGAAGCTCCATCTGCTATCAGGATAAAAATAACGTCCTACAAGGAGGGTTCTACAAGTCTCTAGAAGACCCTACAAGGAGGGTTCCATAAGACTAGGAACATATCCTTTTCAAAGCAACAGATCCCAAATCGGTGTAAGTGTAGTCTTCCCCTGGGAAGAGGACTGGAGGGAAACTGATCCTACAAGGATATCCTATAGAAGGAATGATTCTAAAAGGACTTCTGGCTCTATAAGACTAGAAACATCTCATCTTGAAAGCAACAGATCCTAAAATGGTATAAGAGTTCTTCATAATCTCCATCTCAATCCCATAAAGAGCTATAGGGCTTCCTCATAGTCTCCACCTTGAACCTATAGACTGCCAATAGAAGAAATCTACAAGACCAAGTCCTCGTCCTGGTCCAATAAGAAATAGGAACATATCTGGAGAGAAACTGATCCTAAAACGGAATCAAGGCTCCTCACAAACCAACAGACTGCTAGGCTGTTAGGGCCTCTATAAGGACAGAATCTGCTACTAGGACACGAGGCTTCCTTACAATCTCCCTCTTAGTCCTCTCCCTCCCTCTCAATAGGATGAATGAGGAGGACTAGCCACTATGATCCAACAGAGCTTGCCATCTCGGCACTACTTTCCGAAAACAAAACCGTCTTTGCTTAAAAGAATGTATCTTAAATATTACAGATTTATTGAACGCCGATCCGGAGGAGTCTCGGGGATCGTCCAAGCTTTCACAGGCACGGAGGAAAAAAAAAACAAAAAAAAATTGTACACTTAAATGTTTATTTGTTATTAACTCAGAGGACGGCGGCGGCGGTGGAGCGGTGCTCGGGGAGCAGGCGATCCACAGCCTGCCGGCCAAATCATATCATCCATGTGTACTAATAAGTGACGACCTTAGCTCTAAGCCTAACCCTGCTTCTGGGCCAGCTCGCGGGCCTTGGCGCGCTCCAGCTTGGAGATGCGGGCCAGGGACTTGGAGCCGAGGATGCCACCGCCCCAGTGACGACGGATCTCCTCGTGGCGCTCGTTGAAGTTGGTCTTGACGGCCTCCAGGAGCTTGCCGAAGTTGGCCTTGTCGTTGTTGTCGACGGTGGTGAGGGCCAGGGTGGTGCAGGTCTTGCGGCGGACCAGACGACCCAGGCGGGCCTTGCCCTTCACGATGCAGTAGGGCACGCCCATCTTGCGGCAGAGGGCGGGCAGGAAGAGCACCAGCTGCAAGACGAAATAACGGAATTAGTATCCCAAAGTTGGACACAAAAAAAAAAACAAAGTCTCTCAAGAGATCGAGGCAATCAGCTGTCAAGTTTCCACATGGCGGTGTTCTGGGGAAACCGGAAGTTTACCCAGAAAACCGTCCGTTCAGTTGAAGAAATTCATGTTTAACATCACATGACGGCACTTGGCATCGGGAAGATGGCCAGAGAATCTCACTCACCTCGAGGGGATCAACATCGTGGGCGATGACCACCAGCTGGGCCTTCTTCTGCTCGATGAGCTTGGTGACGGTGTTGGTGCCGGCCGAGACATAGCTGGGCTTCTTCTTGGGCTCAACATCCTTGCCCTTGGCCTTGGCCTCGGCGATCTTCTTCAAGCGCTGCTTCTTGGCCAGGGGGGACTCGGGACGGTACTTCTCGAGCAGCTTGAACAGCTTCACGGCAGTGGTCTTGTCCAGGGTCTGGCTGAACTGGTGGATTGGCGGGGGCACCTTCAGACGCTTCTGGAGCACGGCCTTCTGCCGCTGGACGCGGATGTACTTCGGCCAGCGAACGAAACGGGACAGATCGCGCTTGGGCTGCACATTCTGGCCTGTATGTATGAGGAGGACATAGCTTGATATACTCCGTCATGGAAGTAACATTTTGGCTAAGGACTTACCGATTCCAAAGTTCTTGGGACGCTTCTCGAAGAGCTGGTTGACCACCTTCTTCACCACCGGTTTCTTCACAGCCAGTGGAGCTGGAGCCACTTTCTTGGTCACTGGCTTCTTCTTTGGCCTGGGCTGTTAGTGGAGAACACACACAAAAAAAAAAATTCCAATTACTTCACTGTCCAACAACAACAAACCAAACAAAACACAAACATCCTCGAATTACGGCGAGTTTGCACAAAAAATGTCCACTTTATTCAGCTCGAGGGCACTGCCTACCTTCTTAACAACCATTGTTGCGCAGTTTTAGTTTAAGATGCTACCGAAAAAAGCAGATTCGAGCGGGTCGCTAAAAAGACCAGCCTTTGCGTCTGCCTGTCAAAAGGTAAAGGAATGGATGTCAGCGGCGGAAGTTGGCTGCTCGAATTTGACAGCAGCAGGGTTGCTTTGGACTACGCTACGCAGGGCTGCACTCAGGGCTGCAACTTTTCGATAGGTGGCAACGTAACGAGATATTTTTACACATATAAATTGCATTTTAATAGGGCTGTACTGAAAAGGGGAATTTATTATTATTTTACAAATTAAAAGCTCAACAAAATGCTTTACTTTTCCGTTAAAAGCATTTTAATATTATTTTAACGAGTTGTAGAGCACTGTCTGTAGTAGTGCTCGGCAACGCTGTGAATGTAAATCGTTTTCCAACACTGTTTGTTTGGAAATCGAAAAAAAAAATTAATTTAAGCGTGTCTGCGCTGCGCTTGCGCTAAATGCTAAATTAACCGTAAATGCGCATCGTTTAACGCGAGTGCTATTATCGGGAACTAACTAAACGGAGCGACTAGATCGAAGCTGCCAGCTGGAAGATGCCATTCAACGCCATATCTCCGCTGCTTCGTGTTCATTTTTCTCCTGTCCACCATTTTTAATTTCTTTGTTTATTTTGTGCCCATCTTCGCGGGGGAGAGAGAGGCTGGAAAAGAGTAAAGAGTGCGGGAGAGAGTGCTGGAGAAGATGGTGTGAGGTTGCTGGAGAACCAAAAATCTGCCTGTCCACCCGTTGCGATGGCCAGCAATGCTGCGGGCAGCGGTCCGGCCGTATCCGGATCGGTATCCGTAACCGGATCCGTGGATCGGACCGTCCAGCCCGTGAACCACACCCACGCCGTATGCGTGTGGGAGTTTGAGTCGCGGGGCGGCAAGTGGTTGCCCTACTCGCCGGCAGTGTCCCAGCACCTGGAACGTGCCCATGCCAAGAAGCTAACCCGCGTGATGCTAAGCGATGCGGATCCCAGCCTGGAGCAGTACTACGTCAATGTGCGCACCATGACCCAGGAGTCTGAGGCGGAGTCGGAGACGGGCCTGCTGACGATCGGAGTGCGTCGGATGTTCTACGCCCCCAGTTCTCCGGCTGGCAAGGGCACCAAGTGGGAGTGGTCGGGCGGCAGTGCCGATAGCAACACCGACTGGCGGCCCTACAACATGCACGTCCAGTGCATCATTGAGGATGCCTGGGCGAGGGTAAGTCATTGTCCTTAGGGATTTCCATTAAATACTGATATTTCTGGGTCCTCCAGGGCGAGCAAACTTTGGATCTGTGCCACACCCACATCGGTCTGCCGTACACCATCAACTTTTGCAATCTGACGCAGTTGCGCCAGCCCAGTGGCCCTATGCGCAGCATCCGACGCACCCAGCAGGCTCCCTATCCGCTGGTGAAGCTAACGCCCCAGCAGGCCAACCAGCTGAAGAGCAACGCCAGCAGCTCCAACAGCAGTACCTACAACACTCTGCCCAAGCTGGGCACCGACACCAAGAGTCTACATCGCATGCCCATGACCCGTCAGCAGCATCCATTGCCTTCCAATCATCAGCAGCAGCAGCAGCAGCATCATCAGCATCAGCAGCAGCAGCATCATCAGCATCAGCAGCACCATCAGTTGCAACATCAGCAGGTATCGCACCATCACCACAGCCAGACAGCGCCTAGGAAGCCGCCGAAGAAGCACAGCGAAATCTCCACCACCAATCTGCGCCAGATCCTCAACAACCTAAACATCTTTGGGAGCAGCACCAAGCACTCGAACATGACCAGCGCCAGTTCGTCCTCCTCCTCGGCCTCACTCCATCACGGCAATCACCTGTCCCACGCCCACTCGCATGCCCACTTCTCGCACGCCAAGAACATGCTGACGGCGTCGATGAACAGCCATCATAGCCGGTGCTCGGAGGGATCGCTGCAGTCGCAGCGCAGCAGTCGCATGGGCTCACATCGCTCCAGATCCCGAACGCGGACATCGGACACGGACACCAATAGCGTCAAGTCGCATCGCCGGCGACCCAGCGTGGACACCGTTTCCACCTACCTAAGCCACGAGAGCAAGGAGAGCCTGAGGAGTCGCAACTTTGCCATTTCTGTCAACGATCTGCTGGACTGCTCGCTCGGCAGTGATGAGGTGTTTGTGCCGTCGCTGCCGCCCTCGTCGCTGGGCGAAAGGGCTCCAGTACCGCCACCGCTGCCACTCCATCCTCGCCAGCAACAAGTGCAGCAGCAGCAGCAGCAGCAGCAACAGGTGCAGCAGCAGCAACAGCAACAACAACAGCAGCAGCAACAGTTGCAGCAACAGCAGCAATCAATCGCCGGTTCGATTGTGGGCGTGGACCCAGCCAGTGACATGATATCGAGATTTGTGAAGGTGGTGGAGCCTCCGCTGTGGCCCAACGCCCAGCCCTGCCCCATGTGCATGGAGGAGCTGGTGCACTCGGCCCAGAATCCGGCCATCTCGCTCAGTCGCTGCCAGCACCTGATGCACTTGCAGTGCCTCAATGGGATGATAATCGCCCAGCAGAACGATTTAAATAAGGTTTGTGCGGGAGGGGGTTTAGAAAGAGAGGGGGCGAGTGAATGTGAGGGAGAGGGAAGATGCTATCCTCCTCGAAGCTATAGCCCACTAATCCAAGAACCTTGCTCTTTCAGAATCTCTTCATTGAATGCCCGGTCTGTGGCATAGTTTATGGCGAGAAGGTGGGCAACCAGCCCATCGGCAGCATGTCCTGGAGCATCATCAGCAAGAACCTGCCGGGCCACGAGGGCCAGAACACCATACAGATTGTCTACGAGTGAGTTGTGCTGCCTCCTGGCCATTAATCATAGCGACTTAGTTGAACATTCCGTTTCAGTATCGCGTCTGGGTTGCAAACAGCCGAACATCCCCATCCGGGACGCGCCTTCTTTGCGGTTGGCTTCCCGAGGATCTGCTATCTGCCGGACTGTCCGCTGGGCCGGAAGGTGCTGCGCTTCCTCAAGATCGCCTTCGATCGCCGGCTGTTGTTCTCCATTGGCCGGTCGGTGACCACCGGTCGGGAGGATGTGGTGATTTGGAACAGTGTGGACCACAAGACACAGTTCAATATGTTTCCGGATCCAACGTATCTGCAGCGCACCATGCAGCAGTTGGTGCACCTGGGTGTTACGGATTAAATGAAGATGCTAGCCATCCACCCACCCACCCACCGAGGCCAAGACCCCATAAGACCGTTTCTTCCACGTCGTTAATTAAGTTACTTCCTACATAATCTCAGTGTGTGTGCAATCCTCGTTTACTATGATATAACATTTTTTTGCATAGTTATTATTGCAAAGCGTTCGAGAAGCTCGAACCATAAAAAAACAAAAACAGAATGGCAATTAATGCTTCCTTTCCGCTCTTCCATTTCGTATTTGTACGCACCTACCCGATAAGTTCCGTACATCATATGTATTAGTTATAGTATATAGTACATATAGAGGTAGTTTAGTTTTTTGTCCAAGAGAATCTTGACCCGAAAGACACCTACTAGTATTAGAGATATATATATAGTGCAGATTCCACCAGGCCAGGCCAGGTCGTGCCAGGCCATGCCAGGCCATGCCATGCCATCTCTCCCCCCAGAAGCCTTCGAGTGTAAGCTGTGCCAAAATCCCCGTAGAGCTAAACATTGTTGATATATATAGCATATAACTCTCCACTCTCCCCTCTCCATTCTCCATTTTTTTTGTCTCCAGTTTATTGGAAGCTATAGTTATAATCGAATTTATAAGGAGAAGGGGTGGAGACTCGTCCTTGGCCATTCAATCTCTTCCATTCAGCGAATTTGATGTGATTTTAATTTGAATTATTCATTACATTATCCAGCTAATGCCAGCAGGCATTGATATTCCATTATATAGTTTATATAACGATAAAACGACACTTAAACATATCGCATACAATAGTTTTAATTGAACTCCTTGCACACATTTGATGAACTGTTGCTTTCATATTGATTTCATCGAACATCGAACTACATTTACACGCATCGCATACATCGCAGATATACTACATTATATATTATCTTATTATATACTGTCTAGCTTATGTAGAAGTAACAGCTAGCGGATCTGGTCCGCGTCACCATATTTCATCTATTTGATAATATGACTCGACCAAGTTGTTCTTAGCACTGATTAGTTCTTAGTATTCATTGCGAATCTTCCACATTACTCCACACCATTCAAATATTGTGCATAAACATTTTATTTTACGCATACATTTAATACATAGTTCAAATAAAGTAATTTCATTCATGTTCAAATGGAGTTTGGCTTTTCATTTAAGCAATTTTTAAATAAAAATATTTCAGATTTGTGACGAAATCTCTTGGCTTTTTTTATCCGTTTTATACCAACTTATAAATACAAATACAATAATATTTAAATATTTGTAACGAAAACCTCTTTGTTATTCTATTTCCTATTTTTGGGATTTGATTATTAAAATTAGAAATAGTTACACACAAAAACCTCTCCAAATTAGTAACGAAAACGGCTTTGTAATTTATATTTCAGTTTTTTTGAGATTTTAAAACGTGCTTTATATTTATTTTTCAGATTTGTGACGAAAGCCTCTGTGTAATTTTTATTTCCGAGTTTTGGATATTTAAATTATTAAAATTATAAATAGTTAAATACAAAATACTTTTCAAATTATTAAAGAAAACCTCTTTGTTATTCATATATCTCATTAGATCTTAATTGTTAAAATTATAAATATTTAAATTCAAATATTTTCAGATTAGTAACGAAAGCAACTTTGAATTTTGTTTATTTCTGTTTTTTTTACAGTTTTTAAAACGTACTTTTCATTGATTTTTCAAATTTGTGACGAAAAAAATCTTCAAATATATATCCTATTTGTGATTATTGGTTTTTATTTTTTATATTCTGCAATGAGACTTTTTGAATTTGTAACGAAAAAGAAAGAAACAATTAATGTTATCAGGCATACAATTTATTTTTTAAACAACTCTTTAGTTTAAACTTTTTTTTGGGCATTGCTGGTTTTCCTTTTTTTTATTTTTTTAATTTCTGCAATGCAATTCAAATCAATCAGTTGACATTTTTGGTACTTCCAAGGTTAGTTTTCGTTTTCAATTTCGATGGCGGTGCAGTGGCTGCCGTGAATCACTTAAAATAAATTAATAAAAGACAAAAAATAAGATGCACAATGCGTTTTTTTGTTGAATACCTATTTTATTTGTATTTTTTGTATTTAGTGCGTGATGTTGGCGAATCGGCAAAGTTGCCCCTGACCATTTAAGGTGCAACGGCAACATGTTGCAGACGTGTGTGTCGCTGTTGTCGCCTCTTCAAAGTTGAATTCAACATCAGCCTACGTGCTGACGTCAGTTTTTGCTGATTTTTATTTTTTGTCAGCAAGGACAGTCTCCAAAAGTGGCCAGAAATGCTTTTGGCTTTGTCTTGGCTTTCACCGCTCCTCCAAGGGCGACACCATGTGGCAGCTGCAACATCGCCAGCTGTTGCTCTTCCAGGTCATTAGTTTGCTATTAGTTGTATATTTTTTAAAACAATATATTTTTAACATTTGTTTTTAATAAAATGTAATAATTTTGGATTTATTTTAAGGGTTTCGAGAGGCCTGTGTTGCATCTCCTAGTTGCCTTGAGTTGCTGCTGTCGCTGATGCTTCTGTTGCTGCTGCTGCTGCTGCTGCGGATGATGTTGCTGCTGCTCTCCTTGTGCCAGTTGCATAAGCAAATGTTTTCCTAGAATTTACTGCACCGACAACGATCACCTCAACGTTGACATTCAATTCACGCACCCAAACGGCTCAGGCTCACTCCGGCAAGTGCGTAGTGATGCTCATCAGCGATCCGCTAATAAGGTGGTTTTGGCCAAAAACGCCCGCTCCACTGACCCTGTTGGCATTCGCATCGCCTTTTCGCTGAGGCCTCGTTCCGGCCATTTTCTGATTTTCAACTTTGCGATAAGGCCGCTAAGGTGCCTATTCCAGATCCGAAGCTATATCCTCAGTCCACAGACATTCCAACAAAAGATCGGACGAGAGCAGTAGTACGTGGGTCTAAGGTACTAGACTAATCTAGCGATTTCAAGGGTCTTCATCAGAAAATTGGTGAAAAATTGGGAAACAATTTCTGCTTTAAAATTTTGATAGAAACTGATTAAGAATCGACCCACAAATTATTTAAGGTATTCCGCTTAAGAATCGGATGAAAATTGCCCAAGATATAGCCATCGTAAGAGACTCTATATGGAAATCCTGGATTTTGGAAGGGGAACCCCCACAAAAATTAAAAAAAATTTTTAAAAATATTTTGTTAAAAGGTTTTGATGCAGATTTGTGGAGAATCGATCTACAAATCATTTAAGGTAACCAGCTTAAGAATCGGATCAAAATTGGCAAAGATATAGTCATCGTAAGGGACTCTATATGGAAATCCTGGATTTTGGAAGGGGAACCCCCCCAAAAATTCAAAAAAAATTTAAAAAATATTTTAAATTACAAATTCATTTAGATTAATTAAGAAAAAATCGACATCCTCCTCAAAAATGAATAAACAAAACTGTAATTCGTAATTTGTTTATGAAAAATAAATAATTATTAAGTAGAAAATAATTATCAAAAATAAATGCCCTTCTCCTCGATTCTCATAGGGGGCAGCTAAGCCAAGAACTGAAAAGAAAGATTAAAAAATTAAAAATAATAATTTTTTGTTAATGAATTAATAAAAACAGCGCCCTTTTCCTTGATTTTAATTGAACCTGAAGGAGAATCGACCCTTAAATTTAAAGCAATCCTTTAAAGGATCGTATAGGAAATCCCAAGCAAAAATATAGTCCTTTTACGAGGGATTTAATCACAAAATGAAGTAATTCATTCTTCATTCATTCTTAATGATCTTTAATCATCTGGCGAATGCCCATTGGAATCGCCTTGAACTTCTCATTTGAAAAATATTTACAAGGGTTTGGCAGACATTGACTTTCGTTAATGTTGTTAAGGTTTTTTTATTTGTTGTTTATTATTCTTGTTATTGACCTCCTCCTACTGCTCCTCCTTCCTCCTCCTTCTTCTTGTTCTTTTTATGAACCCTTCTATCTGGTGTCCCCACCCCGCCCCCCGAATCCAATTGGACATTAGTCATGCGAAGGCGTAGGGATTATCAGGTTATGGCTCTCCGCTCTCTTTTATGTTCACATTCTCACGTTCTCACATTCTCACTTTCCTTATCTCTCTGCAGGATAAGCTGAGGCTGGCCGGCAGAGATGCTGGCAGAGGCTGTGGCAGTGGCGCTGGGGATGCACTGGAAAAAATTATACTTATAAACTATAATTTATTAAAAAATTTTAATAAATAAAAGTGATTTGTAAAATTTTATTTTGATTAATTATTCAGTTTTTTTGTATGATTTAATTATTTTAATATTAATTTGTATACAAATGATGGTCGAAAAATTATTTCCTTAAGATTTTTTAACTTAAAAATGATTATTTTTTGTTTTTTTGAGGTTCAGGATATTTTTTTTTTGTCCAACCCAAAGAGAGTCGCTGTTGCAGTTGCAGCTGACGCCGGCAGAGCTCGCCGCGTCTCTGCCGGGAGGCCATCCGATCCGAGCCTAAATGCGGCAACAACAGCGAATTGCAATCAGTCAAGAGCCTCCAACCGCATCAGCCGCACAGACCCCTCTACGAACACACACCAGAATCTATAAAAAAGCTGTTAAAAAACGAAATTAAAAACAAATTATTTGTTTTAAAAAAGTAAATATTTTTGGTGAACCCTTTACCTTTTTTTTTTTTTTTGGTTGTCGACAATTTAAAGTGCAAATGTGTGTAGCTAATTAATACGGGTTAACTAAAATAGTAACTAAAATAACAACAAACCGCAAATCAATCAAAAATTAAATTTAAAAAAAATACAGAAGAAAACGCAACGGCGTTTAAAGCCGCGCTCAAGTCGCTAGCAAGCCGCACGGCAACCGCCAAGTGCTACACATAGACCTCCCTGCCGGTAGGGAGCTGTCGCAACTTGATCTTTCCGTGAATTAAACTGTTTACTGTTTAAATATTTGCCCCAAGCCCCGAACCAGAGCCAGAGAGGGAGAACCTAGAATTAGAAACGAGAAAAAACGAACAAAAATTGTATATATTTCGACGTCTAAAGTTACAAAAGCCTCGACAAGTCGCGTCTCTGATAAGCAGAACCTAAGAAAATAAAGCAACAGGTGAGTACAGGTGCACAGGTGGTGTAAAGAGTATGCCTACCAGGCTGCATGTTGGACGGAAGATATAGAACCTGCGGGGACTACAATGTTGGCTGGGAATTCTAACAGTTTTGTGGTGATTTCTGCGGTTTTCCTACCCAGCTGGCGCCATCTGTTGGCACGGATATTGGTTATGCATGTAATTAGGACACTGGGAGAAACTAATGGGGTTTATGAGTTAGTTTAAAAATAAAATAAAAATTATAAAATGCATTTGCAAAATAAAATAAAATTAAAATATTTATATTCAAGAAAATGTAAAGAAAATAGTTTTATAATATTTAAAACAACAAGAAATACTGTTAATAATAGTATTTAAAAGGGAAAAATACATGAGATTTTATGATTATGAAGTTACTTTTTTATAAATATTTTACAAAAATAAATAACTAATAACTAGTAATAATTTATTTTTTGGAATATAAATAAACTATAAACTAAACTATAAAAATATATAAACTAAAAAACCTCTAAAAAATCATTTAGAAAATAGATTTTTTTTGAATATAAAATAAATAAACTACAAAACGTCTAAAAAATCATTAAAGAAATACATTTTTAGAATATTAAAAATATAATACTTAAAAAATTGTTTGAAATATAATTTAAAAAATAAAAAGACTATATCAACTCTAAAAACTTGTTTAAAAATATTTTATTCATAAATTTTTGTTGTTTATTTAATTATTTTATACTAAGTCTAAATATTTCTCATTTCTACTTCTTAGATTCCAATATCCAAGTATATATCTCCCCTGTTTTTCCCAGTGTATCTGTCTAATTAACTTAATTTAAACCAAAATCGTGTCTATTTGGCGCTCTCTTTGAAACCCATGGCTTGATTTTGATTTTTCTTTTTAGCCATAAATCTTAATAACTCTGGCCAAGCTAGGCCCAATAATTTTTGGTAATAAAACGCTTTTTAATTGGCCAAAAGCCAGGCATTAGAGCTTCGCCTGCCATTTTGGTGGTTTTTGGAATTTATGCGATTGCTGGCCACACGCCAGCCCACTCACTAAACGAAAATGTATCTGTTGGATTGATTTTTAGAGGCATTTGAGAAACAACACTTTGATGGATGATCCCATAAAGTTTTGATCCCAATACACTTTGCTGTGAGTGCCATTTGGATTTTTGGGCTTTGGGCAAAATGGGAATTATGTTTTACGATTTTACGATTGATTTTCCCGAAATGGAAAGAGGTGGAGGCTCTAAGGTGGATTTGGTTCATAATTTGGATGAGATTATAAAATAGAACAAAGGGGCTTTTTTATTCCAAAAATATGGTTTTTACTAAAAAAAAATTAAATATGATATTTTATGATTTTTTAGACACAAAGTCTGACTAAGAAGACTTTTAAATAATTTTATGTGTCTATTTTTTATAGGAAAGTAAATAGAAACAAATATTTAAAAAGCAAAGAAAATAAAGTCGAGTCTTTATTTTAATATTTTTTTTAAATTAAAGAAATAATTTATAAATCTTAATAAATTTAATAAATCTATTGGTCTTGAAAAAGAAACTACGACTACTCCATCAGGCACTTTTGAGAAAGAAATATCTTAAAAAAGCAAAATAATTATAAAAAAATATTTGAAACTATTTGATTTATTTATAGTAAAGTAATATTATTAATTATAAATGTTAAATCTTTTTTTTACAATATACCTTCTATAGTATAGCCCATATATCATTATAAAGCTGTCAACCTCTCCGATATTTATTTTCTGATCCATCACCTGAAGGCCGCAAATCGGTTTGATGTAAATTTCCTGCCGTTCATTGAGGCATTTTTTAGCCTAACACCCCCAACCACACACCCTGCCCCTCCTTTTTTTTAACACACACACAGACATACTGTATATGGCCATAACACCCCCTTAGCCTTAACTCCTTGAAACTGTTTCGGTTTCAAGTTCAATTGCTCGTCTGAATGGGGCTCTGGGGCTAACGAGTGTTTGCCCAATTGTGGTTTTGAACTTGTTTGGCTTTTGGCCGAGCACGTTCTATGCATCCCCCTCCCCCTCTCAGCCTCCCCTCCTCTGGGCCACCTCCAGACACCTGATTTCTTGCCAATTGACCGAGCAGGCTGATGTTAACCAAAAGCGAAGCCAAAATGTTGCGGCTTGCTAATCAAGCTTGCAACTCAATAAGCTACAAGGTGCACTGCAAAAAAATTCTTTAAAATATTAAGGCTTATGAATAATTAAGATATATATTTTTTAAATATTTTTATCTCAGGAATTTAAGTCTTTAAAGTTTGAGAATGGTAATTCAAGTTTAAACTTTTTAAAAAAGAATGTAGACTTTCGTGGGAAACTTAATACATTTCTTGTAATTAAATATTATTATTTTTTTAAATTTTAAAGTATAAAAAATTTAAAGAATGAAAATAGTATTTTTTATAATATTTTTTAAGTAAAATTATGTGACAAAGTCCAACATATGCTAATTTTCAATAATCATTTTACTTTAAAATTCTAGAAAAAAATATTAAAATGATTTAAAAAAATAAGAAATATTTTATATAATAAATTAAGATTTATAAGAATTATTATAGTTTTAAGGAGACTTTTTATACTATATTTTTTTGCTTAAAAAAAATAAAATAATATCATTTTTAAACAAAAACTTTACAGATTTTTTTTATAAATATCTTTTTTTTTATAAATAAAACCCCTTAAAATTTTCTGTCAGTGTTGAAACAACATTACGCTGCACTTGGCTGTGTCATTTGTTTTTATTTTTTGTTTTCGGTTTTAGCCAAGTTTGATTTTAGCCATTTAGGGGGGAAATGTCAGTGCTCGTTGGGGCGTGGGGCCAGAATCCAGCCGATTCTGGCTAGCCTCCATAAAACTCAATATATATAGCTTGTGATCATGATCGATCGGAAAAGTCAGTGGGAACCACGGAGTAGAGCCTCCCCTGCCTGCAGCGACAATTTTTCAAATAAATCAGCTTGAAAAGTGCTCACAAAAATAATTGCATCATCGCCTAAAAACAGTTCCATCTCCTCAACGCCTACTACGAAAAAGAATTAAGCCAAAGTCTCTATTACTTCATGTCCATTTCTATTAAAAAAAATTAAGCCAGTCATTTAAATATTTTTTATTTCAGGGATGGAGGTGGAAAGCGATCTGGGAGACATCCAGAACGAGGAACTGCTGAGGAAAATGGTGAGTTTCTAAAGTTATACCAGAAATTTGATATATTTCTTATAGAAATCATTATTTATTTTATTTTTTTTATATATAATATTTCTAAAAATATATCTAGGCCTTTTGCGGTCTAGAAGACCTCTCCTTTTCCAGCTCTCCTGCTATTTTTTTTATTGGTTTTTTGAGCCATAAACCATAAGCCACTTTGGTTCAGTTCATTGGCTCCTTGATGGACTCGTGTCCTCGTTCCCAGATCATTGCCATTGCAATTGGAATTGGAATCGGGGATGATGGTTATAGCCTTACAGGCCCTGCTTTTTAGATACTCTTTCGAGGGGTATTGTGGCTTTTATTCTCATAGCTAGGGAGGTAGAAGGTGTGGACTTTTTTGGGACAATTTTGGGACAAGTTTACTTTTCATTAAAAAAATAAAATTAGGATTTTCTATATATTTCACATTTTGGATCTTTATGAAGCATCTCCAAAAAATTAAAATAAAAAAAGGTTGTGTGTTAATGAAAAATACCCTCCTCCTCGATTCTCATAAGTGGCAGCTAAGCAGCGCCAAAATGAAATGAAAATAAAAAAATATAATTGTAATTTTTTTTATAAAAATTAAATAATAAATTAATAAAAACATAATTAATAAAAATAGCACCCTCCTCCTCGATTCTCATAGTTGGCACATAAGCGGCGCCAAGATCTGAAAATAAAAAAATTTAATTATTATTTTTTTTTTTAATAAATTTGAATTAAATAGAAATTAATTCTTAAAAACAGCGCCCTCCTCCTCGATTCTCATTGGTCTCACTTAAGCAGCGCCAAAAATAAAATTTAATAAAATTTTAGTCAACATTTTTTTATGAAAAATAATTCATAAAAATTGATTAAAACTTTGTAATAACTATTCTTGGAAATCTACCAGAAAATATATCCAAAAGGCCATACACTCTTCGTCTTTGAATTTTTTTCCTTTTGTTTCTTATTTTTTTGTGCCTCCCCAGACGACACTTTCAAGAATTGGCCAGAAGCCATTCAGAGACCAGACTCGATCCCATTCGAGTCGATTCAATTCAATCCCATACGATACGATCCGATCAGATCAGACCAGACTACTCTACCAGACCAGACCAGACCGGACCGGACCCGACCCGACCAGACCAGACCATCCATGGCCAGTCAGTCAGAGTCACTTGCCAACTCGGTTAGTCAGTCCATCCAGGCATCCAACCTGACCAAATTGGGTCATTTATGGGGTTGCTCACTGTAGTTGCAGTCGTCGTGTGTTGTTCTTGTTGTCGTTGTTTCCGTTTTTTAGCCACTTTTTCTACGTGGGCAGCTCTGAGTTGGCTCAGACATTGCCAATAATCGTTAAAAAGTCGTTAGAAAAATCAATGGAAAAATGATGACAATGTCGTCAAAAAAAAAAGAATAAAAAAATTAATATTTATAATAAAATATTGAATTTAAATTTACAAGATTTCTATTCTTTTCTCTAATTTTTAAAACTAATTTGGAAAAAAAGAAACTTATTCTTTTTCCAAAACGGAGTTCTAAAAAAGAGTTTTGAAAATATTTAATAAAGTTTATAAAATAGCATAAATATTACATTTTTAAAAGAAATATTAAAATTTTTATTTAAGCTAATAAGGGTTTTTCAAAATTTTGAAAATCAAGAACAAAAGTTAGAAAATTTTATTGAAGTTGCTATTTTTTTTTTAATTATTAAATATGTTGGTTGTTTAAATTAATAAAAATATAAAATATCATAAATATTACATTTTTAAAATAAATATTTAAAAGAAAAACCTAAGCTTCAAACAAGAGTTTTTCAAAATTTGGAAAATCAAGAAGAAAAGTTAGAATTTAAGTTGCTATTTTTTTACTTAAATTATTAAATATGCATTTAAAAACAAACTCAAAAAATAACTATTGGACAAGATTTGAAAATGAAATATTTTTTCTGCTAAAAAATGAGTCTCTAGGGTATATACAATATTTAAACATCAAATAACAAACAAATAAAAAATAATCTTGAAAAATAAAGCCAGACAAATAAAGAAGAAGCAGCAGCAGCAGACGATCTGTGGCCCACGCAGTTAAGAGCGCGAAAGAGATGGCGAGATATATAGAATAACGACAAATTGGGATGCTGCGGCTGCGACTGCGACTGCGACTGCGCTGCCACGGCGCTCTGCTGCAGAGGCTGCGTCGGGTGCTGATAAAGCCGGCGATGAGTCATTGGGCCGTGAATCAATTTCAGCGTTTTTGGCCTTTTGAGCTCCGTTGACCGCTGACCCTTCAGCGCTCCTTCTTTCCTGCTCCTTCTTCATCCTCTGTAATCTCTCTCCTCTTGATCTTTACTTTCTGACCGCCTTTCACTTCTTTCTCTCGCGCTCTCTTGAGGATTTTTCTCTTTTTTTTTTAAATATTCCGGGATTCTTGCTCCTTAAATGGTTCTCCTTCTGTCCAGGGTTGCCAACATAGCAGTAAATAACAATATTTTTCCATAGTTTCTTTTTTTTTGAGAAGAAATCGTATCAACTTTAAAGAAATTTAAAAAAACAATTTCTTATCTTATCAAAATTTTAGTTTAATTAGACAAATTAGACAAAAAGAAAAGTAAACAAGCCAGCAAGAAAACTAAGAAGAATAAATACTTGAACAAATCAAGTATGGCAACCCTGGTTGAAAAAGAAAAAATTAAAGAACCAAGAACCGGAGAACCAAGTATTTTTCTTTTATTTTTTTTCTCTTGCGTTGGCCGAGTCTTTCGACCATGAGGCGACTCGGGGAATTTCGATTCAATTCAATTCGATTCAGATGGAGTTGAAAAATGGCGTGGGCCCGCCAGTCCGTCGACTGTTTGAATAAATCAATGAGCCGAAGTTGAATTGGCACAAGAGCGTACTGTAAAAAAAAAGTAACAGAAACACCCGCGTATGGCAAGTGGCCAAAAGGCACTGAGAGAAAATGAGGGAAATATATTTTAAAATATATAAAAAAAATTTAATCTTTAAGAATAATTTAAATTTCTAGAAATATTAGAGTCTGCAATTTTTTCTTTATTTATATTTTAAACAAATATTTATTTTTCTCTGTGTATTTTGTGGAAAAACAAGACAGTGGACAGTGGACACTGGACATGGGCAGACACATTATAGAACTCCGTTCCACTGAACTCTCCTTCGTCTAGTCACGACGTCTCTGTCTCCGTCTCCGTCTGCGTCTGCGTCTGCGGCTGCGTCTGCGTCTGCGCAACGTCTGCGCCGGCGTCGATGAGTAATTTGGCTTAAATCGAGCTCAAAATTTGTCTAATGTGGGCGCCAGCTGTTCGAGTGCTTTCGACCAAATAGTTTTTGGCCCAAAAGGTGTTTATTATTAACATATTGCAACAATGACACCCACCACAGCCCCAGTCTGAGTCCCAGATTGAGTGATTTATTTAAATAATTTTTAAATCAAAAAATAGAAAAAAAAAAATTAGACAAATAAAAAATGACAAAGTTGAACACGTTTTCATGGCATACGCGGCGGATGATCAATATTGCACATATTTGTTATAAAATACGATTATTTGTCACAAAGGGCTCCCCCTTTGTCTAATTTATTTTTAAGCTTTTGTCTTTTTTTTAAACTAAGAGTTATTTATGTAATAACATTTAAAAATAAACATTGATTTATGAGTTTTTGTAAGTTTCTCGGTTAAATATTTTAATTTATTTTCTAGTTAAAATAACAAATTATATTTGTTTTGGAATGTTTTTTAAAAGAGTATTTGAAGTTTTATTTATTTTTTTTGTATTTATTTATTTTAATTTTTTATTTAAAACCTCTTTTGGAAAATATTGCTCATACGTCCTGTTGTCCCATTTTTGTGGCTATTTCTTGTGACTTTCCAGGTTTCATTTTTATTATTTTTTTTATTACTGATAGTGGCCACCACAAGCACGATTTCACACACACTTGTGTGTGTGTGCTGGCTTAGATTTATGCTTGATGCAGTTGTGTGTGCAGACACATCACCTTTTTTTATATATATAATTTTTTATTTTTTTTTTGCCAGCACGCCATCTCATCTCCAAAGACTCGCAGCTTTAATTTCGATTCTTGGCACAGTGTGCTGAGATTATATTAAAAATTTATTAAATAAAATATAAAAAAAAAGTGATGAGCCCTTATAAGTATGCAACAGAAAAATAAAAAGAGGGGAAATATTATTAAAATAAATATTAAATATTAAAATAAAATGTATCTAAGTAGTTTTTGCATTTTATTCGTTTTTAAATACTTATGTAGCAACAATTGTCTTAAAAAATTATTTTTTTTTAGACTATAGGTTCTATTTTTAAACATTTCGTACTTTTCTTATCAGTAATTGAGCTATTTGCAGGGAAAAGGTTAGAGTGATTAATTGAATGATTTTTAATATACATTTTATAGCCACCTTATCAGTAAAATGGGGAACTTAAACACCTAAAGGGAACACCTTTTGAAATCCCACCTTTAACCCCCAAAGGCCCTCTTTCTTAGCCATAAACCAGGTGAAATTTTTAACTACCTTTGGCAACTCTTTCCAACCAAGGTGATCGCTTGGCGGTCGCGTCATCGTCTTCGTTTTTTATTTTTTTTTTTTCGTATTCGGTCATATCTCGGCTCGTAGCTGGCAGTTCGCAGCTCGCAGTTCGCGGCTCGCTGTCCGCTGCTGGCTTCGCTGCTGCTCGGCCGCTACCTGCCAGCGCTGCCTCTGCTGGCGCTGCTGCTGCCGGCGTCAGCTGGTGACGACAGCGTCTAAGCTGCGGCCGGGCCACTTTAGGCGGCTTTGATTCTGATTGGAAACTTCAGTCTGATTTTGGTGCTCGATCGATTGCAACGTGCCGACGCTCGTTAAACAAAATAAATAAAAAATAATATAAATATTATTTAAAAAAAAATCCTCTTACCAACGATCTATTGAATATATAATTTTTTTTTTGAAACATAATACTTAATTTTTTTTTTTAAATCGAAAAATACTTGAACTTTTGCACCAAAAAGAAACCCAAAAAAAAAAAAAGAAAGGAGAAACTTACAGGATTAGTCACACCTTGCCCCCAAGTGATTTTTTAACGTGATTTTTTGCCGGTGCAACAACAACAACAATAATAACAACCAAAAACAATAATAACAACAACAACCAGAAGAACAACAACCAAGAAAAGAATTTCAAACTGAGCCTTTTTTTTACGAAGCTGAGCAAAAAATAAAAATAAAAAAGAAAAGATAACAAATTCTTTTTCTACCTGAGGTAATTTTTTTAGTGTGTGTTTTTTGTTGTCTCCACAATATGGAGAATAAGTAAAAAAAAAAATAAAAGAAACAAAAAAGAATCCCAAAGAAGCTGTGAAACAGGCACTTAAGCCGTCTCTTTCGGGCGCCCTCGTCACCTCTCTTTCCCTCCAACTCGTATCTTCCAATAACTTTCACACTTTCGCATTTTTAGCCTTTTTTCTTTTTTTTGCATAACAGTTAGCTGGTAACTGTTTCTGCTCAGATCTGTTAACTAAGCCCATGGGTCGATAATGGTTAATTATTCAACTTGAAAGGCTAGAAAGTAACTACTGGCACCCACGCAGCAGTTTCGTTTCAAATCGCCAATCGATAAACCAGTAATTGCAGTTGCTACCCATTTATTTCAGTGTGTGTGTTGGCTTTGAGGCATTACCTTTGCCGTTATGACCTTTGCGCCATTTTCCCGAGGCCTGGGAAAAATGGCAAGTGGGAAATTATAGGGAAATTAAGGAGGGCCTTGTAGAAAGGGACATTTTTAAATCGATATTGGAGTGAAAAATATTCTTTCGCATAAAAGAATAAAAAAATATATATATTATATTAAACTAAGTGCTTAAATATTTCCTTAAAATTTCCCTAAAATAAATTAAAATCATAAAAAAGAAGCACAAATCATTTTTTATAATAAATAATATTTTTAGATTATGAGATATTTTAAATTTCCTTAAATCTTCATTAAAATTTCCCTAAAATAAATTGAAATGACAAAAAAAGGGATATATTTTAAGACTCTAATGTAAATTCCTTAATATTTCCCTAAATCTATAACCTTAACTTGAATTTCCTTTAAAAATCCCCTTAAAAAACTCCCTTTATATTTCTAAAATAAAAAAAATATATTAAACAATAATTACCCGTAACTAGTGCCACCTGTAACAGTTACTATTTCCCTTTATTAAACAAAAAAAAAAAACAATTCCTAACTGCAAATAATATCTGTATCTTAGAACCGTATCTGTTGCTGAAAGTGTATCTCTGTGTGTACTTTTTGTATCTGGAAGTCGAGCGAGCGAGTCTTGTAAACAAACAAACGGATCTTATCGTAGAATTAGTGCTTAGCTCGTGGGTTTCGTTCGCCGACCGATCGAAGTTGATCCCGCCAGAACAGCTGACACCCGTAGAAAGAGACAGGTGGTCCGTGGAGTGAAAGAGAGGTCCATAGGGGGGGATATGCTAATCGGGAATGAATCTAATTACAGGGGTGGCGGTGGGGGAATTAAGTGCCGTGGGCCGTTTTCAATGGCAACCTTGGAAAATGTTGAACGTTTTTCCAGTTTTCTATTTCTCCACTTTTCCAATTACGTAACCAGATCACAGCCCAAAGGGTTCTCTTTTTGGGGATGGGGGAGCTCCGGCACCTATTTAATTGCTTCCAGTAATTGCTCTCATTGTCCGCCTCAGATCCCCGATAATCGCAATCCTCACACTCGGAAGCCAAGCTCTCGATATGCAAATTGGCAGGAAACTCGCATAGAACTCTCCAAAACGAGCACCATCTGGTAGCTAAAAGTTTGTTTTTGTTAAGCAATTTTTAGTTTTTTCGGTTAAAAATGGTTAAATATTTTAGTTTAGTATTTAATTTAGGGGATTCTATTTTTTTTAGATTTTTATTCAGAGGGAAATTTAGCTTTTTTTAAGTTCTAAGCTGGAGGCTATCGGTTTCTTATAAAAAAATGCTTAGATTAATATTTAAAAAACTTTGGTTTTTATTTAAAAAAAAAAAAAATTTTAAATTAGAAACTTATTGTTTAATTTAACAGTTTATATATTTTTTTAGATTTTAATTTAGAGGGAAATTTAGCTTTTTTTAAGTTCTAAGCTGGAGGCTATAGTTTTTTTTATAAAAAATAGTTTAGATTAGTAAATATTTAGGAAACTTAAGGGATTTATTTAAAAAAAAAGTTTCAAATTGTAAACTCATTATTTAGTTTAAAAGTTTATATATTTTTGAGATTTTTATTTAGAGGGAAATTTATTTTTTTTTTATAAAGAAAGTCTAGTTTAGTTGAAAGATAAATAATATTTAGAAAAAACTTGAAGCTTTTTGTTAAAAAAATGTAGAAATTTTAAATTGAATATAAACAATTCAAACATATTGTTGATATTAAAAAGTTTATATATTTTTTAAATTTTTATTTAGAGGGAAATATATTTTTTATATATAAAAAAATATAAAAAGAATATATAAAGAAATCTAAGCTAGAGGTTTTAGTTTTTTTATCAAGATATCTAATATTAAAAAAACTTAAAAGTTAAAAACTATACATTTTGATTATAAATTATAAATTGTATAATTTTAACTTTATTTAAAGATATAATTAGTAAAGATTTAAAGTTACAAATTAATGCAAATGACTTTCCTGAGAAATCTTTGCGTTTTTTTGTTTTTTAGCCTTGAAGATAAATTAAATCAACTTTAATTTGAGAAAAAAGTGCAAATCGTTTTCCGGCCAAAAAATACAAAAAAAAAAGAAAAATAAAAACTCCACCTGCACTAATGACTTTTGCGAAGATAATTTGTATTCCTCTAGACTTATAGAGTGATATTGTGGTATGAGATCATTTTTGGTCTCTCGAGGGGGGGACTTGCTTCGATTTCCACACCACCGATTCCAACAGTCGACGGGAGTAGATATATCACCTATGGATCCGATCCAGACTGGCATTATAATTTCCCACACGCTCTTTAAAACTCTGACAGCCGTCCATCGATCAAATGCCTTTTTTTTTCAAAAACTCCAAAAACTCCAAAAAAAGCCTGAAAAACTGTCCAAAAAACTGGACAAAAATTGAATTATTTTATTTTTCCCATGGCACAGTGAAGACCGGCTAATAAAGATCCAGTTTTGGTATTATATCTTCTTTTTTTTTTTTGGTGCTATTTTGTATGCAAGCAACGACCCACGAAAGTGCTCTACTTTTTTAGAACTCATGGGCTTGGCGGCGGGGTCCAGGGGGGTCTGGGGCTCTGGGGCTCTGGGGCTCTGGGGCTGCGTAGAGCCATGTTTTATTCACCTGGGGCGATGTCATACCCAAAATAAGACGCAAACAATTTACAACGAACCGAAAACACAAATAAGTCCACGAAAGCAAACATAAACATGTTTTTTGATCAGCGTTGCCACTACACTAAGGGAAATTATGAGGAACTAAAAGGGGATTTTAAGGAAATAGTATCTAAAGTAGCTATAAAGTATCTTATTAGTGGGAATTTTCTTTTATTTATTATTATTTAATTATTATTTTGTTAATTACTATTAAAAGTTAAAAAATTTTATTTAAAAAACCTAAATTATTATTATTATTATTTTTGATTAATAGGCCTAAATTTCTCTCAGTGCATATGACACAATTGAAATTCCCTCGATTCGCAATTGAACAGCCAACGGCAATTAGGTCACTCTAATATGCACATGCAGCCAGATCGGAGATTGAAATGGTCTCGATATTGAACGGCTTTGGGGGCATATTCGGGGAGAAATGTATATCAAAATGGCCATAAAAATATCCAGATATATGTACATATATATCACACAATATATATACAATGTGACGGCAATTAACGCCGGCAGCAAAGTGCAAAGCAATTCCCCTCATTGTTGTTGTGCCCTCTGCCTCCCCCTCGCACCTCCCCCTCAGTTCAATGTCAGAGTGGAGTGGAGAGCCCACGCAGTGCCGACAGGTGGCGCTATTTTGCAATTTTTTAGGTGGTCCACGTAGAGAAAAATATTGGTAATATTTAAGTAAAGTTAAGGACTCTCAAAAAGAAACTATAATATTTTTTTAGATAGTTTTTTCCAATTTTTTTATGTAAGAAAATTAATGTTTGTAGGACCATTAGTGGGGGAATAGATTCTTGAGACAACTTGACGTATACTTGATATTTTTTTTTAAATCATTTTTTTTAAGTATAAGAAATGAATAATTTTTTAACCATAAAGCTAACTTTAAAATTGCTGTATTGTCTATGTAATATATATTACTTTTCTTCTGCAAATTACGTAACGTTTTGAAGAATTTAGTTGTTGCTTAAAAAATATTTATTCTTATACTTTTTCAAGTAATTTTCTAATTATTTATCTATTTTGTAGGTCATTTTAGTTATAATAAGACTCATTTAATAACAAAAAGATTAAAAAACAAAATTTTTTTGATTATTACGTAATACGTATACGTAATGTTAGTAGTAGTTTTCGATAAATAATGCTATTTATTTGTTTATAGACAACAGTTTATTAATTATAAATTAATTCCCAATAAAAAGATTGTTTCCTTTCATTATTTTACATTAAAAAGACAAAAAATAAATAAAATGAATTTTTTTTAATATTACGTATACGTAATAAAATGATTTTTAAGGCCTTGTAATATATTTTTAAAATAAAATTGTAGAAATATCCCTTTTCTTTTTTGATTCAATTACTGAATAATTTTTTTTTATTTATTTTTTTTTAACTGTAACTTGAAAAAAAAAACTCAAATTGTGCCACATGGCGTATACATAATATACTATTTCTCAGCTTATAAGTAAAGGAATTAATTTATAAATAGTTTCAACTGCAATTAAATTCTTTATTTAATTTAATAATTTATCAACTACAGAAAATAGCCTCTTAGTTATCATTTAATTCTCGTTTTTTGATGGAAAGTCTCACGCTATCTTCTCACGTTTTAGCGGCGAATTCTTCTGGCTTCTGGGCCAAGGGGAGTGCCTGAATGTAGCTTTAGATTTCTTGTCTTATCTCGATTGATAATGCAATTAAACGAGGAAACATTTAGTCATGAGCTAATCGCAGTCGAAGGTTTATCAGTGACCACTGTACAGTGTTCTGTCTGTCTCTCTCTTGGCCTGCGTTGATTTCCTCTCAATTAAGTTTTAATAAACTTTAATTTCAATAAAAGAAAGATTTTTTTTTTTGCCAAAAAACACGAAAAAATACAACAATATTGACCTCCAGCGCTGACACGACAGCTAAAAATGAACAACGGCCACAACGGCATATAAATATTAACAAAAAAAAAAAAAATAGCAAAAACAAAACACTGTACAAAAAAAAAACAAAACAGAAAATAAAAAAAATAAAAACTTCAAAATAATTTATCAGCATTCGCACATCAACAAAATCTCGCACGTCACGTCATCATCATCATCATCGCCAGAAAAAGATGGAAATACTGGGCGATCTCCAGTTAAAAAGAGCAAGACCCCATAAGGGGGGACAGAGACTGAGAGAGGAAGAGAGCAGTGCTGGGGATGGGCGGGGTGGTGTGGGGTGGCAGTGGCAGTGGAAGACAGTGATCCGTCCCATCATTCCTCATCATTAGGCTTGCGGTCGACTTCAGCGCCGACGCCGACGCTGACTGCTATAGCAACTGTATTGTTGGCGGGCGCCGACGCTGAACAGGTTGCTGCTGCCGGCGTCGCTGCAGAGGTGCGAATTCTGCTGCTGTCGCTGTCGGTGCCGCTGCTTGCTGCTTCCAGTGGCTTCCAATTCAACTGGTTATCATGGCCTGGCACTTTTAGAAATTACGTCATTCGGGCAGAGGCAGTGTTACACGGGGAGAAACAGGAGATGCTTTTTAATTAGATTATTCAATTAATTTTTTATTTTAAATGGATTTAATTTTTTTCTTTGAAGTTATTTATTTTGATTTAAAATATATTTATTTTTTTATAAGAAATTTCTTAAAATTTTTAGATTTCTTTAAATATTAACATTTTTTATTCAACAGTTAATATTTTAAAGCCTTTATTTTATAAAAATATATTTATTTATATGATTTATTTATTAAAATTAAAAATTAAATTAAAGATTCTTATAAAATTCTGTTCAGTGCATTGCGATGGGTGCCGAGGTTGAGGCTGCGACGCCAGCAGAGGCGTTTTAAGACGCAGGTCTAGACTGCGACCACGCGACCAGTTCTTAAATAGACAAAAAAAAAAAAAAAGAAAAACGAAAAAAAAGAAGCCAATCACACAAGCAAGCAAACAAACAAAAACATACGAAAAAAACGATCAACAAAGGCAAAGTTGCAAACTTTTTTGCACAAACACACGCACAACCAACACACGCTCAACACTGTTTGCTTCTCTCTTTCATTTTTCTTTTTCTATTCCTTTTTTTTGTTGATTTCTTGTGGCATTTGTTTTATTTTGTCAATCGGAATCTGTTGATTTGGGCGAGTGAAAGCGCCATCTGAAAGTGATGGAGCGCCATCTGGTGTGCCGTTTTGTCTGAAAAGAAAGCACGCTATCCATCATCAGGATGGCCCAGAAAACCTATTTATGAGGTTTTCTAAAAAAAGCATTCATTAAAAGCTGGAGATACTGATAATCGTATATTTTAATGAGTTTTTCTCCTAAAAAATATCAAAGCGTCCTACAGTGTCTGATAGATGGCGCTTTATCCCTTTGAACCTTTCATCCTGGCTGAAAGCCTTTAGAATTCTCAACTAGTTCTAGTTCTTTTTATGAAAATGCTAATTATTATCAAAAACCTTAATTATTCATAATTCCATTTCCTGAACACAGATCTATTTAGAGCTTAGGAACTTCCCCCCATTTGCTGTCATCCCGCCAGTCTAAAATGAAACAGTTAGCAGAGCTACCGCCCACTTTGCATACAAATATATATACTATCGGGTGTGTATGGCAGATCGAGGTGTCATTATTGTTAATGCGAACGCCATTTGACATGTTTTTCCGCCAAAGCGATCGCTTTTTGTTTGTTTTGTTCGGCGGAGTGAGGTGAGGTGATATCACCGCTTCAACTTCTCGATTGTGCTCCGATCGGCATAAAAATATATATATTTCTATGTAATTTTTTAAGCAAATATGGCTCTTTGTTGTTGCCAAATCGGATCCGCTATCGGTCACTGGGGAAGGGTTTTATTTGTTATTATTTTTCTTTTTTTTTATTAATAAATTGAAGCGTCAGCGTTTGCTTCTTGTTACAATTCCTATAGGTATTTATAGGGTTAAGCTTCAAGGGAAATAAATTCTGGATAAGAAAGGTTGTAGGGAAATGGGTATTTCCAAGGAATATAATGACTAGAAACTATTTTTCTGTAGTATTAGATCAGTATTAGAACAGAATATTTCAAATTAGTTATGAAAAGTGGGAATATATCGGTTGCATAACTAGAGAGGATATAACTGGAGATTCTGGATAGGAAAAGTTTTAAGGAAATGGAATTCCTGTAAAGTATAATGTCTAGAAAATGCCTCAGTAGACTTTTCTATTAGAACTCTATACTTTAAAGTAGTTTTTCGATCTCTCCCATTTTGGTAATAGTCAGGATGGAGGTCTGAGAAGAGATACATCAGAAGCCCCTTTTTGTATGATCCTATATCCTGGGGATTTCTCATAACTAACATAGAGAGTGTCTAGGAACAGACTGATTAGCTTGAAATAAAGTAATGGTTAGTTTTTTATGATTCTAACTTTCTTAAAGAAAGTTAATGGTATATGGTGGATAATGGTGTTCCTGGGAGTCGTAGTGACTAAAAAAAGTCTCTAAAATGTATATCTATTAGGGATATATATGTATATCTATTATATCTTTTATTTCTATTATTTCTTATATATCTATTCTACTTGAAATTAATTTTCTTAGAATATGTATCTTTTTATGTCACCTTTTAAGTCATTTGATCTTAATTTTTTTATGATCCTTTAAATAGATCATATATAGAGTTAAGTTAAGTTCCTAAAAGAGATCTTTTAATCAGAAATTTGTTATAATAAAAAAAGAAAATAATATCCTTAGGGAAATGGTTGGAGTGGAAATGATATTCTTAGGATCCTATTAGGATCTATAGATCTTAAGATATATGGGGATAGTTTCAGGAGACTCTTCGGTACTCTTTCTATTAAAAATATTTATTAGTTAGTTATTAGAGATTAGTTAGTACTTATGATTGTACATATATCAGGAGAGTTATCCTTCAGTGATCCCATAGCTATGTTTTTCGAATAACTAGAGAGTATATAGCTTAACTATAGATGGCTTAGATTAAATATAAAGAAAATAAAGGTTTATTTATTAATTTATTTTTTTATATAAAGCCAGCTTATAGTTAAAACTAAAAGATACAACAAATAAAGGTTACTTTTTATGATTCTGGATAAAAAAAGAGTTTTAAAGGAAATGGTTGGAGTGGAAATGGAATTCTTAGGATCTATACTTCTAAGGATATATAGAAATAGTTTCAGTAGACTTCTTCCCATAACTGGAGAGTCTCCAATAGACTGTTATAAGAAGCTCTATAGGAAGCTTAACTTAAGATGGTAATAGTTTTCCTGGGAGATATATTATTCTATATATTATATAGGAGATATATGAAATGATTCTATATATTAGCACCCCCTCTTTAAAATCAGTTGGTCCCATTTTGGTAATCGTCTCAAATGTGGAAATAATATATATTAGGGGAATTATGTTTCCATGATCTTATAGCTATATATTTCTAGTTATTCTAGAGAGTTTATAGAATAACTAAAAACTAAAAAAACAAAAGTTTAAAAGGGAATGGATGAGGTGGAAATAGTACTCTCAGAATTAGAACTCTTAGGACTAGTACTCGAAGGACTAGTAGGCTTAGGACTAATTCTCTTGGAGTTCTCTAGAACTCTGAGGACTAGTACTATTAGAATCATTACTCTTGGGACTAGTTCACTTAGGACTAGTCCTAAATTAGTACAAACTAGTGCTCTATAGATCTGTGGATATGTGTTTAGGTATAGTTTTCATTCCAACTGATCCCCAAGAAGCCCCTTTCTTAAATTAGTTCTCTGATCTCTCCCGATTTGGCAATCGTCTCAAGTGTGAGAATACATCGGGGGCGTCTGCTGTACCTCATCCAAAGCCCAGTTCAGCGGGGGAGGGGGGTGAAAAAGTGTCTGGTGACTCGACTTGGAGCTTTATGGCCACTCGGGTGAGTCAGGTCGCTGGGGCTGCGGCGGGGCAGGACGGGGGGGGATGGCCTTAAAAGGCCAGGCCAAGTCGCCGCAAGCGTGGGCCTCACTGTACTCCACTCCACTTGGCACTCACCGCCTCGAGAGCACTTGGCTTAATTGGCTCAAGGACGGACAGTAGTTCGATTAGCTTCTCTTTTTCAAACAAATAAACAAATACTCTCCCCTGATTTTTTGCAGTGGCAGCAGTCCGAGGACAGCGAACGCAAGAAGCAGATCCGATCGCATCTCTACAAGCTGCGCGAGTCGCGACTCTGCAACCTCTACAGGCACGACCCCGACCCAATGGCGGAGCCGAACGGAAACGGTAACGGAACCAGTACCCTGGCCGGGTATGGGGGCAAGGACCCGCTGGCCCCCAGCCACGGGGACGTCCTGCTGGACCAGAACTTCCAGAGCCTCAAGTCGAAGGAGGTGCGGGACTCGACCAGCCCCACCAACGAGCTCCGCTTCCACTCGATGACCCTGGCGCAGCCGAACACCACCGGCTGGGATGTGCAGACCTCCTCGGAGGTGAGTCCCGACGGCCGGGCCTACCGCACCGAGACTCTGGCCAAGACAGACGGTAAGTAGGTAGCTTCGGTGTTGGCCTACATGTGTCTGGCCAGCAACCGGAGCAGATCCATCCCAAGAAGATGATGCTGACTGATGGTCCGGAGAGTTGGAGAGGAGACTCCGGAGCTCAGTCGGTGTCATTGGGAAGCTCTAACCCCTTGTCCCTTGTCGGTGTTGTTTCTTTTGTGTATAACCCCAAAACTCTGTCTGTTCTGTATGTTCATGTTCAACCTTCGACCTTCGACCCTCGACCTTCAACCCACGACCTACGACCTACGACCTCACACACACACAAATATCAACCAACAGGCGTGGAGAAGCTCAATGGTGGTGGCCTGGCCGAGTTCAAAGGTCGCAACGAGCAGGTGTCGAGCGCCTCCCACGAGGGCGACGACAAGAACTTCGTGAAGCAGGCCTCCGAGAGCTCCAAGACCCAGCTGCAGGAGAAGGTGGTCTTCGGGGACGAGAACAGCGGTCGCACCGAAATGAAAATGAGCTCCACCTCGACCTCATCCTCCTCCAAGGTGGTGTCCTCCTCCTCGACGACGGAGTATGGTGGCGAGGAGCCGCGCTACCTGCAGGACAGCAGCCATCAGGATAGACAGCAGCGGGAGTGGGAGCAGGAGCAGCGCCACCAGGAGCAGCGACTGCAGGAGCAGATCCAGCGACAGGAGCAGCAGTTCCGCCAACAGGAGCAACTGCAGCGACAGCGACAGGAGCAGCAACAGCACCAGGAGGAGCGATTCTCGGAGAGCCGCAACGTCCAGACCCAGCAGCACTACGAGGAGAACAAGCGCTACGTGGACATGGACAAGGCCTCCCCGGAGTACCAGCGACACGTCCAGCACCTGATGGCCCAGCCCGGCGAGATCATCTCCAACACGGTGGAGTATCCGAAGCCCAATGTCAAGATGATCACCACCGTGAAGCGGCTGCCCGATGGCACCATCGTGAAGAACAAGCGCTACGAGACGGAGCAGGTGAATCCCAGCCAGAGTCAGACGAGCCATCACCAGACCCAGAACCAGACCCAGACCCAGACGCATCAGAATCAGAACCAGCGCCAGGTGCAGGACGTGCAGGATAGTCAGGTGGAGCGGCAGGAGCGACAGGATCGCCAGGAGCATGTGACCCAGTCGCAGAGCTACTCCTCGGTGAAGAAGTCCAGTCGCCGCTTCTCCACGGAGACCACTTCGGAGACCGTCGAGGAGTACGACGATCGTGGCCAGCCCCTGTCCAGGATTCAGCAGAAGCCCTCGGCCCAAGTGCCACATCCTTCGGCCCAGCACTCGCCGCGCCAGTCGCCGGCCAAGGACTTCAGCACCCACGGCTTCCCCTCGGTGCGTCCCAACAAGCCCACCCAGGAGTACACCAGCCAGAGGCCGACGACGGCCGGCCCGGGGGGCGAGGAGGTGGTGGTGGTGCGCTCCGAGAAGAGCCGCCAGGTGAAGCAGCAGACCAGCTCGCAGCGGACCACCGAAACGGAGGTGCTGGGCGGCGAGGATCATCAGCCCAGCTGGGAGCAGCCGGGGACGAGCAGGCGCCAGCCCGGCGAGGACTTCAGCACCCATGGGTTTCCGTCGGTGAGGTCGCCGGGCCACTCCGACCAGCCCGACGGGGAGGCGCTCCAGACGGCCAAGCTGGTGAGCCGCAACCAGGCCGCAGCCAGCCGGAAGAGCAACACGGAGAGGATCATAGAGACCCATGTGGAGGGGCACTCCCCCCGGCAGGGCAGTCCCCCGCATCGATCTCAGCCCCGTGAGGATTACGGCAACCAGAACCAGGCCCGCACCCCGGCCGCCGGTAAGCCCAGCCAGCCCCAGCGCCCCGGCAGCACCACCAAGACCACAACCACCACCACCACGAAGTCCTCCACTCCGGAGCCGATCACCCGCCGGCAGCTGCAGAAGGAGCGCGAGGTGGACGCCGCCCACCGGGCGTTCGCCGCCTCGCTGCGCAGCAGTTCGCCGGCGGAGAGCACCACCTCGACGGGATCGCAGCCGCACCACCGGGAGGCGCCGCATCACCACCAGCAGACGCCGCGCTCCAGCATCTCGTCCCGAGGCACCTATCGCCGGGATATGCGCGAGGGCTCCCACGAGAGCCAGGCTCCGTCCGAGTCGAGCCGGATTAGCTCCACCACGGTGACCAGGCACTCGGGTGGCAACACCACCACCACCACGACTACTAAGAATAAAGTGACCAAGCCACCAGTTCGAGGTCCCAGCGAGCCGAGGTCCCCGACACCGAAGACGGGAGGAACTGTGACGAGCTCCACCACGACCATCACCACCAAGTCCAGTCCCAGTCCAGCTCCGGCTGCAGCCACGGCCCCAGGTACGAATTAGAGAACAATGCGAATGAATCACATGACCATAAGCTAAAAAAAAATATATATATTGGAACTATGATCTATGAACTATGAACTATGAACTATGTATATGAATGTATATCCTTCAGATAACAAGCTATCCCAGTATACGTATACTACCACTAAGCCAGGCGATATATTCTCTCTGCCACCAACTACTCCTCCTACTATTAACATCGAACCGACACTAACCACCACCAAACCACCAACCAGTACCAGTACCAGTACCAGAACAAGCCAGAACTCCGTCCTGATCCGCCAAGAAACAGATAATGGCTCCGACATGGCCGACCCCCAGCCGATCCGAAAGCTTCAAGTCAGTAGGAATGAGGCAACGGCGGCGGATGCGGCAATGGTGGAGGAGACTCCCTGTGTGAAGCGGGACTATTACAAGCTGGGAACCGAGGGGGAAGGCCCAGTGGGGGAGACCGAACCCGAGAAGGCCCCTGGTAAGGCCACTCCAAGTGCCACATCAAGCTAAACTCTAATTAGAACACGAAACTCTGTACACCTAACTATGCTATCTACTCCTCTTGTTTCCTGGAACTGTTTGCAAATAAATATATCGAAACCGCAATCCTGAAATGTTCAATGTCTTGACCAAGCACCACAGTAACCACTCGCACCACTGGGACTAGAGGGGTCTCAGGTCTCAGGTCTCAGGGCTCTGAGCTCTGAGCTGGAGAGTGGGATCTGGGACCCACAATTAATACTCCCCTTAAGTCTAACCTTCCCGTCTATCTCTTCGAGCTTCCACTAATGGGTGTCCTTTCCTAACAGCCTGTGCCTGCCTGCCTGCCTGCGCCTGATCGGGTTGCCTAATCCAGTAGACCAGTAGTCGTAACTAATCCTAATCCCAACTAATCCGCGCTCGGGACGAGCCACAACTCACCACTTAGCACCACAATACACACAACTGGTAGTTAGACGAGATCACATGTAGCTCCTTGAGTCCCCGATCTTATGCCCTCATCCGTTGTATCATCATCAGCCAGCAGGACGTCCCATCCGCAGAGGAAGTCCGTCGACGAGCCGGAGTTCCAGCCAAGGCGGAGCTCCAAGTCGCCCAGCGTCGAGCGACGAACGGTGCAGCGGGAAACGACGTTCGAGGGACGTCGCGTCTCCCAGCCAGAGGAGCAGTTCACCATTGATGAGCTCATCCTCATCGAGCAGATCAACGGCGCTCCGGGCCTGCCCAAGTTGCGGGAGCAGACTCCGGAGCCCCGCCAGCCCAAAGCCTCTCCGAGGAAGAGCCCCGAAAAGGAGCCGGCTGGCCAGCCGGTGAAGCGCGCCCAGAGTCCTGGCTGGACTCAGCCCAAGGTGTCGCCCCGGCAGAGTCCGGAGAAGCAAGTACCCCGGGCTCAGAGTCCGGAGAAGCAAGTACCCCAGGCTCAGAGTCCGGAGAAGCAAGTACCCCGGGCTCAGAGTCCGGAGAAGCAAGTACCCCGGGCTCAGAGTCCGGAGAAGTCGTCTCCCCGACAGAGTCCTGAAAAGCAACTGCCAGGAGCTGGAACTCCCCAGAAAGCTCCTGCACCGCGCGACTCACCCCGCCAGAGTCCCGAGAAGCAGCTTGCCCCGCAGGACAAGACCCGCCAGAGCCCCGAAAAGGATCTCCCGAACCAACAGCGTAGGGAGGAGGAAGTCTTCCGGAGCACCATCACCACATCCCAGAAACGAACCACCAAGAACCTAAACGAAGAGTTCCTGACGAACGAACGAGACAACCAGAATCCGACGAACGAAAAAACGAAGCCACAAGTGCCAGGAGCAGATGGGCCGGAGGCTGAGCCCATCGAGAGTCCGGATGGCACCTTCCTGTCCAAGAGCCCGGACGCCGAACCCGAAGAGGACCAGCCCCCCACCTATCGGAAAAAGGGACTGACTCGCCGCGAAACCTTTGAGGATCGTTGCCGCCAAATCCTGGGCATGGAGGAGGACGGCGACACCCAAGGACAGTACACTCCGAAGCCGGACGACGAGCAGGACGATGAGCCGCTCACCCAGACCACCGTCGAGACCATTGAGGTGAAGATTGAGGACTGCCCGGACGACAGCGACGACGATCAGCCACGCCGGGTGACGGAGACCTTTGTGGTTCGCACTCAGCCGAAGATCAAGGTGGAGGAGGAGCTCCTCATAGATGTGACGGAGTGCACGGAGGTGGAGACTGCTACGCAGACTCCCCAGAAGGAACAGGGCCCGAGCTATCCCAAGGAGTATCCCGAAAAGGACCTGCCTAAAGAGAAACCAACTTCCAAGTACCCGAAGGAGTCAGAGAGTCCCAAGTATCCGAAGGAGCCAGAAGCTCCCAAGTATCCGAAGGAGCCTGAGAGTCCCAAGTATCCGAAGGAGCCAGAGAGTTCCAAGTACCCGAAACCTCAAGAGGGTCCTAAATATCCGAAGGAGGCAGAGACTTCCAGGTATCCGAAGGATCAACAGAGTCCCAAGTATCCGCAAGAGCCAGAAACTCCCAAGTCACCCAGGAAGGAAGAGACTCCCAAGTCTCCCAGGAAGGAAGAGACTCCCAAGTCTCCCAGGAAGGAAGAGACTCCCAAGTCTCCCAGGAAAGAAGAGACTCCCAAGTCTCCCAGGAAAGAAGAGACTCCCAAGTCTTCCTGGAAGGAAGAGACTCCCAGGAACCCTAAGGACGACGCCGAAACCATCAACGTAAACGAGCAAACCACCATAGTCATCACCAGGAAGGGCTCTAAGTCTCCCTCTCCGTCTCCCGAACGGAAGACCCCAAGGACTCCCCAGCCTGCTTCGCTCACCAAGGATACCAAGGATACCAGCTTCCTGGCCGAGAAAGTGATCGACTGCCTGGAAGAGACTGTTGTGGAGAAGATTACCAAGAAACCGCGTTCTCCCAGCCCCACTTCTCCCAAGAAGGTAACCAAACCCGGCCAGAAGCAGCCGGAGAAGGAGCCCGGAACGGAGTCCGAGCCGGAAAAGGACTCCGAACCGGAAACCAAGACGAGTCCGAGGAAGTCCCCGGCGAGCGTCACCAGAACGGAGACCGAACGCCGCAACTCGCGAACCACGAAGACTAAGCATCCTGTGGCTCCCAAAGAGTCACCCTCGAAGGCCCCACAGCCGAAGAGTCCTCGCAAGGACTCGCTGACTGATCGCAAGCGGGACAGTCTGGTGGAGGAGACTCGCACCACCACATCCACCACCACGACCACCACTCGGCCGGGTCGGAAGCCCAGCGACTCCAACATCAAGGACCGGCTGCGGTCCTCTCCTCGCAAGCCGAAGACTTCGCCGCAGCAGACAAGGACAGCCACGCCGGCTCAGACCCGCGTCCCCGAGGATAACGTGGACGGGGACTCCACCTCTCCGGACGTCAGTCCCTCGCGGGTGAGCACCGAACGGCGTCGGTCGAGCAACATCTCGGTGCACACGGAGATTATTATCGACCACACGGCTCCCAAGTCCCCGCTGACGGAGCGACGTCCTCAGGCCACCAACGGAGTAGCCCCCAGTCCAATCCGGAAGCTGCCAGTGACGGAGCGCAAGGAGTCGGCGCCAGTGCCGCGAGTAACCCGCCGGGAGAAGAACGAGAAGGTGACTCGCTCCACCAGCGAGAACATCATCAAGGTGGCTCCGGCCAGGCCCCGTCCGGAGATGAGTAGCCTGAAGCCGGTGGGAGAGCCGAGGAGCAGGCCCAGCAAGTGCTGCACCACCAAGACGATCAACCTCAGCGAGCAGAGGATCCACAGCTCCACCGACATCGAGGGCATCATCATCGACATCCAGCAGGCGAAGAGCTCCCGGGAGCCGTCTCCGGATCGCATTGTTCCCACTCCGGTCCCGGCTGATGTGGAAACGGGCAAGCCGCGCTACCCGGACGTCGTCCAGGAGCCGGACGACGAGCCGCGCCGCAAGCCGCAGGTCACAAACATTCCCATCTTCGAGGAGGAGTCCCAGTCCTTTGTGGGTTGCCAGATCTCGGAGATTCGCAACTCGAACGGCCTGGAGGACGACATACTCGACAATCCCACGGTGGAGGCACCCAAGAGCCTGGACTATCCGGTGAATCCCATCGACGTGGACGAGAGCTTGCTGAGTGTCCATGAGAAGGTGTCGCGGTTCACCCACTCCGCCGAGAAGGTGAAGCAGCCGCGCGCCTCTGCTCCGTTCAGTCGGGAGTTCGACACGCACGCCAGGATCTCCGAGAACGACGAGTGCCTCCTGAGCATCAACCAGAAGGTGGACAAATTCCTGCGCACGGCGGAGAGTGTGACGAGGCCGGCCTCGCTGTCCCCGCGCCCGGAAGTCGAGCGACCCGGTCGGCAGGACATCGACGAGGAGCTGCTCCAGGACGACTGCACGCTCTCCGTCTCCCAGAAGGTGAGCAAGTTCATCGACACCGCCGAGAAGCTGGCTCCCACGGTGCCCCAGAAGTCGCCGCGCCTGGTGGCCAACATAGAACGCCACATCTCCCGCCAGAGCGAGCCGGAAAAGGACCTCGACGCGGAGTCAGAGCCGGAGCTGGACCGGGAGACCGACGAAGAGGCTGAGGAAGTGACTACCCAGCTGGAGGAGGAGGAGAAGGAGGTCAGGCACACGGTCACCAGGAAAGAGATCGTCAAGGAGACTAGGGAGACCCGCAGGAGCTCCAAGGACGAACCGAAAAAGGGGCCCCAACGGGAGATCAAGAAGCCCAAAGAGGAGCCTGAGAAGGACGCCAGGAAGCCGGGCAAGGTGCCTCTGTGGGAGCCAAAACCTAAGCAGAGCACTCCCAGGGACACGAAACTCCCGCAGCGGGAGAACCTTTGGGAGCCCAAGAAGCCCGCCCAGAGCAAGCCCAGGGAGGAGCACAGGAAAGACACCAAGTTGCCACAAACGAGGCTCCGAGAGGAGCCCAAGAAGCTGCCGCAAAAGGAGCCGCGTAAGGAGCTCCCGAGGCAGCCGGAAGAAGAGCCGGAGCTGTCTCCGGGGGATGAGGTGGACGAGGAGCCCCATCCCATGACCAAGAGCCACACCACGGCCATCGAAATGAAGCGCCAAAAGGACATTCTTTCGCGTCCTTCGGGCTTCAGTCAACGCACTCCCGAGCCCCGCAAGCCCTCCTCGCCGACGAAACTGAACGGCAGTCGTCCAGGACGACCCAGTCCCAGCACCAGCTTGATCACCGAGGAGAGACGATCCTACCGGAATCAGGTGATCACCAATCCGAGCAAGACGGCGGCCAAGAAGCCGACTCCCCCGGCCCAGTCGCCCTCTCCCAAGTCAGCCAGTGCTGCCACTAAGCGGATGGAGCACATAACCCAGCAACAGTGGGTCGTCCAGGACGTGGATGTGGACGTGGAGGTGGTGGGACCTGCTCCGCCATCCCACTCCGCCGAGAAGCCCCAGGGGAAGAGTCCATCGCCGAGCCGTTCGCCGTCACGATCTCCCTCCCGCTCGCCCAGTAGACGCACCTCCAGCACCACCACCACCACGACCACCACCAGCACCACCACTGAGCACCAACGTCCCCCCAGCCAGACCGCCTCCACCACTCCCCGACCGACATCGACACCGACTAACCCGACCAAAGCCGAACCCGAAATCATGCCCATTGAATCCCTTACAGAGAAGAGCACCACCAGCACCACCACCACCAGCACCGCAGGACGTTCGGTGGCTAACCGGAGGAACGTATTCGAGCCGGTGGCCCCTCAGGAGACTCCGGAGGGACGTCGTCCCTCGTACATGGACCACACGAAGAGCTCGCTGGAGCACATCCGTCGAGACTCGCTGGAAATCAACAAGAGCCACTACTCGCGGAAGTCCTCCGTGGAGGACGATTCTCCGGCCGAGCCACGCAACCCCAACGCGGCGGTCAAGTTCGATGTTCCACGGAAAGGATCGCAGGAGCCCCGGAAGTCGTCGCTGAAGGGCGGCAGGGAGGACGACTCCGACCTGGAGCTGGAGATCGAGGAGATCTTCGACCTGCAGCGCCTGGAGCAGCTGCTGGAAACGGTTTCCAGCTACGAGATGCGCCGCAGGATCCGCGCCCAGATCCGCCTCATCCGGAAGAACATGATCAACGCCGGCAGCATCACTAGCACCACCACAGTGACCACCACCAGCACATCCTCCTCCCCCGGCAAGAGCTCTCCCTCGCCCAAGCGGCGCGACCAGAGTCCTCTGGGAAGTCCCGAAAGCAAGACCTCTAGTCGCACCACCACCCGCAAGCTGAGAGCGGAGCAGGTGGACAGCACCACCTACTGTCCGGGGAAGGTGTCACCCACGGGAAAGCCGCCGGTGAAGCCGCGCGAGAGAAGCGCCAGTCCCGCCCAGAAGCGAAGGACCAGTCCGCCCGGGAAGCAGTCAACCACAAAGGTCACCACCACCACCACAACCAGCACACGTGGGCCGCCCAGCAAGCCCGCCCAAGGTCCCATCTGGGCGGATCGCTCCAAGGTACTGAAGGGTCATGCCCCGATCACCCAAACGAATGGCAGCACTCCCCGCAAGGGATCCACTTCGAGCACCACCTCGACCTCGACCAGCGGCAAGGTCACCCGGACGATGACCAGCTCCAGCACCACCACCAGCAGCACCACCAATACGAGGGGCAAGCAGCGGGAGGAGGACTCGATCACCTCCAGCTACGGCGTGGGGCCGACGGACGAGAACGGACTGCCGGTGTTCGGCTTGCGGGCCCTGAAGAAGAAGGCCACGCCCCCGGCTGACGAGCTGTCTCCCTGTGAGACCAAGCAAGGTGAGATTAGTGTCCTTAGAGTCCGCTTCCCAATCTGATCCATTCCTTTCCGCAGAAGTCACAGGCTTCGTGATCGAGGAGCAGTTCTACTCGGACAACAAGTCCCCGCCCCGCCACGAGCGCAAGGAGCTGATCTACTCGAGCAACCCCGAGGAGCTGGCCGCCATCAGGCAGCAGCTGCAGGACGAGGACCAGGACGACGGCTCTGTGCCGCAACTGGACTCCCGTCTGGTCAGGGAATTCAAGAAGGTGGAGGCCCAGTCGCACTCCCTGCCGCCCGAGGATGCCAGGTACGTGCGGCGGGGATCCGTGAAGGAGCTGAGCGAGAAGTTCATCCGCAAGGAGTCCTCCTCCTCCACCCACTCCTCCACGCTGGTCCGCAACGAGGACGAAACGGAGGACGACAGCGAGTCCACGGAGGTGTGCAGCGTCATCGAGGCGCCCCAAATGCGCCAGAGTCACGTGACGAGCTCCACCCGCTCCAGCAACACCCGATCCTTCCTCAACGCCAGCGCCGATGACCGCCAGGTGACCAGTGTGGACGATGTCCTGGAACGTATGCGTAATGCGGATAACGGTAAGATTAAAGTGGATAGTTTTTTTTTAAGTGTATAAGAGACTAAAGACGATCCTTTTCCAGTTGAGGAGCCTGGAGACTCCAGCGAAGACCGCGAGGCACGTGCTCTGCTGAACAAGTTCCTGGGCGCCAGCGTGATTATGCAGGGCGTGGAGAGCATGCTGCCACCCGCGGCCACAGGACAGCGTTTAAACAGTCAAGGGGTGAGTGACTATAAAATAATTAATTATAATTTAGGCTTAAAAATATATAAAGTAAAAGAAGAGCAATTTGGGGGGATAATTAATTTTTTGTAAAGCCCTTCTTGCTAGATCATTTTGTGCAGTGTAATTCGGTCATAACCTCAATGATCCGCGGAAGCACGTGCACGTGCTTGATTAACCGTTAACTGAGCGCGTGCGCCTTCGTTCTGCTCGCTGCTCTCGCTAGCCCCAAAACCGTTCATCCCTGCACTCTCATTCACCTCCCATTCCCCTACCCGGGGAGCTTACTCTCCTCCACCTTGTGCTCTTCCGCTCTCTCACTTGTGTGCCGTGTGCGTGATGTGCAAAGGAGCAGCACAAAAGCAACAAAAACAAAAAGCTCATCACCGCAGCCAGTGGCAGAGACAGAGACAGTGGCAGTGGCAGAGGCAGAGACAGTGACTGAGGCAGAGGCAGAGGCAGCGGCGCATCTCGCCCCATCGACATTGGGGGAATTGTCAGTACACACTCAGAGGCGGCATCGATCACTTGTGCGAACCACTGATCCGACAACAACAACAACGATACGGGCACACAAAACAACAACAAAAGAATATATTTCTAAAAAAAAAAAAAAAATTAAGAAATAAATAGATAGATGTGTTGTATGAGAAAAATAGAAGAATTAAAAAGAAAAAAAGACAAGCATCATCAGTAGAAGAGTCTGTAGCCGGAAAAGAAGCGTAATTTTTTTCAGTGCAGTTCTGTTATTATTGTTATGGTGAAAGAACGCGAGTGTCCATATTTGGTCTAAACATCAGGCAGCACCAGCAGCAGCAACAACAACAAAAGAATTGTTGCAACGGGGGCAAGAATTGTAAGTTCTTCCAAGAGGCCCAGAAAACAAAAAAAAAACTAAAATAAATATTAATTTAAAAAAAAAATATATATATAATTATTTTATTATTATTAGCAGCTGTTGCAGCATTATTTTTAGTTCGCATAATTTTAGTGGCTTGAAGAGGAAGAGGAATTCCTGTCAAAATGCACCTGAAACCCAGCAGTCTTCTGCATATATGTACGCTCGGACTGTAGATACTGTATCTCTCGGATACATATATCTATTTATACATAGACCGTTGTGTCTATAAGTCTGCCCAGCCGACACGCTCCTCATCTCGCTGGCAAATAAATAAATAAATCCGCCTAAGAGAAGAAGAATTAGTTGGGAAGAATTGGGCGGGAGAAGACTCTACAAGGAGAGAAAGAGAGAGAGCAGGAGGATGCATGAATGAGAGCGTCAAGCGTACGGAAAATTTCGACAAAAATAGCTCCAACGACGGGCACTATTTTTACGGATACGGACGGACTCTACGGATTGGACTATGTTGGAGGAATATTTTTTTTTTTCTTGTTTTTTGGGCGATTGGGGGTTGGGGGCTGGGGGGCTGGGAGGTGCATGTGCAGCGGACTCTGGCATCCGATGTTCCCGTTTCCCACACTTGTGTGAACCAAATACCGATTCCCTCCCAAGATATATATCAGCCACTAAATATATATATTTTTAAAAATATATTTTTTATCTTGGAAATCTTAGTCTTAAGTGTTAAATCTTAAACCTTAATAAACTAAACCCATTTAAAATATATACTTTATGTCTTTTTTTAAGAAACTAGTTTGCAAATCTCCTGCCGAACCACAAAGAATCATAAATTTCTATAATTTATGCACATAACGATTGGCTCTTTTAGAATTTTATGCAAATTTTTGACCTGCTTTTTGGCGAATCTTCAAGGTTTGCTATTTTTTTTGTTTTTTTTTAACATTTAGGTCGTTCTTTGAAGAGTCTGTGTTCCAAGAGCTCTTGTCCAGAATTCATGGATCTGTGGATCCAACCGATCGAACTGGAACGTTGAGAAATGCCATTTATTTTTGCAATTTTTCAGGTGTGCTTTTTTGCTTTTTAATGCCTTTTTTTTTTTGTTTTTTTTTGCTTTTTTGTAGCCCCTGTACTTAGTTGAGCGTAACATGCAGAGCGGCGGATCCTCAAACGCCGTTGCCTCCTGGGGAGGGGCTACCTCCCTCCCCCTCCCCATGCTTTCGGTGATTAAGCACTGACTGCATTTGCTTTTTCTTTGCTTTTGCTTTGCTTTGCTTTCCGCGCAGCAAGTGCGCAGAGTTGGAAAGCCGGTTTCCATTATTCCAGCCCCACACTGGCCCCACAATTCCAGAAATTATAAATGCCACAAGGGTTTCAAATAGTTTTTGAAATTTTTTCAACCTCTAAAGGAGTTACAATTTAAAAAAAAATATTATTCAACTTTAGGAGGCTTTTTATTCAAAAATAATTTTTACATTTTTCAAAAGACTTTTTTTATTAAAAACCATTTAAATTCTTAATTATTAAAGCATATCATATAATATTAAGTTTTTAAATATTTAATATTAAGGCTACAACAAAAGATTTATAAAATATTACCAAAAAAGCATGCTTTTTAGAACAAAAACTTTCTTTTCAAATATTTTAACAATTTTTATAAGATTTTTTTTATTAAAAGCATACAAATTCCTAATAATACAAGAAAACTTACAATAATATGATTTTTGATATAAAATATTTAGGATACACGAAAAGATTTAGAAAATATTACCAAAAAAGCATGCTTTTTAAGGCATTTTTCAAAGATTTTTTTTATATAAAAACCATACAAATACTTTTTTTCTAAAAAAACATATCTTTTCAAATTATGCTTTCAAAGATTTAATATTAAAGCTTTCTAAAAGATTTATAAATATTAGCAAGAAAGCGTGCTTTTTAGAACAAAAACATTCTTTTTAAAACAATTTAACCATTTTGAAACGTTTTTTTTTATAAAAACCATTTAAGTTCTTAATAATAAAAGAAAAACTTACAATATTATGTTTTAAGATATAATATTTATAAGATACAACAAAATATTTGGAAAATATTAGCAAAAAGCATGCTTTTTAAGGATTTTTTTAAAGAATTTTTTTAATAAAAAGGATATAAATTTTTAATAATTCTAAATAAATTCTTAATAAGTTAATAAATTATGCTTTAAAATATTTAATATTAAGGCTAAAGCAAAAGATTTCTGTAAAATATTTGTAAAAAGCATGCTTTTCAGAACAAAAAGCAATTCTTTTTCGAAATAAGAAACTTGAGGCAGAACCTTAACCTAATCTCCCAAGTTTTAGGAATAATATTTAAAATATTAACTCTTAAGTTCCTTTTATATAACATCTTGGACATAAAAAAATATAAAAAAATGCTGTTAGTAATCCGTAGAGGTTTCCAAGAACACAGACCCCAATCACTTAAGCCCCAAGACAAAAGCCCAACAGCTGATACACTTTTGCCTCAATTTCTGATTTCTAATCACTTCCAGTCTCCTTATGAATATTCAAAGTTATTAGCGGAGTTTCTCCCAGTGCATTGTCATACCATCGCCGACTCTGATGACTTCGAATCATTTTTTTGTGCTTTCGTTGCCTTTTTCTTCGCTTTTTTGTTGGTTTGGAGCTGTGGCTTGTTCTTCCTGCTTTTTCGGATTGTCAGTTTTCTGCTTTTTTCCGCCGTTTCATAATCGTTGTGTGTGCTGCGTGTTGTTTTCGGTGTATCGGCAGCGCCTTTGTCTCTTGGCTCTCCGGTCGCTGGCTTCGCATTTTGCATGTCAAATAATTTCTCATTTAGACCGGGCTAAAAATAAAAAATAAAAAATAACAACAACAAAAACGAAAACGAAAGAAAGTCAATTTGGAAACGCAAAATGAAAATCATCATTCTTTCTTTTTTCTTTCCTTTTTTTTGAATGGAAAATGGGGTACATGTTTTTCTTTGCGTGTTTTTGGTTAATTTTCATGATTTTTTATGACAGTCAATGTTTCTTAAAAAAAAGATAATTATTTTCATAAAAAATAAATACAATTTTCAAGGAAATCATAGGAGTGGTTTGCTTTTAAATCAGAAATAAGGTTTAAAACATTTCTTTAGTTTATGAAAATGTTTAAAAAATATATACATTTTTAATTTTAATTTTTTTTATTTATATATTTATTAAAACATTGCACTATAGCGGGGAATTATTATTAGGAATTGGCATAAAGCTTTATTTTTTATTAAAAAACGTAACTATCTTAAAGTCTTTATTTTCTCTCTATTTATTATTATTTAATTTATTATTTATTGTCTTCTCTTGAAGTCTTCTCTAAATATGTAAAAATGATTATTTAATAATATATTTAAAAGCTTAAAGGCTCTTGGAGGAAGACCATAAATGATTTTAATGAAAATTAAGAAGTTTAAAAAAAAAGTTAGAAACTCCTATAAATGGGTTCTATTCTTAAAAAATCCTAAAAACTAGTAACTATTATAATAGTTTATAAACTATTATAGATTGAACTATAAGATAATTATAATTATAGTTTATTTAATACACAATTTAATAGTATATTTTAATACAATCTATAATATATATATTTTTTTATTTTCTAAATTCTTAAATATATTTATGAACAAAAATCTAAAGAGTTTTTAAATAATAAATATTCTTTCAATAATAATAATAATAAAACCAATAACTTAAAGATTTTCCAAACTGTTTTTATGAAAAAAATTATTTTTTGAAAAATCATATTTTTTGTCTCCACTGAACCGGATCCATTTCCTTCATAAAAACGGAGCAGCCGGAGCTCCAATTGTGAGTTCAAGAGTTGTGCTATGGCCGCCAGACTGGACTAAAAATAGTCTCCGGCACTTTCACATTTTTTCCCCCAGTGCAGTGGCCCAGAGTGGCTCCCCAGAGTGGCGGCCATCAATCAAACGGCTGTCAGTGGCTCCCCTTTTTCGGAGGCTTTTTTGTTGTTCGAGTTTGTTTTCCGAAACTATTTTGTTAATTTTTCTCAAAAGTGTCAAAGCCAAAAAAACGAACAAATAAATAAATAAATAAATTTAAAAATAAAAAATAAGAGAAGGAGCAGCAGTCAGTGGCCAAGTGCAGTGGCAATGATCGCTTTGGTCAGCTGCACTCTGGCTGCCACGCCCCCCTAATCCCCCACTATTTAGTTTTTAATTATTTTCCTTCTTTTTTTTTTAATTTTATTTCCATTTTGATTTCCATGCTTCGGTTGGCTCGGCAATTTGTTACGCTTTGGCGAAATTGCGCCAAATAGTTGGCAGCAAAGAAAAGAGTTTGTTCAGTTTGTTGTTTTTATTTTTAGATTCTCTGCAACAACAACAACGATCTGAAGAGAAAAGACAACAAAGGAGATTATTAAAAATAAAACAAACAGAGAACAAAAATTGAATCAGAAATGAAATCAAAATAAATGACAATTTTGTGTCCCACATTTGATGACAAAAGCGGAATGTTTGGCAATTAATTTACTATTTAATTTTTTTTACAACATCAACAAGAAAAATAGTAAGAAATAGTAAAATATAGTAGAAAAGAGAGAGAGAGAATGAGAGACTATGAGAGAGATGGCTGGGGAACGAGAACTTTTGGTTCTTTGGCTTCAAAAATATGGTTTCCCAGCGGGTGTGTGCGTGCTTTTTCCTCAATATTCTTGTATTTGTATTCTTAAATAATTTATAATTAAAAATAGACCATGTGTTGGGGCTGGGGGATGGCTAGAGGAGGCAGTTTTTCGAAAAGATTTCCTTCCCCATGCCGCTGACCAAATTTGGTCAAATTGTTCCTCAAATTCTAAACAAATACATTTTTCATTTCTGGCCAATGGCTGCAGAGCGAAGAGGGAGAGCCAACGCGGCGTATACTTAATTGCATGGCCGATCTCTACAAAGATATAATATTTTATCCACTTTTTGGCTCTGATTTATCTTTTATTGGCAATTAAAATGCATTTTTTGGCCAGAAATTGCTCGATTAGCTTGATTTTTTTTCATTTTTCTGATCAATGAACTCGTAATTACTTTGTTCGTACATCCCATTGCCATAAATACTCTTTATTTTCTTTATATTCTTCGTTTTCTGTGCACTTCTATTGTACAACGTGTCGTATGCGCAATTTGTAAATTACGCATACGCCAGGTATGCGCAGGCTTTTGGCCGGAAGTCAGACAAGACAGGCACTGCGAGAAAGGGGGGGTGGGAATCACGGCTAAGGACAAATGAATCTGACAAATTGATTTTGTTTTCTGGCTTATCACGGCCAGTGATCGTCTTCTGTGGTTCTGGTTGGCTTCTTTGGCAGGCACCTTGCCTTTCTTCTCATCGCCAATGTGTGCTCATCGTGCTTTATTTAGCCTTCTCTGCTTTTCTTTTTCTATATTTTATTTTTTTTCTTTTTTCTGAATTTCGGGTTGACCAAAAAACAGCTGGCATTTGTTTCTCACCCACACGAGAATTTTTTCCGGTTGATAAACAAAGCCTTGTACTGATCTCTGTCTTATTCTTTTCAGGTGAAGACCACGCGGATAACCAATACCTATAGCAGCAGCAGCAAATCGGGGAACAGCACCACCAGCAGCACCACCAACAACAAGGTCAGCAGCAGCAGCAGCTCCTCAGCACCAGTTACCCGAACAACTTGTGACATCGAGGAGATTTGGGACGAGCAGATCCTCAAGCAATTGGTGGGTATTACGATTTCATTTATTTTTTATTAATAAATTACAAAAAAATAATAATTTATCGATAAATTATCGATAACTAGCTGGAACAGGCGTCCACCTACGAGGAGCGTCGCAAAATACGAGCACGTCTACGCGAACTTATGGCGGAACGCGAAGGTAAGCTTCTCTCCTGCTCTCTTCTTAATTAATTAATTTTTTTTTTAAATAAAAATAATAAAAAATAAATAAATCCCAACCCTTGGTGGCAGACATATAACGTTAAGTTGAAACCCCAACAGCGGAGACTTCCACAGAAGACACATCCCGTCTATATTGTGTTCTGTATCTGTATCTTGTAGATAGAAGCGCACACAGCAACTAGCTAGAGAGTGAGAGGGTCAGAGTTGTTGCAGGTTATCGGAGGGTTTATCGGGCTACTCCCTGAATCGTTTGATCCGAAATTAATCCTCGAATAATCGAATAATTAGTGGCCAGGTATTTGGAAGATGTTTGATTGTCCCCCCAGATACTCGTTATCCCGAAGATTCACTCGCCCATCCATATCGTTATCTATCGTTATCGTTATCGTTATCGTTATCGTTATCGTTCTCTTGTACTATCGGCTACTATCGCCGCCCTATCGATGTCCCACAAAGAATTGGAATCGATTCATTGTCATCGAGGCACCAACTCTCCTCCCTAGATTATCGAAATCTTTATTCTTTTTTTTTTTTTTTTAATCCTAATGTGATTCCCAATGTGACACATGGATGGGATCAGCTGATCCGAGAGACCCTCAACCCGAGTTCTTATTGCTTGATTGTCCTTGTTGTCCTTCTTCCCTCATTTCTCTATCTTTATCAACTTTATCTTTTGACTCTCTTTGCTTGTCGTGGCGAGCAGAGAAAAAGAATCCAAAGCAGGAGCAGAAGCCGGAGGAGGAGGAGAGCAGCGCCAGCGAGTATGAGGAGATCATCGAGGAGGTAACCGACTACAGCGACGACGACGAGGAGGCGGAGCCAGCCAAGAAGGAGGAGCCCAAGAAAGAGGAGGACCTCCCAACCAAGCAAGTGGACAAGAAGCTAGCCACCGAAAGTGTCACCAAGAAGCTGGCCAAAGTTGAGCTCGCCAGCAGCTCCTCCACTTCCACCTCCACCTCCACTTCCACGTCCACTTCCACCACAGACGGTGCTCAGTCGGTGCAGGGTGAGTCCCTGCCAGCAGGACCCAAGAAAACAGGAGCCACACCAGCAGCAGGATCAGGATCAGGATCAGTCAGCAGTAGCTTAAGTAGTAGGAAGCCCAGTAGTCTAAGCAGTAGCCAGGTTAGCACAGTGGTTAGGGCCAGGGACAAAGCCAAGCCGGAGACGATGCCAGTGACGCCGCAGGGATCCCAGACACAGGCAGCAGGAGCTGGGGCAGGAGCAGGAGCAGGAGCCACTCGCTTGAGTGTGCCGTCCAAAGAGGACTCGGGCACGGAAAGTGGCGAGGATTTGCGGCTCCTGGCAGCCGGACTGCGCGACACCCTGCAGCAGCGTAGTGGCAGCGATGCCAGCGAAGCCAATCGCAGCCTAGTCGAGGAGGTGACCGATGCCCTCAGCCGCCTGGAGAGCAGCCTGAAGCAGGGCAAGGAGCTGGCCGTCGACGGGGGCCAGCGGCAGGCGCTGCTCGGCCTGGTGGCCCGCCTCCAGAGTGGACTCAGTGCGCCCGAGAAGCTGGCGGAGGACAGGACGAATGCCCAGCATCCTCCGCCCGAAGAGGGCGAGGCCGGCAGCCCAGAACTCGAAACGGATAGCCGGCAATCCCGGTTCGCGAAGCGAAGGCAACGAACCAATCGACACACCGTCGGCGTGAGCCGCGAGGAGCTGGCGGACGCCAGGCGGTACATGGAGGACATGCTGATGCTGGAGGGCAAGGAGTTCGCCCTCTCCAAGACCCCCAGCTCCGGGGCTGTGCCCGTGCAGCTCTACCGGCCCAATCAGTTCGTCCCGAGCAGCCATCCCCCAGCCAGTAATCCCCCAGCCAGCCCAAGCCAACCCACTCCGGCGGCACTGAATCACAGCCAGAGTCCCGCCCAACTGAGACCCAGTACGGCCAACAGACGGCCCCTGTCCGGGGACTATGCCGTCAGCTTCGCGAACTACGAGGCCAACCAGAGTGGCCAGAACTCGAGCCCGGAGGGAGCGAGTGGCACCTCGCCCAGCAGCCACTCGCAGGGCAACTCCAATTCCAGCTCCACTTCCAGTCGGTTCGGCGGCGGCAAGAAGCACCTGATGAAGCGGGCCAACACCATCGACATACCCAAGGCCAAGGCCAAGTACATGGCGGAGTGCGACTCCGACTCGGATCTGGAGGACGACCATGGTCCGCACCTGGGCCTGAAGCGGGCGGTGCAGGTGAGCGTGAAGCGAAAGGTCCACAACGCAGTGCCGCCGTTCGAGCCGAAGACGGAGAACGACCACAAGTTCCTGGCGTTCATCAACAAGCAGAGCCACCAGTCGGGACTGGGGTGGGGCGGTGGCGGCGGACGCAGTGTCTCCAATTGGACGCACAAGTTCGGCAACATCAAGCACACCTTCGAGACGGGGGCCGCCGCCACAGTGACGAAGGGTAAGCCGCCCCAGGTGCCGGGCCACGTTCCCGGCTGGGCCAAGCAGGAGCAGCTGCACCATCAGCAGCTCCAGCGAGAGCAGATGCAGCGAGAACAGCTCCAGCGAGAGCAGTATCAGCGCGAGCAGAGGCAGCGAGAGCAGAGAGAGCTGCAGGCGAGGGACCTGAAACAGCGAGAGCAGCTGAAACGGGAACAACAGCAGCGAGAGCAGTTCCAGCGAGAGCAGAGCCAGCGGGAGCAGTACCAGCGGGAGCAGAACCAGCGAGAGCTGTCCAAACGGGAGCAGTTCCAGCGAGAACAGCTGCAGCGAGAGCAGCTGCAACGGGAACAGCTGCAACGAGAGAAGCTCCAGAGAGAGCAGCTCCAGCGGGAGCAGTTGCAGAGAGAGCAGCTGCAACGAGAGCAGCTCCAGCGAGAGCAGCTCCAGCGAGAGCAGCTGCAGCGAGAACAGCAGCAGCAAACCGCGGCGGCCGTGCAAATCGAGCGGCAGCGCCGCCAGGAGCTGGAGCGACAGCTGCGGCTGGAGAAGGAGGCGCGCTACGAGCGGGAGGAGCGCAGCCGCCTGGAGCGGGAGTACTACGAGCAGCAGCTGCAGCGGCAACAGACGGAGCGGCAGCTGCAACTGGAGAAGCAGCGCCAGCAGCAGGAGCAGCTGGAGCGCCAGAGGCGCCAGGAGATGGAGCTCCGGCTCCAGCAGCAGCGCGAACAGGCCGCCCAGGTGAACAACTTCATCCACGCCCCCCAGTCCGTCTTCCGGCCCATCGAGCACGAGGCGCAGCCCCAGCCGGGCATCTACAAGCCCATTGCCCAGAAGTCCCAGCCCAGTGGCCCGGTTTGGAAGCCACCCACCCAGCAGCAGCCGGCCCAGTCGCAGCAACACCTGCAGGCCAGATCGGCGCCCACCTACAGCAACACCCCATCCCCGTCCTCGACGGCCACCTCGCCGATCGGCCTGCCCTGGGTGGCCAAGCCGAAGGTGGACAACAGCGACTTCCGGCGCAAGGCCCACCACTTTGAGGAGCGCTCCTTGAGGGACAATCTGGAGCAGCAGCCACAGTCCTACTCGAACGGGAATCAGGGCTACCTGCAGCGGCACAACTCCCTGCGATCGAAGGCCCCGCCCCCGGCTCTGAGCGAGTTCAAGAAGCGGCCCTCCCTGCCGAATGCCATGGAGCCGGGATCTGGGGCGCCACCGCCGGCGAGGCAGCAGCAGCTCTATCAGGCACCACCTCCGCCCACGAACATCTCGTTCACCTACGCGGACTTCCCGCCCGTGAGGCGGCAGCAGGGCGGCAGTGCCCACGCCTACCGGAGCCAGCCCTGCCTGACCAGCGCCGTGGAGCAGGCGGAGGCCCTGACGAATCCCCTGGGAGCACCCCTGGTACTCACCAGCTCGAACCCGACGTACCTGCCGCCCCCGGGACAGCGGCGATTCGATTACATCAGCAGTCCCGTCGACGTGGACGTGGACGGGGAGAGTCCGCCGAACAGTCCCACCAGCTTCCTCACCATGCCCAATCCCAGCCTGATGACGGACAACACCGACGACGATCTCGACCTGGACTCGGACAACAACATGCTGGAGTACCGGGCGGAGACGAAGGTGATGCGGAAGCCCAGGAGCCAGACCGCTGTGAGGGTGGCCGATCGCCGAAACGCCCACATGAGCGACGACGAGGTCTACGGACGCAATTCCAGGGCAGCCAAGTCGCTGCTCCATACGATGAAGCAACTGGGCGGGAGTCCCGGAGCTCCTGCCTCTGGCAGAGCGCCAGCTCCCGCTCCGGTGCAGCAGAAGCGTCAACCACTGACGGCGCCGAGCTCCCCGAAGGCCGGATGCCTGTCACCCGACGGCCGGCAATACCAGGCCCCATTGGTGGAGCCTCTCTTCCCGCAGCTGAACTTTGAACCCAAGCGACAGCCCCAATACCCCGCCACGCCACCTGCCTCGGGGATTTCCACTCCGCAGGTCAGTTACCAGGCGAATCCCACGTACACGCCGCCCAGGACGCAGCAGGACTCGAACTCGCACTCGTATTTGGGGGAGACCCACACCTCGTATGTGGTGACCTATCCGATGGATGATTCCGGCGACGAGCCCGAGCCGGAGTCCCTGGCCATGTCGCAGCGCATCCGGCGGACATCGGAGCACTCGAATGCCAGCTCCTCGCTGTCCCTGGGCAGCACCAGTTGGACGGCGAATCCTGTCCACAGCGTGGGTCCTCCCGTGGGTCCTCCCGTGGATCGCAGCACCAAGCCGCAGGCGCAGGTGACGCCGAAGGCTCCTCCACAGCAGCTGCCGAAGCAGATGCCGCAACAAATGCCACAGAAGGCGCCACAGCAGGTGCCCCAAGTGCCTCCAGTTACTCAATTGCCTCAGCAGGTGCCTCCACAAGTGCCCCATCAGGCACCCCCCCAGTTGCCACAGCAGAAGCCTCAACCCTTGCCCCAAAAACTCCCCCAACAACTGCCTCAGAAAGTACCTCTGCCGACTCCCACCCAGACGCCCAGCAGCAGGCCTCGTCTCAGTGCCCGGAGCCATACCATCCAAGGCGACAGCAGCTACGAGAACCGACCGCTCCAGAACCGTGTCATGTCCCAGCAGACCCTCCTCCAGTCGAGCAGCCTCTCCCAGAAGCAGCAGAAGGAGCAGCACATCAGCGAGCTGCGCCGCAAGAGCCTCGGCAATGTCCTGGAGAGCAGCCAGCGGAGCACCTACTTCGAGCAGCAGCAGCACCAGGAGTACAAGTCCTCGGCCCCGCCAGACACGCCGGACATCGTCAAGTCCTCGCTGCCCAAGGAGAACGCCCCCTTGCTGAAGAAGTTCGGCCCGCCGCAAAGACACCACTACGTCCCGAATGCGTACCAGAGTCCTCAGGTGAACAAGGGGGGCAGCACCACGACCTCCAGCACGACTGTTTCCACCACCACCACGGTGGTGCAGCAGCAGCAGCAGCAGATCAAGCCTAGCATTGTGGAGACACCGGCGACGCCGCAGCCACAGGTCCCGCCCGAGGACGAGATCCCCCACAACATCGTCTTCAACAACGTGAGCGCCTTCACGTCGCTGAGCAGGCGCCACCAGGAGGAGGACTCCCACCAGCAGCAGGCGGCCGGGTCGCGGGTCAATCGGCTGAGCAAGTGCGACTCCTGGAACCAGATCTGCCAGCTGCAACAGCAGACCCAGCCCGCCCAGCAGTCGTACAGCCAGCCAGGATCTCAGGGAGGCGGAGAGCTGAGAAGGACCAAGTCGGGCCACTCGCTGGCAGTGCCCAAGCTGTACGAGGCCGGCATCGACAAGGCCCAGATCAGCGAGAAGCAGCGGACAGTGGCGGCCTACTTCTCCGGCCAGAAGTCCCCCAACAGCCAGGTGGAGGAGCTCCGGCAGATGACGACCACGTCCCGGAAAACGGCCATAAATCGCACCAAGACGAGCGAAAAGCTGTCGGCGGCCGCCCGGAAGTCCCTCAGCTCGCTGACCAGCTCGAATGGCAACATGTCCTCGGTGGGCGTGTCCAGGGGCGGGGGAGCGCCCATGATCGGCGGAGGACTGAGCCGGAGCGCCACCATGCCGCACATCGCGAATCTGAATCTGCTGGACGAGAGCAATGTGGAGGACGCCTTCGAGCAGCTGATGATGGGTGCTTAGAAAAATGAAATATAAAAAAAATATATTTCATTAAAAAAAAAATATATTAAAAGCAAAAAAAAACTAACAAAAGTCCAACCAACCACTCAAGCCAAACAAAAAACAATCAAATATCGAGGCATTCCAGTTTGAAACTGGATGAGATCGTAGAAGAAAAATACCAGAAATACTGGAAATAGAGATGGTAGAAATACTACAACCGAAGAGTTATCGAAATCGAATCTGTTATCGAGACACTTAAGTAACTGTAACGGCAACTGTACTGATTAATGTTTACTGAATTAATGGAAGACGAAGGCTTAGTTTTAGTTTACGAGATTCTGTTTATTTTTATTCTTTTTTAGTCACAGCCCCCCCTTTCTCCCAAATCCATGTAAAAAAAAAAGGAAAAAAAAATCAGTTGCAATAGATTAAAAAAAATATTAAAATTAGAAAAAAAAGGCAGGGACTTTTAGGCGGTTTCTTTTCTTTTTTTTTTCTTTGTTTTTTTTTTATTTTTGTTAGACAAACACAAACACAAAGACACACACACACCTACACTTAGAGAAAAAACAAAATACCATAATGTTTGCTGCACTGCGATCCAACAACAACAACAACAACAACAACAATATGAACAACTACAACAACAGCAATATGAAAGCAACAACAGCAACAGCAATTTTATAAAAAAATCAAGATTTGTGAGTTGAAACAAATACCAGATGTACAGAATGCCGTCCCCCACTTGCCGCCCCCTTTTTTGTTTCTTTCGTTGCCAGCGCCCCTGCCCTGCCTTGTACTACCAATAAAAATATATATATATATTTTTAAATATTATATATATTTTTTATATATAAAAAATGCTATATTGCCCAGCAGCAGAAGCCTAACACCTTTAAAAATCACAAAACACAATCATGCACAGAAAATTTCACTTTTTTTTGGTTAAAAAATAGTATTTCAAGGGGTTTTCTTTAATTAAAAAATCGTAAAATACTTCTTAAAATGATTCTTATTTAATAAAAAAAAAGGCCTAGTGCTATTATTGCCATTAAATTCCACTTTGAAACCTAAATAATTAAAAAATAGAAAGATTTAAAAACTACGATTTGAAAAACTCCCTTTTTGAAAACTCCTTTTTCAAAAACTCCCTTCAAATACCTTTATTTTAAACCAAAAAACTGTGTAATTATGTGAATGGTCTTTGTGTCTTGCGTATTTTTCTTGTACATATATATATTTGTATTGCCTGAAAGTTTTTCTTTGGAAAATTGTGAAAATGCGTCGAGTTCTTAGCGCTTTATTCCCACAAAAAAAAAATGTTGACTCCCTCCTTACGTTGCGTTACGTTACGTTCTGTTACGTTTTGTTACGTTTTTGCTCGTTCGTTTGTTCGTTCGTTGGTTGATTGGTTGATTGATTGATTGACTGGTTGATTGGTTGGTTGGTCCAGCAAGGATTTCAATTCAAATACACAAAAAATAATCAAATTTCTTAAATTAAAAAATAAAATTTAAAAAAAAAAACCGAAGCAGCAAAAGGAACCCCTAATCTATGTCCCTTCTTATTTTTTTAATTTTTACATTTTTTTGTAACCGACTGTTTTTTCGCCTCTTTTTTGTAAATATTATTATTATATATATTTTTTAACCGATCCACACAGTTGAGATGAGAAAACAGTAATGTTTCCTATAGTTTTCTGTTTTATTTTTTATATATATATTTTTTTAAATATATGTATAAATTTTTTCGTGAAAACAGTTCAGTTTTTGCTGCTGATCTGATCCTGTTTCCCATGTCCTTTGATTTAAAGCATGATTTTTTACTTTTTAGTCTTAACTGTATATAAATATTTTTGTGCATGATTTGTTAATAAAAATTAATTTCATTTGTTACATTTTAATTAGGAACTTTTTCAGAAAAAACTATACATTTTTTAAACTTCAAAATTAATATTTTTCCATTTCTTAAATTTTATTAAACAACTTATGACACAAAAATAAAAAATAAAACCATTGCCACCCGAAGCAGTCACAGTCGCAGTCACACCATTAGTGATGATTTTGTTTATTGTTTTCTGTGCAATATTTTTTTAGCGTGTTTCCTTTAGAAAAGGGACTGCCCACACACTGGAAAAAAAAGCTTGAAATATATTTTGAATTTTTTGTAGATGATTTTTGCTGTAGTGTTGCGTAGTGTGTTAAAAAAATATATATTTGTTGCCTGCCCAGATACAAGACACATGTACCTTCAATAACCAAAATGAAAACAATTCGTTTTATTTATTTTCGTAGTCGAAAAGTTGATAATACTTTTTGTTGCATGGCCCCAAAAAACTAATCAATATTATTTGTTTGCTTTTTTCTTCCAACCTGCTGCTGCTGAAAAAAAAAATCATAAAAATAAAACAAAAATCGCATCCTTAAAAAAAACAAAAACCAACAAATTTATTCACACAGCAGCCCAACACAAAAGCTCCTCCTCGGCCAGCGAACAGCGAACGGAGACCAAGTCCTCCAAGGATGGCGGCAACACAGTGACCACAACAACAACCAAGGGTAGGCCAAAGGATAATCTCTATGATATATTTTTTGAATCATTTTTTAACCCATTTAGTTACCACACGCACTGTTAGCGGCAGTGCCGCCTCCAAAAATATTTCGCCCTTGGCCAAATTCAAGCAATTGGATAAACAGGCCGCCGCCCAACAGGCACAAAAGTGAGTCCATTTTTTTTAATATATACTTTCTGCAATATATATTTGGCATTTTTCAAATACTTGTACATAAATACATACATAATTGTGTAAATCAGCGAGCATAAGTCAGAACATTGTCCTGGAACTACATTTGAAAATCACAAACATTTATTCGGTAGAGAGGTTACACAACAAAAAACATGTATTAAGTAGAACCACATTTGTGCAGGTGTTTACACTTAAAAAAAAGCAAAAATTGCAGATAAAAAAATATATAAAAATTCAAAGATTTATATGAGACATTTTCAATACAATTTAAAAAAAATAGTAAACTATAAAATATAAAATTATTAATATATATTTATATTTATAAAAGCCCTAAAATTTCATACAAAATATAAATTTAAGCGATTATTCCGTAAAGTAATTTTTTTCCAAATATAAAAAACATAAAAATACCAAAAAACTAAAATTTGTACAAAAACTATACTAAAAGGTGTTTTAATGATTTTTCAATGACGAAAGTACTTTATTTTCGAATAAAATCCTAAGCCCAAAAACGGTAGCCTACTTTTCAGGGCCACCTTGAGAAAACTCTACAATTTTTGCTATTTCACCCTCCACACCCCCATGTCTGCACACATACAAACAAATAAAATTGGTTAACGGTGCATCATGGCACTTACATTTAAACAAAAGCATAAAACATCAAATTAAAACATAAACATAAAGGAAAATATAACGAAAGTCACATTACTCCGGTGTTGGTTCTCTATTTTCCGAAATGGAAAAAGTTTTGTCTTCTGCCCCACAAAATAAATAAAATAAATATGTATTTATTTCTCTCTCTGTATTTTTTTCTTTAAAAAAAAACACATTTCAAAAAATATCGCGTTTCAAGTTCTTATATTTTTTTTTGTTAAATAATTGTTGTTGTTGTTTCTTGCTAACACAAAATGAAAAAAAAATGTTATATATAATTATAGTACACATACACATACAAAACACACTTAACACAAAAATTCAAACTAAAAAAAAAATGATAAAAAAACACACACAATTCGAACACCTGTAGGAAATAAGATTTAAAAAAAAAAAACTGAAATTTTTTCACAAGATGATGAAGAAGATGAAGGAATAAGCTTTTTGTGTGAGTTTCGCTAAAACGTCTGCAATCCTCCAACCTTGAATCATTTTGTTCAGATCATCTCCAACAACAACAAGCACACCCACCACCCCCGGCGGTTCGGCACAACCGTTATTCAAATTTACCGATCCGGCATTAAATGCGCGCGCCGCCACTGTCAAGGATCAACTTCTGCAGTGGTGTCAGCATAAAACGCAGGAATATGAGGTATCCAAAACCTAAACAACCAACCACAATCCACCTCCAATTCTGTACAAAAATTAAAGCCTTATTAGCCTAAAAGTTTAAATGCCAATTAGCAAGAGCCAATAATTTTAAATAGTTAATAAAAAAGAATAAAAACAGCAACTGCAACTGCTCGAAGAGAAGTCTCAGCCAATGTTATGTCCTTGTTCTTACCTCTATTTTTTTTTTAAGGATTTAAGGTCAAAATAGGGGCTACAACTTAAGATTATAGTTTATGGACTTTCTAGTTTACAAAAATCTTTCAAAAAAACTATCGATTTTAAGTCTTTCTAATTTTTTATTTTAATTTATCGAAAGTTATCGATTTTTAACTTCGAAAATGAAATGAATATTTTTAAAGACTTTCCATTTTTGTCGTTAAAAGAATGGTTAGTTTTAAAAGTAATATTATTTAATCGAAAGTTATCGAAAGATATCGATTTTATTTTTACTTCCCTCTCTCCTATTTTGACCTTAAAAAACCTTGTTAATTTTTGCGTTGCTTTAGTCTTGTATGTTCTCATGTTATTTTTTTTTTAATATATATTTTTAATAATACCAATTTTTTAATAACAAAACAAAACTCTAATACCAAAACAAGCAACAAAACAACAAACAAAATAAACTAAATAAACAAAAACTCCTAACAGCGCCTAACTTTGGCTAAGCTTGACAGCTTTCTCTTAAAAATAAATATCGTTTAAAAAAAAAAAGCATAAAAAACACTTCAAAATAAACACACACACATACACATTCACACTCGCACACAAACACAAAGCACGAATATGAAAAAAAAGAAGAAAAGAAACAAAATTTACAAAAACAAAATACTGAAATCGTTTCCGCTACCGTTTACTGCTTTAACGATAACTTATCGATTACTGATCACCGCTTATCGCATTTTGGCATTTCGCGCTAGAGTTATCGCCGCTGTTGTTGTTATTGTTCCAATAATCGTTATAATCGACTGTCGCTTTAGTTGTACTCACTTACTTGCTAGTTAATCAGCTTAGCTACTTAGTAGTACCTGGAGCCTGGAAAATAAATAAAACGCTTTTGCTTCAGAAAATGTTAAAAAATTTAAAAAAAAAAGTATTTTTTAAACTTAAAAGGCCATCAAAACGAACGCAACAACAAATCAGCCAATTAAAACCATTTTTGATTCGTTAAATGTTTATTTAATTTTTTTTCGTTTGAAATTGAAACATTTTTTTAAATACCTCTGGTGTGTGTGTGTGTTGTTCGCAGAACGTCCAAATAACCAACTTTAGCTCGAGCTGGTCAGACGGCTTGGCCTTTTGTGCGCTGATCCACCATTTCTTGCCAGATGCATTTGATTTCTCCAAACTAACCAAGCAGACGCGCCGCCACAACTTCGAGCTGGCCTTCAGCGTTGCTGAGTAAGTATACGCCCCGTTGCCCCAATAAATTCTAGTATTTCAAAAGAAATTATACATTAAATATATTATTTTGTGTAGCTTCTTAAAATTAAGAGTTTGAGCTTCAAAAAGTCTAAAATCTTTATGAAATAATAAACTTTTTTTACCAAACTTTCAAACAATGAAAACTGTTGCTAAATTTTCAAACAAAAGTATAAAAAATTTTTATTTTATTAAGATTTTAAGCTCTAAGCTCTAAAGATTTAAGGTAGACTTTTTCCAAATTCTGCAGTTATCTATTTTCATAGAAATTACCTTATTTGTGAGTTTATTTGTTTATGAAATCTTATATCTTATATTCTTTACTCTTTTTTTTTTGTAAAAACTCCTTTATATAATACCTTTATTTTGTTTTTTTCATAAATTCTATATAAAAGTATACATTTCCTAGAGAATTTTAGGAATTAAATATCTTTTTTTATACTCATAATAATGTAATGATATACATATGTTATTTTTTTTTTAAATATTCTTCCTTAATTGCAAAAGAAATCTTCCAAAACAAAACAAAAATTGTCTTAAAACCTATCTATCTTTTTCAAAAATAGCCTCAAAAAATACTGATAGACCTCTTTGGAAAATAATACTCCATATGATATGTATTTTATTCTTAAAAAAATACTCATAGACCCCTATTGAAAATAATATTCTATATCATAATCATATTTTATTTAAAGTTTACTACCAACCCCCAACAAATACTCTAAATCTAATTAATTTTTTGAAACCTTTTCAGTGAGAAGGCTGGCATTGCACCCTTGCTGGATGTGGAGGACATGGTGGAGATGAGTCGTCCGGACTGGAAGTGCGTGTTCGTCTACGTGCAGAGCATATACCGCCGGTTCCGGAACTGCCAATAGATCCCAGGACCAGTCCAACCGAAAAAATAAAACAGCAGTCAGTCCAAATCTAACAACAAAGTCAGCAGCAGCTCAACGGCAACAGCAGCAACTCATTAAATTTTAAGCAGCAGCACCCCTTTGGCATTTCTACTCCCCAGCACCCCTAAAGTATCCTGCAATCAGCCAACTGTATATCGGCATATGTATGATATATAACCATTATCTATATATATTTCTTAAATGGAAGCGCAAATGGCAGCGCAGGCTCGTCGAACTAGAAACAGCCGACTCTTTGTACGTTTTTTGTGTTTGTTTTACTTTTTTACTATTATTACGATTACGCATTATTATTTGTTATCGAACTTGAAGCAGAAAAACTATGCAATAATTGTTGACTTATATATATGAACATTATTTTTTTTATATTAATTTTAATTGCGAAGCCACCCATCGCGGTGAGTGCAGAAATAAACAAGAAAGAAAGCAGTGCAGCTACTAACCCTGCTGGCGAATCGGCAATCGATCATAAATGGATCATATTTTACCACAATACACATATACATATATATAAGTATATATGTCGCTCACTTTGATCATGAATTACTGTAATAATAAACATATATATATTTTATGTACGTATGTGTAACGAGAACGAAACATTTACTAACCGATGCCACTCGAAAGGCCGCAAACAAGAATCATAAAACCGCAAATGAAACTCAAACTTATGTTTTATTTCTTACAGGGGGGGTGGATGGTACAAATAGTTATATTTTAACCAGAGCTTGCAAATAATTGTTAGTAATTTTTCACATTGAGTACTGAGAGTTTTCAAAAGAGCCAAAAAATAAAAAATCAGTTCAAACAGGCTTCTATGTTTTGACTCAAAAACAACAAACTTTGCCTCAAACCAAGTTTCAAATATATTCCTAAATAAATAAAACATGGGGTAGACGAGGTGTAGTGTTTCCACCTAGGAAATAAAAGGATCTGTGTTGGAATTCATATATTTTAATTCTGTTTAAAAAATCGTCTATTTTAATAATCAATATTTTGAATTAGTCGATATTCCAATTACATCATTGTTGGGACACTCCCTTAGGTTCTTAGAACCTCCCATGGTCAACTTCAAGCCAACTTTTATGAACGAAACGCTGAAATCTTTACTTAAATGTTAGGAAAATTATAAATTCGAGGCTTTTCTTGCTTAAACTTCTGGTTTGCCGCTCGTTACATTTGCAAACTTTTCCAACACTAGTTCCCTTTTTTTCGTGCTGGCCTGAAACTGCATGAAATTTAAATTATACAACACTGACTTAACAGTCGACAAATTCAAATTGGACCGTTACTTCGCAGCTGCGAAGTAATATAAAAGATGAAACATAAAAGGAATTTAGTTATACTGATTCCTTTTATGAAGTTCCAATTCTCCTCCAACCCTCCAGTTCCAATTTATGAAAAAAAAACACAAACTATTTCATGAATCGTTGAGCTTGACGCATAATAGGGAGTTTAATGTTTCTGCACTTAAGGAACTTCGTCTTTCAGTAAGAACAAAATGTATTAAACAATGTATGAAATGCTGAAGAAGCCCTTTCGACAGACACCTGGGTCGTCGGTACAAACCGAATCTGAAGGTTTTTTCCTGACAACTTGTTAAAAGGATCCATAAATGAGACTTATTTTTTAACAAATAGAAATGGTAAACTGTAATTTGCAAGCTCTTATTGGAACTCAACTCGTATTTTATATACTTTAAGTATGTACTGTTCCTTGAGGAGTATCTGTGAGGATGCGTATCTTCTGGGATTCCTCGACCAAGGCCTTCCATGGCTATATCTTGGCTAATTGTCATCCGATTCTTAAGCGGAGTACCTTAAAAGACTCGTAGACCGATTCTCCATCAATACCAGGCACCAGGCACAAGTCCAACTTCAAAAGGCTTTACTGTACGACTTGGAGTAGTGTGCCTTTCAATTTGGAGCTGTCGGAACAAAAACGAAGCAGCTGGGGCTGGCACTTGGCTCAGAAACTCGGTGAAAGTCTAGCGTTTAAGTTTTATGTAAGATGTCGCAACAAAATTCAGTGTAGAAATTCGCAATTAAAAATTTAGTTCGTAACGCACGCACACCCACGCAGACAGGCCACAAGGAGCACACAGGCGACCGGCCAGCAGGTTGCAGATTGCAAGCAGTACCGCCCCCGCCCCATCCCCATCCCCCCCTCCAAAGCAGTCGATTGAGTTTCTGGATCTTGGCATTCAAACAGTCTCACCATGTCGCAGCATCAGCATCAGAATCACATCCTCTCAGAGGCAGACGCTCTACGTTTGCTGAACGGTGTCGGGGCCACCGGCAATGCCACGCCCATCAGCGCTGTACCGACGTCGCCGCCCATGCCACCGTCCTCCCATCTGGTCGACGGGCAGCGGCTGCAAATGCCCGAGGCCAGTTGCTCCACGGAACTGGGTGGCGGTGGCGCCGCCGCCATGGCGATGGCATCACCACCCACGCCCAACGCCTCCACCTCTGCCACGCGGCACCCCTCCCAGGAGAGTGTCCACTCGTGCCGCATCTGCCGCTGGAACCGCAGCGACATGGAGATCATCAAATGTCCCTGCAACTGCAAGGGTAGTGTGGTGAGTGGGGCGAGGACTTTGGTTGCCTTTCGGAGTCACCAACCCCGAAGGATTTAACGACTGTAGTTGAACTATTCTTTCAGGGATTCATCCACTTGAAGTGCCTCAAGCGGTCGATCATGCACCGGCGGGACAATCGCTGCGAAGTCTGCAATGCGGTGTTCAACATCTCGGAGGAGCGGGTGAGCCTGAAGCAAATGATGCGGACCTTCTGTTGTGGCCGCTGCTGTGGCCTGATCGTGAAGCACCTGCTGTTCAGCGCCTCGTTAATGCCCCTGGCCCACATCATCCTGCAGCAGGTGAGCGAACTGTCCCGGCCCCTTGAGTCGTTCAACTTGATTCTATTGCATCATATGGTTGCGGCATACCTGAGATTCATCCACTGTCCACAGGTGCTGCAGTGTATGGATAATCTGAACCAGGGCAGCACCGAGCAACTAACCGTCCAGGAGGTGTTCGTCGCCTCCTGTGCCCTGCTCACGTCCAGTGCCCTTTTCTTTCACTTTTTCGAGTTCGTGACGACGCGCTGCCTTCTCATCCGGAACATATTGCGCCACTGGTGGATGTTTGGCAGCACCTCCGACTTTGCCCTGGTCGAGATGGAGGACGATTCCATCGACCTGTTCTGATCGCCGCCAGGAGAGAGAATATCCGCCATCCATATTATTCACAGGGCCAGTCAATCAAGGATGCGCCAGTGCCGCAGAGCCAAGTGACAACGCAAACGGACTCCGGCCATCTTACAGTAGGCTTTGCCAAAAGATCGGATTTTCAAATTTCGAGTATTCAATAAAAATGCAAATCCTAAAAAGCCATACAAAAACCTAGAATCGAATCTTTGTTTTTCAAAATGCATATTTTAATAAACTTGTCTTGGGGTCTCCCAGTATATTGTTTAAATAAACATTAAAAATTATGTCATTGTTTTGAGTTTTCAATCAAACTAATTCCTTTTTCAAATAAAGTTATATAAACTGTGACGTTTATCTCTAAGAATGAAATACTTTACAAATAAATTAATTAGCTATCAAATTATATAATAAATTGAATAGATTGTTGAGTTGGTTGGGTTTTGTTAAACTTCAAACTATTTTGAAATGAAAGTCGAATTTTGGCGCCAGCATTTCTCGCTTTGCAGCACTGCCTTTTCAATACTAAACTATCGATTACATTTGAACCGGGTATAAGGAAAAATAACTCACAGAAATCACAATGTTGCTACCTAAAAGGCAACTTAAAATTAATAAAGCTGCAAATTATGCAGCGCTACGGGCTCAAACATTATCAACAGGTTGGGAAAAGAGGAAAAGATGGTGTAAATTGATAGAGTGACCAGCTTATGAAACCGAAATACCAAGCCAAAAAGTACCAAAACAAAATACCAAAATAATGTAAAATTCCAAAAGATAGAAATTCCCACCTCTACAACACAGCCAGTAAAATCGACACACGAAGCGAAAATAGGAAAATAATAAAAGTGCCTGAGCCAGCAGCGATCCGCAGCAGCAGCACTCTGGTCACAATCTTGAGCTTCGGTACACGCAACCCCCCCGTAAATTAGATGTGTTCGCAACTGTGTAAGTGGTTCTCCTCCGTGTTCGTTCTGCTGGCTCGTACCAGCAAGAGCGCTTTAAAAGCCAAACAAAAGTTATAAAAGGCAAGGCGGAGGCAGAGCAGAGCAGAGCAGCGCAACGCCAAGCCAAGCAAACAAGCAAGTGCGGGCCAAGCAGCCAGCCAGCAGGCAACAAAGAAAGGAAAACCGAAGAACGGCTCGGAAGAAAGTGAAGTGAAGCCAGAAGAAGTGGTGCTGGGGGGTGGGGCGGGGAGGCACCAGGCCAGAAAACCAAAACCAGATCGACCGACGCATATTTTTCTCGTTTTTTGTGACTTTTTTTTTTGTACTTCTTTGCGGGCCTGTGTTTTGGTTTTCCTTTTTTTTTTTTTTTCTGCTGCTCCCTCTCGCTCTCTCTCGCCTGGTATCTTGTTTGCTTTTGCTTTTCGTTGCGGCACGTGTGCGAATTTCTGTTTCTTTTGGTTGCAAAAAAAAAAAAAAAAAACAAAAAACTAACAAAACAAGAGACACCAACACTTTCTTGCAGAGACACTTTCCTGCCTCCATCCATCAGCCCCCCTTTCGCATCCCTATTGGATCGCCAAAGTACACGAGAGAGAAAGGCAGGAAGGCGGAGATTCCCAGAAGAGGTGAGATCGAGAAGTGATTCAACAGCAAGAGGATCGCCGCCCAGAGGAGTCAGCAGTTATCTGCCCGAAGGATGAGCTGTTGGCCAGCCATGAACTCGTCAGCGCCCGGCAACAGCAACACCCCCAAGTTCCTCTATGACCTGGCCCTGGATGTCCTCGTCCGGAGCCTGGGCACCACAGTCCCCTCCCTGGACCGGATCCATCGTCTGCCAGAGTTGCCTCGCAACATACTCATCGATGTCTATGAAATGGTGCGTATTTCTTTCTTTTCTTTAAAAACTAATATGGAGTCGTCCTCTTCTTCGAGAGAGCACGTGCCAGTGCCAGTGGTGATGGTGGTGGTGGAAGCATGCTGGTGGAACGGAATGGGAATGAAATTTAGGAACTTCCTCGTGGAAGCTGCTGGCTGAGTTCCTAAATGAGAAATGTTTGGAATCGGAATCCATAGCCAGATTCCAGATACCAGATTCCAGATTGAGATCGTTATCATTATGGCTACTCCTTATCGCCCTTAACTATCCGCCGGATTTCGCCACTGACTTATTATCGGGAATAGTATGACAGAGGAGGAGAGATGGGAAAGATGGAGATGGGATGGGTAGCTGGGTGTGACGACGCCACTTGTCGGTTTGTTTGCTTTTCCGCTTAAATTGTTTACTCCTCCCTGCTAGGGGCAGTGGCAGTGCCAGTGCCAGCTGAGATTAACCCCAGAATGATGATACTTCAATGGTTAGTCAGCAGTAATCAGTTCCTCCTGCACTGCCTAGAGCCCAAGCTTTGTTTAAACAGACTTTGGGTTTATTTTTTATTAAAAGCATTCTTGGGTTAAGTTACTGACTTGGCTCCCTGGCCTGGCCTTAACTATGGTTCGATTTCCCGTGAATTTCTGGCCGAAGGCCTGCCATCAGGATGGATTACGTTTCGGCGAAGACACCCAACTGCATACCCACAGGTGGTTGCATAGTTTCGATTCCCAATCCCCAGCACTCCACTCCATGCCTGGCCAATGCCGATTGTCATAATAAGCGGGCAATTACAGCGTAAATTATAAACAGAAGCGACAATATGGTCGTCGGTGGTGGGGCGGGGGGCGACTCTTGTCTAAAAATAGCCAACCAGTCCGAGCAGGCCGAGCAGGGATGATGATGCCCACTCCTGTCCTGATTCCACCGCTGCTGCTGCTTCTGCTGCTGCTGACCCTCCTTCTCTCAGCCTCCGCCTCCTGCCACAGACCTTGTTGTGGCGCAGCTGTGCCGGAGAGGAGCCATTGAACTTGCTGATAATGGCTAAGCAAGTTCCATTGTCCGCTGATTGGATCTTCTCCGAACAGCTCCTCTTGTTTACTTTTTCCTATGAAGCCCAAATGGAAGCCCCTATTCATGTAAATCCTTTTCCCCCCAACAGATGTCGAAGCGCGACTTCCTGAAGGACACTCTGCTGGAGGAGATATGCCGCCTGGAGGTGTTCACTCGCTTGGTTCGCTACTCGCCCGCCCGCAGCAAGCTGCTGCGCATCGTGGCCTCGCTGATGGCCAGCAAAAAGCCGCTCGCCAGCCGTCTGAGCGAGGCCTACATCGCCCGCTACGGCCAGGACTGGGTGCTGAATGCGGAGCTGGAGGCGGAGTGCCAGGCCGAGGGGATGCTGCAGCTGCCGTCGGCCGCCAGGCAGGATGATCGGGCCAGGGAGCTGCTCTGCGAGTACAACGCGATGCACGCGAGAGATGACGAGGCGGCCAGCACCAGCAGCCGCAGCCACGACAGTGTCCAGCACAAGGTTGGACTGCAGACCGAGCCCAGTGTGATGGTCCCGACCAACTTGCAGGAGCTGCCGGCCGAGGAGCTGCAGGCCATCGACATGGGCCTGCGTCTGGGCTCGTTCCTCTCGGAGGCGGGCTGGATGCAGGAGAGCATCGCCGTGCTATCGTGCCTCAACGCAAGACTGAAGCGCCTGCCGCCCCACAAGTACTGGCTCGAGATGCGTTACGATTGCTTGCAGCGGTATTTAAATCCCAATCTCCTCATCTATTGTTTTAATTATAAAATATTTTTAATTCGTGGACAGCCTGCTGTATGCCGAGTCGGCGCACTGCAACTTCAAGCTGGCGCACCGCACCTACGAGGAACTGATCGAACTGAACCACTCCCTGACCGACACCGTGCCCGCCCAGCTGGTGGCCCTGACCTACAGCCAGATTTCGGCCATGTACTTTGCCCGCAACGAGTACAACAACAGCCATATGTGGAGCGGTCTGGCCATGCGTTCTCTGAAAGCGTCCGCCTCGCCGCGGTGAGTGTTTTGGGTCTCCCTCTCTTCGTCGGTCAGTTTTTAATCTTGATCTTCCGTTAGCATCGCCATCGATGTGCTGCGCCAGGCGGCCAAGGCCTGTGTGGTTAAGCGGGACTTTGCCCGGGCCAATCTCCTCATCTGCCAGGCGGTGCGACGTGCTCGGTAAGGAAAGCTAGCCTAGCCTTCAGAAGCATCTCTTTGCCTCGCTCTTTTTCGTTTATATTTGATTTATTATTAGTTTAAGTTGAAATGGTTAGGAATGTGTCCTCTCTCCTCGTTGACTCGTTGATTCAAGCTCTAACATCCCCTTTCCCACATCCCCTTGACAGCCAACACTTTGGAGTCAATCATCAGAAGTACGGCGATGCCCTGCTGGACTATGGCTTCTTTTTGCTCAACGTGGACTCGGTGTTCCAATCGGTTAATGTCTACAAGGAAGCCCTGGCCGTGCGTCGCGGCATCTTCGGCAACATGAACTTCCACGTGGCCATTGCCCACGAGGACCTCTCCTATGCCTACTACGTGCATGAGTACAGCACGGGCGACTTCAGCTGCGCCCAGGACCATGTCGACAAGGCGGTGACCATTATGAAGAACCTAGTGCCCAGCAATCACCTAATGCTGGCCTCGGCCAAGCGCGTCAAGGCCCTGCTGTTGGAGGAGATTGCGCTGGACAAGATGGCCGATGGGATGGACGAGGAGGATCTGCTGTTGCAGTCCGAGCAGCTGCACAATTTCGCGCTACTCCTCTCGCTGGAGGTGTTCGGCGAGGTGAACGTGCAAACGGCCAAGCATTACGGCAATCTGGGGCGGCTGTATCAGACAATGAATCGCTTTGAGGAGGCGGAGCGGATGCATCAGAAGGCCATCAAGATCAAGACGGATCTGTTGGGGGCCTTCGACTACGAGGTGGGCCTCTCCATCGGCCACCTGGCCTCGTTGTACAACTACCAGATGAAGAAGTACCGGGAGGCAGAGAAGCTCTATCTGCGCAGCATCGACATAAGTCAGTCCATCTCACTTTCTTATTTGTTTCCTTAAATAATTTTCTGCATTTTTTTGAAGGCCTGCGCTTGTTCGGACACTCGTACTCGGGCCTGGAGTACGATTACCTGGGCCTCTGCCACGTCTACGAGACTCTGCATGACTTTGAAAAGTATTTGAAGTATGCGCACACTCTGGAGAACTGGCAGATCCTGCGCGGCCAGAATATTACTCAAAACGTATGTCAGATTAGTCATTAAGTAGATACTTGAATTAATCCTTCGTGTATGACCCCCAGAAGTCAAGCTATCCAGCCATCGAGGAGGACTACAGCATCGAGGAGGTGAAGAGCAAGTTCTTCACCATGAGCGCACCCAACTCCTCGAACATAAGCCCACCGCAGCTGGACTACAACTGAGCAGGGGCCTTGGTAGCGGCAGTAGCAGCAGCACAGGCACCTGCACCCGCACCCGCACCCGCACTACAACCACAGCCAGACCCAGACCCAGAACCAGAACCAGAACCAGAACCAGAACCAGACCAAGAACCCCCAGATGTAGAAGACACTGAACCTAAACCTGAGAATGAACCCAAATCGGAGTCAATGGATTCCGACTTGGAGTCGGATAGCACAAGCCAGATAGACAGCAACAGAAACGGCATCTGCAGCCTGTCGTAGATAAGTTTTTGGATAAGTTTAGCCATGTTGAGTTAGTCAGAGGAGAAAGTGTAGAAAGGAAGGCCAGAATGGTAGACGGACGAGGAGGAAGAGTGTGTGGAGTTCGCGGAAACGGTGGAGGAGGAGGAGTAGTGAATGGAAGAAGGCAGCCACTCCAACAGCTGCATCCACTACATCCCCACGAAGTGTGTGTGTCCTTCACCCTTGCCGCTCTCTAGACAGTATCTTTATATATATATATACCTTGTGTATAAGGATGTAGCTGGTAGTGCGGTTGCGGTCGTGCCTGTTGCGTTTGATCAAGTGTTGCTCTTGTTTTTTTTTCTGTTAATTTGTCATCTGCATCGAATAAGTCCCTCGATTGTACCCCCATGTATTTAACTCGTGGAGTGGAGTGCTCTGTCGTACTAATCACCACCAAAACATAACCAACCACCAGAAGCAGTGTAGCCTCATCGAATACGTCCAATAACCCCAGCAGATCCTGGAGTTGTCCCCACCATAGCAAAAAAAAAAGAAACTTAAAACAAAAAAAAATCATAAAAAACCGAAGGAAAATCTTAAAAAAAAAAAAAAGAAGCAACAAATTTCCTCCCAGTAAGCTCATCTAGGCTAGGATGCAGGTTGCACATATATATATTTTTTGTTGTGTAACCGCATAGTGTAGAAAGTATTCTTTTCGAGCTTTGGTTGAGTAGAGATTCTTAAAAAAAACTAATTCTTATTATTTCGAAACGTATTTGGCCAATGTACAAAAACAACAAAAAAAAAAAAGTGTTCTATTTTTTTTTTGCCTCGAATTCGCCCAAAATTTTTCACAATTATTCTACTTTTTTTACAAAAAATTAGTATCTTATCATAGAAAGTGTTTTAGAAGAGAACTTAAGAAGTAAAGAAACGAAAGGCTACACGCAACAGATACAAGAGAAGAATTATATATTTGTGTAGTAATTAATGTGATCCAGTTGATAAACCAAGAAGTAAAACTATTTGCTGTAGAGAAAATAATTTGTTTGTTTTTAAGCTTTACTATCCCCCAATCCCCAATCCCATCCCATTCCCATTCCCCAACCCAGCCGCATCCGCACGGATCACTCGTTGATTGTTAGAACGTTTGTAGCACAATTTTTGAGTTGTACAGAATGTATAGTATATATAATCGTATTCTAGCATTAGATATATGCCTATATATTCGATACATTCGCTTGCAACATGAGTATTGTCGCAGTAAATTAATTAAATGGGAAACAGATACAAAAAACATTTACCTGGAGCATCAGAATACGCCGGCGGTGGATCCATCCGATGGAAAATGTACATAACTCGGTTGAATATTGCTGCTTCCAGTTGAACAAAATTTTATTATTATTATTATTATTACTATTAAAATATGCATACAATCTAAATACAAATATAAATAAAACAAAACTACCTATAAAGTACGGACAATTTATAACACTAACTTTTGGTACTTAGGGCGACAAAGTCTACTTATGAACAGCAACAGTAACAACAAGTAGTTGCAAAAGTCCTTTTTGGCATTACTTAGCAATAGATTAAGTGCAACTCTCAAGTAAATCTCAAAATAAAATACCTGCAATACATATACATACATATCTTTGGCTTTATTTTCGAAACTCAACCAGCAGATTGGTGGAGAATGGTCTTAAAAATCGTATAAGACATTCCGTTTGAAAATCCGCTAAGAAATGGCCAAGTATGAGCTTCGAAAAGGGCCACCCTGGCGGTCAAAATTTCTTAAAAATCATATGGCAGAAAATCTGAAGTACCAGGCGAACAGAAACGAGCAAGAGGTGGACGAAATAAAGCAGTGCAGTGACGTCACAGCATTAATAATTTTCAGCTCCAAAGGGGTAAAGGAGACAAACGGATCTGAATATGTAACGGACACGGCTCTGCCTCCCTTTCCACCTAATGCAATAGAAGCTCCAACTTAGGCTCCATGGGAGGAAAGGGGACAATGCACTAGGAGGGAGACAGGTAGACAAAGATGGCTCCATTGGGGATGGGAGTGCCAGGTGTTTGGGCGCCTTGGTTCTCACGACTTCTCAGCACGAAGTAACTGTCCCCAGAGAAAACAATGCATTCTCGCTCACGCGAGCCCCAAATCGTGACACGCGCTGGAAAACAACGTGTGTCGTTTTAATTTTGCCATCATTAAGGGAATTTAACCGTTCTGGACTGGAAATTGTAGTGAAGGGATTGGCGATATGTCGGCCATCATGGATTTCAGTACCGTTTTTTGAATTTTTACCAAGAGAATATTTACTATTAGAGGAAAAGGGAAGGCAAAATAGGGCCATGAACTAAAGCTGTCCCCCTTCCTCAGAACCAAAAATCTGTGCACTGCTTGCTTTGACGTCACTCCGCCACCTTCTGCTGGTTTCTGTTCGCCTGGTACTTCAGATTTTCTGCCATACGATTTTTAAGAAATTTCCGCCGCGTTTTGGCCGCCAGGGCGCTTCTTTCCAAGGTCATATCATGGCTATTCCTCGACGGATTTTGAAAAGGGATGTCGTTTTGTAACCAGCACATCATTATCCTTTCATCCGCATCAAATTTTTTGAAATCTTGGGATACAGTTCGAAGGACATTGCAGTCTTGATTGCGAAATATATTCGTTTTCCAAATCGGTTGCGTATTTGCGTATTTGGTATTAGCTGTCAAATGTCCTAAATTGCGAAAATCACGTCAATTATCAGTTTTTTTAAAAACGAATTATGCATTTGCAAGGATATTGAAGGATATTATATATGGCAAAATGTCATGGTGCTGCCAGGTCCATTTTTGATTCAGGGAACTAGTCCTCGTCGATCCTCATCAAAGGATCTTCAATATTCTTCAAATTCATGATGGTACCCCTTAAAAGTGCGGAGTCCCGCAACCTACGCTTTTCTTTCACTTTTTGGCGAATGTCTCGGCTATTTCGCATCCAATCCAAAAAAGGAGTTCCATTTGTGATTCAGGGAACTAATCCCCGTCGATCCTCATCAAAGGATCCTAAATATTCTTCAAATTTAATTTTGGCCCTTTTTTCGGCCAAAATCATGATGGTACCCCTTGGAAAAGTGCGGAATCCCGCAACCTACGCTTTTCTTTCACTTTTTGGCGAATATCTCGGCTATTTCGCATCCAATCCAAAAAAGGAGTTCCATTTGTGATTCAGGGAACTAATCCCTGTCGATCCTCATCAAAGGATCCTAAATATTCTTCAAATTTAATTTTGGCCCTTTTTTCGGCCAAAATCATGATGGAAAAGTGCGGAATCCCGCAACCTACGCTTTTCTTTCACTTTTTGGCGAATATCTCGGCTATTTCGCATCCAATCCAAAAAAGGAGTTCCATTTGTGATTCAGGGAACTAATCCCCGTCGATCCTCATCAAAGAATCCTAAATATTCTTCAAATTCATGATGGTACCCCTTGGAAAAGTGCGGAATCCCGCAACCTACGCTTTTCTTTCACTTTTTGGCGAATATCTCGGCTATTTCGCATCCAATCCAAAAAAGGAGTTCCATTTGTGATTCAGGGAACTAATCCCCGTCGATCCTCATCAAAGGATCCTAAATATTCTTCAAATTTAATTTGGGCCCTTTTTTCGGCCAAAATCATGATGGTACCCCTTGGAAAAGTGCGGAATCCCGCAACCTACGCTTTTCTTTCACTTTTTGGCGAATATCTCGGCTATTTCGCATCCAATCCAAAAAAGGAGTTCCATTTGTGATTCAGGGAACTAATCCCCGTCGATCCTCATCAAAGAATCCTAAATATTCTTCAAATTTAATTTTGGCCCTTGTCGGGTCAGGCAGCAGCCACAGCTATCACTAATATACAACTAATACAACAATTATAGTTTCTCAGTTATATTTGTCCTATTTATCTGATCGCTATTGTTGGTCGCAAGCCGACTCTTCTCGGCCGCTTTATCTTTAGCATTAAGTTAATGAGCTTTCGCTCTGCCTATGTTCTAAGGCGGGCTCACTCATACCTTTTATATCAGTGCATACGCATCATTATAATCGGAGCTTTCTCACTCCCTGCCATACATATGCGAATAAACAAAATCTTATAACGTTGTGAAAATAAACAATTTCCCCCTTTTGTATTATTTTGAAAAAGGGGAAAAGTCATTAAAAAGGCTTAATGACCAAACATTGGTGACCCCGACGTGATCTAATTAATAAAATTATAAAATTAATATATATATAATATATAATATATAATTAACAAAATTAACAATTCCACGATCATAAACAGAACCAGTGCGAACATACATGATTCAGTTTTGTGCGGTGTATTAACATATGTATGTGCATTTGAACATAAACGGCATACAGTGCATCAGTGAAACAATTATTTTGTATTTATACACAAATCATATAAAATACATAATCGCATAAAATACAATTGTTATCCGGTCCGCCAACATACATACATACATACATACATATATACGTTCCACTTGCAAGTGCATTCGCCTCACACAAGCGTTCATATATATATACATTCCACAACTCAGCGTACGGTTCTGAGCGCACAGTGGGATAAATCGTGTTCGCTGCGCTCAAATAAAATTAAATATAATAAAATAATCAAGAGCCATAATTTGGCGCCAAAATTAATTTGTGCGTGTTTTTACTTAAAGTGAGCGAATTTCAATCATAGTGGCGATGAACTCCAGCGGCGCCGTCACAGGAGAACCCACTCCATCTCGGAGTGCGATCTTAAAATGCAAGGCAAAGGGTATCCTCCAGGATTTGAAGAGGATCCAAGGCGTCCTGCAGCCAATGTCAAAGGTGGAAGACGCCATGCTCCATGTGCGTCACGGCCAGTTGGTCGCCATGTACGATGATTTTAAAGCCATCCACGGGGAGCTTGAAGAGTTAGATATTTCTGAGATAAGCAGCGACTTGCGATGGACAGTGTCTGAGCTTGTAGCTACGATGCATGCTGAAATCGAGCACGAGACGTCGTTGCGCTCTGCTCGAATTGCTGCCCATTCCACCCTGGCCAGCGGAGTTTCCAGTATTCAGGTGGACTCAGCGCTCAGTCGGAGTTTTCAAGCCTTGCCTCCTCTTCCTCTTCCTACTTTTAGCGGAGGATATTCGGAGTGGGCTGAGTTTCACTCGGCTTTCTCAACGATCGTGGGCTGCAATCCTCACATAAGTAAGGTGGAAAAGCTGCAGAGGTTGCGATCTTGTCTTCGGGACTCAGCCTTAGAAGCAGTTCGCTCCTTGGAAATCTCCGAGGAGAATTATGATGTTGCGTTGCGTGTTCTGGAAAGACGATTTAATAACCGCCGGTTAATATTTCAGGCTCATGTGAACGGGATTCTGGGCCTCAGCCTATTGGAAGGTGGCTCAGTGGCATCGCTTCGAGGGCTTTCCGATAAATTCAATGCCCACATGCGAGCCTTGCAAAATTTGGGGACGACCATGCAGATCGCTAGCAGTATCATTGTCCAAGTGCTCCTTCAACGGTTGGACCCAGCTACCCAGGTCAAGTGGGAGGAATGTCAAAATGCGTCGAACTTGGACCTCATCCCTACCTGGGAGTCGATGGCAGAATTTTTGGAGCAGCGGTGCAGGACTCTGGAGGCTATGGATGTGGCCATGACCGCCTACGTGCCAGGCACTCAGATGGGAAGACGTAGAGTCTCGAACAATAATAATAGATCGTCCTTTATCGTCACTAATTCACCTTCCCCCGCTTGTAGATTATGTGGTGGGTGGTCCCACGTAGTGTCTGAATGCCCCAGATTTTTGTTAATGGCCCCTGAGAGCCGCCTTGGTGAGGCTAGGCGACTCGGTCTGTGTCGGAAATGTCTCCAACCTGGTCATCACCTGCGTGAGTGCCTCGCTGCTAATTGTCGCAGTTGTGGGAGGAGGCATCACAGCCTGCTGCATTTTTTGGAAGTACAGTCATCCAGTAGCCAGCCTTCTGTTGTATCATCTACGTCAGCCACAACCGAGGGCGCCGAGCCAATAAGCGCTTCACCATCCGCGGCTAATGCACTAGTTGCCCAAGGTCGCAGCAGTGAGGTAGCCTTATTGGCTACAGCGAACATTCTCGTTCGGAGTCGCACTGGAGTTTTTGTTCCATGCCGAGCTCTTTTGGATTCAGGATCGCAAGTGCACGTGATAACTTCCCGACTGGCTAGTCAGCTGCAGCTTCCTAGACGCAAATCTTACATGGCAGTGTCTGGAATTGGCAACACTGGTTTCGCGACAGATGAATTATCCGTCGATGTGCTCCTTCGGTCCTGTTGCTCCGAATATTCGGCCTTTGTCAACGCTGTCATCGCCCCCAGCATCACGGATCTCCAGCCTAGTCTCAGCTTGGACGTCTCCAGCTGGAATATTCCGGCCAACCTCACTTTAGCCGATCCAAAGTTTTTCCGGCCACAACGTATCGATTTGCTTATCGGAGCCAGTCTATTTTATGAACTATTGTGTGCTGCGCAAATCCAGCTTTCAGCTGGCCTACCGTTGTTGCAGAAAACAAGGCTTGGATGGGTTGTATGTGGAGGCGGTTCACACGTGGAGAGAATGTCAATCGCGCCCACAGCTCATATTATGAAGTGGCCGTTGGGGAGAAGTATGGATCTAGCCCCCGGCCTGGATGGAGTGTCTCAAATGGCCGATAATAGAACCGAATCTGGAACTACCAAGCGGAACTGACTAAGTTTTCGCTAACTGCCCCTTTAGGATGAAGTTGAAGGACAGGCCTCAACTGGGGGGGGGAATGTCGGGTCAGGCAGCAGCCACAGCTATCACTAATATACAACTAATACAACAATTATAGTTTCTCAGTTATATTTGTCCTATTTATCTGATCGCTATTGTTGGTCGCAAGCCGACTCTTCTCGGCCGCTTTATCTTTAGCATTAAGTTAATGAGCTTTCGCTCTGCCTATGTTCTAAGGCGGGCTCACTCATACCTTTTATATCAGTGCATACGCATCATTATAATCGGAGCTTTCTCACTCCCTGCCATACATATGCGAATAAACAAAATCTTATAACGTTGTGAAAATAAACAATTTCCCCCTTTTGTATTATTTTGAAAAAGGGGAAAAGTCATTAAAAAGGCTTAATGACCAAACAGCCCTTTTTTCGGCCAAAATCATGATGGTACCCCTTGGAAAAGTGCGGAATCCCGCAACCTACTCTTTTCTTCCAGTTTTTGGCGAATATCTCGGCTATTTCGCATCCAATCCAAAAAAGGAGTTCCATTTGTGATTCAGGGAACTAATCCCCGTCGATCCTCATCAAAGAATCCTAAATATTCTTCAAATTCATGATGGTACCCCTTGGAAAAGTGCGGAATCCCGCAACCTACGCTTTTCTTTCACTTTTTGGCGAATATCTCGGCTATTTCGCATCCAATCCAAAAAAGGAGTTCCATTTGTGATTCAGGGAACTAATCCCCGTCGATCCTCATCAAAGAATCCTAAATATTCTTCAAATTTAATTTTGGCCCTTTTTTCGGCCAAAATCATGATGGTACCCCTTGGAAAAGTGCGGAATCCTGCAACCTACGCTTTTCTTTCACTTTTTGGCGAATATCTCGGCTATTTCGCATCCAATCCAAAAAAGGAGTTCCATTTGTGATTCAGGGAACTAATCCCCGTCGATCCTCATCAAAGAATCCTAAATATTCTTCAAATTCATGATGGTACCCCTTGGAAAAGTGCGGAATCCTGCAACCTACGCTTTTCTTTCACTTTTTGGCGAATATCTCGGCTATTTCGCATCCAATCCAAAAAAGGAGTTCCATTTGTGATTCAGGGAACTAATCCCCGTCGATCCTCATCAAAGAATCCTAAATATTCTTCAAATTCATGAGGGTACCCCTTGGAAAAGTGCGGAATCCCGCAACCTACGCTTTTCTTTCACTTTTTGGCGAATATCTCGGCTATTTCGCATCCAATCCAAAAAAGGAGTTCCATTTGTGATTCAGGGAACTAATCCCCGTCGATCCTCATCAAAGGATCCTAAATATTCTTCAAATTTAATTTTGGCCCTTTTTTCGGCCAAAATCATGATGGTACCCCTTGGAAAAGTGCGGAATCCCGCAACCTACGCTTTTCTTCCAGTTTTTGGCGAATATCTCGGCTATTTCGCATCCAATCCAAAAAAGGAGTTCCATTTGTGATTCAGGGAACTAATCCCCGTCGATCCTCATCAAAGAATCCTAAATATTCTTCAAATTTAATTTTGGCCCTTTTTTCGGCCAAAATCATGATGGTACCCCTTGGAAAAGTGCGGAATCCCGCAACCTACGCTTTTCTTCCAGTTTTTGGCGAATATCTCGGCTATTTCGCATCCAATCCAAAAAAGGAGTTCCATTTGTGATTCAGGGAACTAATCCCCGTCGATCCTCTTCAAAGGATCCTAAATATTCTTCAAATTTAATTTTGGCCCTTTTTTCGGCCAAAATCATGATGGTACCCCTTGGAAAAGTGCGGAATCCCGCAACCTACGCTTTTCTTTCACTTTTTGGCGAATATCTCGGCTATTTCGCATCCAATCCAAAAAAGGAGTTCCATTTGTGATTCAGGGAACTAATCCCCGTCGATACTCATCAAAGGATCCTAAATATTCTTCAAATTTAATTTTGGCCCTTTTTTCGGCCAAAATCATGATGGTACCCCTTGGAAAAGTGCGGAATCCCGCAACCTACGCTTTTCTTTCACTTTTTGGCGAATATCTCGGCTATTTCGCATCCAATCCAAAAAAGGAGTTCCATTTGTGATTCAGGGAACTAATCCCCGTCGATCCTCATCAAAGGATCCTAAATATTCTTCAAATTTAATTTTGGCCCTTTTTTCGGCCAAAATCATGATGGTACCCCTTGGAAAAGTGCGGAATCCCGCAACCTACGCTTTTCTTCCAGTTTTTGGCGAATATCTCGGCTATTTCGCATCCAATCCAAAAAAGGAGTTCCATTTGTGATTCAGGGAACTAATCCCCGTCGATCCTCATCAAAGGATCCTAAATATTCTTCAAATTTAATTTTGGCCCTTTTTTCGGCCAAAATCATGATGGTACCCCTTGGAAAAGTGCGGAATCCCGCAACCTACGCTTTTCTTCCAGTTTTTGGCGAATATCTCGGCTATTTCGCATCCAATCCAAAAAAGGAGTTCCATTTGTGATTCAGGGAACTAATCCCCGTCGATCCTCATCAAAGGATCCTAAATATTCTTCAAATTTAATTTTGGCCCTTTTTTCGGCCAAAATCATGATGGTACCCCTTGGAAAAGTGCGGAATCCCGCAACCTACGCTTTTCTTCCAGTTTTTGGCGAATATCTCGGCTATTTCGCATCCAATCCAAAAAAGGAGTTCCATTTGTGATTCAGGGAACTAATCCCCGTCGATCCTCATCAAAGGATCCTAAATATTCTTCAAATTTAATTTTGGCCCTTTTTTCGGCCAAAATCATGATGGTACCCCTTGGAAAAGTGCGGAATCCCGCAACCTACGCTTTTCTTCCAGTTTTTGGCGAATATCTCGGCTATTTCGCATCCAATCCAAAAAAGGAGTTCCATTTGTGATTCAGGGAACTAATCCCCGTCGATCCTCATCAAAGGATCCTAAATATTCTTCAAATTTAATTTTGGCCCTTTTTTCGGCCAAAATCATGATGGTACCCCTTGGAAAAGTGCGGAATCCCGCAACCTACGCTTTTCTTCCAGTTTTTGGCGAATATCTCGGCTATTTCGCATCCAATCCAAAAAAGGAGTTCCATTTGTGATTCAGGGAACTAATCCCCGTCGATCCTCATCAAAGGATCCTAAATATTCTTCAAATTTAATTTTGGCCCTTTTTTCGGCCAAAATCATGATGGTACCCCTTGGAAAAGTGCGGAATCCCGCAACCTACGCTTTTCTTCCAGTTTTTGGCGAATATCTCGGCTATTTCGCATCCAATCCAAAAAAGGAGTTCCATTTGTGATTCAGGGAACTAATCCCCGTCGATCCTCATCAAAGGATCCTAAATATTCTTCAAATTTAATTTTGGCCCTTTTTTCGGCCAAAATCATGATGGTACCCCTTGGAAAAGTGCGGAATCCCGCAACCTACGCTTTTCTTCCAGTTTTTGGCGAATATCTCGGCTATTTCGCATCCAATCCAAAAAAGGAGTTCCATTTGTGATTCAGGGAACTAATCCCCGTCGATCCTCATCAAAGGATCCTAAATATTCTTCAAATTTAATTTTGGCCCTTTTTTCGGCCAAAATCATGATGGTACCCCTTGGAAAAGTGCGGAATCCCGCAACCTACGCTTTTCTTCCAGTTTTTGGCGAATATCTCGGCTATTTCGCATCCAATCCAAAAAGGAGTTCCATTTGTGATTCAGGGAACTAATCCCCGTCGATCCTCATCAAAGGATCCTAAATATTCTTCAAATTTAATTTTGGCCCTTTTTTCGGCCAAAATCATGATGGTACCCCTTGGAAAAGTGCGGAATCCCGCAACCTACGCTTTTCTTTCACTTTTTGGCGAATATCTCGGCTATTTCGCATCCAATCCAAAAAAGGAGTTCCATTTGTGATTCAGGGAACTAATCCCCGTCGATCCTCATCAAAGAATCCTAAATATTCTTCAAATTTAATTTTGGCCCTTTTTTCGGCCAAAATCATGATGGTACCCCTTGGAAAAGTGCGGAATCCCGCAACCTACGCTTTTCTTTCACTTTTTGGCGAATATCTCGGCTATTTCGCATCCAATCCAAAAAAGGAGTTCCATTTGTGATTCAGGGAACTAATCCCCGTCGATCCTCATCAAAGGATCCTAAATATTCTTCAAATTTAATTTTGGCCCTTTTTTCGGCCAAAATCATGATGGTACCCCTTGGAAAAGTGCGGAATCCCGCAACCTACGCTTTTCTTTCACTTTTTGGCGAATATCTCGGCTATTTCGCATCCAATCCAAAAAGGAGTTCCATTTGTGATTCAGGGAACTAATCCCCGTCGATCCTCATCAAAGAATCCTAAATATTCTTCAAATTTAATTTTGGCCCTTTTTTCGGCCAAAATCATGATGGTACCCCTTGGAAAAGTGCGGAATCCCGCAACCTACGCTTTTCTTCCAGTTTTTGGCGAATATCTCGGCTATTTCGCATCCAATCCAAAAAAGGAGTTCCATTTGTGATTCAGGGAACTAATCCCCGTCGATCCTCATCAAAGGATCCTAAATATTCTTCAAATTTAATTTTGGCCCTTTTTTCGGCCAAAATCATGATGGTACCCCTTGGAAAAGTGCGGAATCCCGCAACCTACGCTTTTCTTCCAGTTTTTGGCGAATATCTCGGCTATTTCGCATCCAATCCAAAAAAGGAGTTCCATTTGTGATTCAGGGAACTAATCCCCGTCGATCCTCATCAAAGGATCCTAAATATTCTTCAAATTTAATTTTGGCCCTTTTTTCGGCCAAAATCATGATGGTACCCCTTGGAAAAGTGCGGAATCCCGCAACCTACGCTTTTCTTCCAGTTTTTGGCGAATATCTCGGCTATTTCGCATCCAATCCAAAAAAGGAGTTCCATTTGTGATTCAGGGAACTAATCCCCGTCGATCCTCATCAAAGGATCCTAAATATTCTTCAAATTTAATTTTGGCCCTTTTTTCGGCCAAAATCATGATGGTACCCCTTGGAAAAGTGCGGAATCCCGCAACCTACGCTTTTCTTTCACTTTTTGGCGAATATCTCGGCTATTTCGCATCCAATCCAAAAAAGGAGTTTCATTTGTGATTCAGGGAACTAATCCCCGTCGATCCATATCAAAGAATCCTAAATATTCTTCAAATTCATGATGGTACCCCTTGGAAAAGTGCGGAATCCCGCAACCTACGCTTTTCTTCCAGTTTTTGGCGAATATCTCGGCTATTTCGCATCCAATCCAAAAAAGGAGTTCCATTTGTGATTCAGGGAACTAATCCCCGTCGATCCTCATCAAAGGATCCTAAATATTCTTCAAATTTAATTTTGGCCCTTTTTTCGGCCAAAATCATGATGGTACCCCTTGGAAAAGTGCGGAATCCCGCAACCTACGCTTTTCTTCCAGTTTTTGGCGAATATCTCGGCTATTTCGCATCCAATCCAAAAAAGGAGTTCCATTTGTGATTCAGGGAACTAATCCCCGTCGATCCTCATCAAAGGATCCTAAATATTCTTCAAATTTAATTTTGGCCCTTTTTTCGGCCAAAATCATGATGGTACCCCTTGGAAAAGTGCGGAATCCCGCAACCTACGCTTTTCTTCCAGTTTTTGGCGAATATCTCGGCTATTTCGCATCCAATCCAAAAAAGGAGTTCCATTTGTGATTCAGGGAACTAATCCCCGTCGATCCTCATCAAAGGATCCTAAATATTCTTCAAATTTAATTTGGGCCCTTTTTTCGGCCAAAATCATGATGGTACCCCTTGGAAAAGTGCGGAATCCCGCAACCTACGCTTTTCTTCCAGTTTTTGGCGAATATCTCGGCTATTTCGCATCCAATCCAAAAAAGGAGTTCCATTTGTGATTCAGGGAACCAATCCCCGTCGATCCTCATCAAAGGATCCTAAATATTCTTCAAATTTAATTTTGGCCCTTTTTTCGGCCAAAATCATGATGGTACCCCTTGGAAAAGTGCGGAATCCCGCAACCTACGCTTTTCTTCCAGTTTTTGGCGAATATCTCGGCTATTTCGCATCCAATCCAAAAAAGGAGTTCCATTTGTGATTCAGGGAACTAATCCCCGTCGATCCTCATCAAAGGATCCTAAATATTCTTCAAATTTAATTTTGGCCCTTTTTTCGGCCAAAATCATGATGGTACCCCTTGGAAAAGTGCGGAATCCCGCAACCTACGCTTTTCTTTCACTTTTTGGCGAATATCTCGCATCCAATCCAAAAAAGGAGTTCCATTTGTGATTCAGGGAACTAATCCCCGTCGATCCTCATCAAAGGATCCTAAATATTCTTCAAATTTAATTTTGGCCCTTTTTTCGGCCAAAATCATGATGGTACCCCTTGGAAAAGTGCGGAATCCCGCAACCTACGCTTTTCTTCCAGTTTTTGGCGAATATCTCGGCTATTTCGCATCCAATCCAAAAAAGGAGTTCCATTTGTGATTCAGGGAACTAATCCCCGTCGATCCTCATCAAAGGATCCTAAATATTCTTCAAATTTAATTTTGGCCCTTTTTTCGGCCAAAATCATGATGGTACCCCTTGGAAAAGTGCGGAATCCCGCAACCTACGCTTTTCTTCCAGTTTTTGGCGAATATCTCGGCTATTTCGCATCCAATCCAAAAAAGGAGTTCCATTTGTGATTCAGGGAACTAATCCCCGTCGATCCTCATCAAAGGATCCTAAATATTCTTCAAATTTAATTTTGGCCCTTTTTTCGGCCAAAATCATGATGGTACCCCTTGGAAAAGTGCGGAATCCCGCAACCTACGCTTTTCTTCCAGTTTTTGGCGAATATCTCGGCTATTTCGCATCCAATCCAAAAAAGGAGTTCCATTTGTGATTCAGGGAACTAATCCCCGTCGATCCTCATCAAAGGATCCTAAATATTCTTCAAATTTAATTTTGGCCCTTTTTTCGGCCAAAATCATGATGGTACCCCTTGGAAAAGTGCGGAATCCCGCAACCTACGCTTTTCTTCCAGTTTTTGGCGAATATCTCGGCTATTTCGCATCCAATCCAAAAAAGGAGTTCCATTTGTGATTCAGGGAACTAATCCCCGTCGATCCTCATCAAAGGATCCTAAATATTCTTCAAATTTAATTTTGGCCCTTTTTTCGGCCAAAATCATGATGGTACCCCTTGGAAAAGTGCGGAATCCCGCAACCTACGCTTTTCTTTCACTTTTTGGCGAATATCTCGGCTATTTCGCATCCAATCCAAAAAAGGAGTTCCATTTGTGATTCAGGGAACTAATCCCCGTCGATCCTCATCAAAGGATCCTAAATATTCTTCAAATTTAATTTTGGCCCTTTTTTCGGCCAAAATCATGATGGTACCCCTTGGAAAAGTGCGGAATCCCGCAACCTACGCTTTTCTTCCAGTTTTTGGCGAATATCTCGGCTATTTCGCATCCAATCCAAAAAAGGAGTTCCATTTGTGATTCAGGGAACTAATCCCCGTCGATCCTCATCAAAGGATCCTAAATATTCTTCAAATTTAATTTTGGCCCTTTTTTCGGCCAAAATCATGATGGTACCCCTTGGAAAAGTGCGGAATCCCGCAACCTACGCTTTTCTTTCACTTTTTGGCGAATATCTCGGCTATTTCGCATCCAATCCAAAAAAGGAGTTCCATTTGTGATTCAGGGAACTAATCCCCGTCGATCCTCATCAAAGGATCCTAAATATTCTTCAAATTTAATTTTGGCCCTTTTTTCGGCCAAAATCATGATGGTACCCCTTGGAAAAGTGCGGAATCCCGCAACCTACGCTTTTCTTCCAGTTTTTGGCGAATATCTCGGCTATTTCGCATCCAATCCAAAAAAGGAGTTCCATTTGTGATTCAGGGAACTAATCCCCGTCGATCCTCATCAAAGGATCCTAAATATTCTTCAAATTTAATTTTGGCCCTTTTTTCGGCCAAAATCATGATGGTACCCCTTGGAAAAGTGCGGAATCCCGCAACCTACGCTTTTCTTTCACTTTTTGGCGAATATCTCGGCTATTTCGCATCCAATCCAAAAAAGGAGTTCCATTTGTGATTCAGGGAACTAATCCCCGTCGATCCTCATCAAAGAATCCTAAATATTCTTCAAATTCATGATGGTACCCCTTGGAAAAGTGCGGAATCCCGCAACCTACGCTTTTCTTCCAGTTTTTGGCGAATATCTCGGCTATTTCGCATCCAATCCAAAAAAGGAGTTCCATTTGTGATTCAGGGAACTAATCCCCGTCGATCCTCATCAAAGGATCCTAAATATTCTTCAAATTTAATTTTGGCCCTTTTTTCGGCCAAAATCATGATGGTACCCCTTGGAAAAGTGCGGAATCCCGCAACCTACGCTTTTCTTCCAGTTTTTGGCGAATATCTCGGCTATTTCGCATCCAATCCAAAAAAGGAGTTCCATTTGTGATTCAGGGAACTAATCCCCGTCGATCCTCATCAAAGGATCCTAAATATTCTTCAAATTTAATTTGGGCCCTTTTTTCGGCCAAAATCATGATGGTACCCCTTGGAAAAGTGCGGAATCCCGCAACCTACGCTTTTCTTCCAGTTTTTGGCGAATATCTCGGCTATTTCGCATCCAATCCAAAAAGGAGTTCCATTTGTGATTCAGGGAACCAATCCCCGTCGATCCTCATCAAAGGATCCTAAATATTCTTCAAATTTAATTTTGGCCCTTTTTTCGGCCAAAATCATGATGGTACCCCTTGGAAAAGTGCGGAATCCCGCAACCTACGCTTTTCTTCCAGTTTTTGGCGAATATCTCGGCTATTTCGCATCCAATCCAAAAAAGGAGTTCCATTTGTGATTCAGGGAACTAATCCCCGTCGATCCTCATCAAAGGATCCTAAATATTCTTCAAATTTAATTTTGGCCCTTTTTTCGGCCAAAATCATGATGGTACCCCTTGGAAAAGTGCGGAATCCCGCAACCTACGCTTTTCTTTCACTTTTTGGCGAATATCTCGCATCCAATCCAAAAAAGGAGTTCCATTTGTGATTCAGGGAACTAATCCCCGTCGATCCTCATCAAAGGATCCTAAATATTCTTCAAATTTAATTTTGGCCCTTTTTTCGGCCAAAATCATGATGGTACCCCTTGGAAAAGTGCGGAATCCCGCAACCTACGCTTTTCTTCCAGTTTTTGGCGAATATCTCGGCTATTTCGCATCCAATCCAAAAAGGAGTTCCATTTGTGATTCAGGGAACTAATCCCCGTCGATCCTCATCAAAGGATCCTAAATATTCTTCAAATTTAATTTTGGCCCTTTTTTCGGCCAAAATCATGATGGTACCCCTTGGAAAAGTGCGGAATCCCGCAACCTACGCTTTTCTTCCAGTTTTTGGCGAATATCTCGGCTATTTCGCATCCAATCCAAAAAAGGAGTTCCATTTGTGATTCAGGGAACTAATCCCCGTCGATCCTCATCAAAGGATCCTAAATATTCTTCAAATTTAATTTTGGCCCTTTTTTCGGCCAAAATCATGATGGTACCCCTTGGAAAAGTGCGGAATCCCGCAACCTACGCTTTTCTTCCAGTTTTTGGCGAATATCTCGGCTATTTCGCATCCAATCCAAAAAAGGAGTTCCATTTGTGATTCAGGGAACTAATCCCCGTCGATCCTCATCAAAGGATCCTAAATATTCTTCAAATTTAATTTTGGCCCTTTTTTCGGCCAAAATCATGATGGTACCCCTTGGAAAAGTGCGGAATCCCGCAACCTACGCTTTTCTTCCAGTTTTTGGCGAATATCTCGGCTATTTCGCATCCAATCCAAAAAAGGAGTTCCATTTGTGATTCAGGGAACTAATCCCCGTCGATCCTCATCAAAGGATCCTAAATATTCTTCAAATTTAATTTTGGCCCTTTTTTCGGCCAAAATCATGATGGTACCCCTTGGAAAAGTGCGGAATCCCGCAACCTACGCTTTTCTTTCACTTTTTGGCGAATATCTCGGCTATTTCGCATCCAATCCAAAAAGGAGTTCCATTTGTGATTCAGGGAACTAATCCCCGTCGATCCTCATCAAAGGATCCTAAATATTCTTCAAATTTAATTTTGGCCCTTTTTTTCGGCCAAAATCATGATGGTACCCCTTGGAAAAGTGCGGAATCCCGCAACCTACGCTTTTCTTCCAGTTTTTGGCGAATATCTCGGCTATTTCGCATCCAATCCAAAAAAGGAGTTCCATTTGTGATTCAGGGAACTAATCCCCGTCGATCCTCATCAAAGGATCCTAAATATTCTTCAAATTTAATTTTGGCCCTTTTTTCGGCCAAAATCATGATGGTACCCCTTGGAAAAGTGCGGAATCCCGCAACCTACGCTTTTCTTTCACTTTTTGGCGAATATCTCGGCTATTTCGCATCCAATCCAAAAAGGAGTTCCATTTGTGATTCAGGGAACTAATCCCCGTCGATCCTCATCAAAGGATCCTAAATATTCTTCAAATTTAATTTTGGCCCTTTTTTTCGGCCAAAATCATGATGGTACCCCTTGGAAAAGTGCGGAATCCCGCAACCTACGCTTTTCTTCCAGTTTTTGGCGAATATCTCGGCTATTTCGCATCCAATCCAAAAAAGGAGTTCCATTTGTGATTCAGGGAACTAATCCCCGTCGATCCTCATCAAAGGATCCTAAATATTCTTCAAATTTAATTTTGGCCCTTTTTTCGGCCAAAATCATGATGGTACCCCTTGGAAAAGTGCGGAATCCCGCAACCTACGCTTTTCTTTCACTTTTTGGCGAATATCTCGGCTATTTCGCATCCAATCCAAAAAAGGAGTTCCATTTGTGATTCAGGGAACTAATCCCCGTCGATCCTCATCAAAGAATCCTAAATATTCTTCAAATTCATGATGGTACCCCTTGGAAAAGTGCGGAATCCCGCAACCTACGCTTTTCTTCCAGTTTTTGGCGAATATCTCGGCTATTTCGCATCCAATCCAAAAAAGGAGTTCCATTTGTGATTCAGGGAACTAATCCCCGTCGATCCTCATCAAAGGATCCTAAATATTCTTCAAATTTAATTTTGGCCCTTTTTTCGGCCAAAATCATGATGGTACCCCTTGGAAAAGTGCGGAATCCCGCAACCTACGCTTTTCTTCCAGTTTTTGGCGAATATCTCGGCTATTTCGCATCCAATCCAAAAAAGGAGTTCCATTTGTGATTCAGGGAACTAATCCCCGTCGATCCTCATCAAAGGATCCTAAATATTCTTCAAATTTAATTTTGGCCCTTTTTTCGGCCAAAATCATGATGGTACCCCTTGGAAAAGTGCGGAATCCCGCAACCTACGCTTTTCTTCCAGTTTTTAGCGAATATCTCGGCTATTTCGCATCCAATCCAAAAAAGGAGTTCCATTTGTGATTCAGGGAACTAATCCCCGTCGATCCTCATCAAAGGATCCTAAATATTCTTCAAATTTAATTTTGGCCCTTTTTTCGGCCAAAATCATGATGGTACCCCTTGGAAAAGTGCGGAATCCCGCAACCTACGCTTTTCTTTCACTTTTTGGCGAATATCTCTATTTCGCATCCAATCCAAAAAAGGAGTTCCATTTGTGATTCAGGGAACTAATCCCCCGTCGATCCTCATCAAAGGATCCTAAATATTCTTCAAATTTAATTTTGGCCCTTTTTTCGGCCAAAATCATGATGGTACCCCTTGGAAAAGTGCGGAATCCCGCAACCTACGCTTTTCTTTCACTTTTTGGCGAATATGGCTATTTCGCATCCAATCCAAAAAAGGAGTTCCATTTGTGATTCAGGGAACTAATCCCCGTCGATCCTCATCAAAGGATCCTAAATATTCTTCAAATTTAATTTTGGCCCTTTTTTCGGCCAAAATCATGATGGTACCCCTTGGAAAAGTGCGGAATCCCGCAACCTACGCTTTTCTTTCACTTTTTGGCGAATATCTCGGCTATTTCGCATCCAATCCAAAAAAGGAGTTCCATTTGTGATTCAGGGAACTAATCCCCGTCGATCCTCATCAAAGGATCCTAAATATTCTTCAAATTTAATTTTGGCCCTTTTTTCGGCCAAAATCATGATGGTACCCCTTGGAAAAGTGCGGAATCCCGCAACCTACGCTTTTCTTCCAGTTTTTGGCGAATATCTCGGCTATTTCGCATCCAATCCAAAAAAGGAGTTCCATTTGTGATTCAGGGAACTAATCCCCGTCGATCCTCATCAAAGGATCCTAAATATTCTTCAAATTTAATTTTGGCCCTTTTTTCGGCCAAAATCATGATGGTACCCCTTGGAAAAGTGCGGAATCCCGCAACCTACGCTTTTCTTTCACTTTTTGGCGAATATCTCGGCTATTTCGCATCCAATCCAAAAAAGGAGTTCCATTTGTGATTCAGGGAACTAATCCCCGTCGATCCTCATCAAAGAATCCTAAATATTCTTCAAATTCATGATGGTACCCCTTGGAAAAGTGCGGAATCCCGCAACCTACGCTTTTCTTCCAGTTTTTGGCGAATATCTCGGCTATTTCGCATCCAATCCAAAAAAGGAGTTCCATTTGTGATTCAGGGAACTAATCCCCGTCGATCCTCATCAAAGGATCCTAAATATTCTTCAAATTTAATTTTGGCCCTTTTTTCGGCCAAAATCATGATGGTACCCCTTGGAAAAGTGCGGAATCCCGCAACCTACGCTTTTCTTCCAGTTTTTGGCGAATATCTCGGCTATTTCGCATCCAATCCAAAAAAGGAGTTCCATTTGTGATTCAGGGAACTAATCCCCGTCGATCCTCATCAAAGGATCCTAAATATTCTTCAAATTTAATTTTGGCCCTTTTTTCGGCCAAAATCATGATGGTACCCCTTGGAAAAGTGCGGAATCCCGCAACCTACGCTTTTCTTCCAGTTTTTGGCGAATATCTCGGCTATTTCGCATCCAATCCAAAAAAGGAGTTCCATTTGTGATTCAGGGAACTAATCCCCGTCGATCCTCATCAAAGGATCCTAAATATTCTTCAAATTTAATTTTGGCCCTTTTTTCGGCCAAAATCATGATGGTACCCCTTGGAAAAGTGCGGAATCCCGCAACCTACGCTTTTCTTTCACTTTTTGGCGAATATCTCGGCTATTTCGCATCCAATCCAAAAAAGGAGTTCCATTTGTGATTCAGGGAACTAATCCCCGTCGATCCTCATCAAAGGATCCTAAATATTCTTCAAATTTAATTTTGGCCCTTTTTTCGGCCAAAATCATGATGGTACCCCTTGGAAAAGTGCGGAATCCCGCAACCTACGCTTTTCTTTCACTTTTTGGCGAATATCTCGGCTATTTCGCATCCAATCCAAAAAAGGAGTTCCATTTGTGATTCAGGGAACTAATCCCCGTCGATCCTCATCAAAGGATCCTAAATATTCTTCAAATTTAATTTTGGCCCTTTTTTCGGCCAAAATCATGATGGTACCCCTTGGAAAAGTGCGGAATCCCGCAACCTACGCTTTTCTTCCAGTTTTTGGCGAATATCTCGGCTATTTCGCATCCAATCCAAAAAGGAGTTCCATTTGTGATTCAGGGAACTAATCCCCGTCGATCCTCATCAAAGGATCCTAAATATTCTTCAAATTTAATTTTGGCCCTTTTTTCGGCCAAAATCATGATGGTACCCCTTGGAAAAGTGCGGAATCCCGCAACCTACGCTTTTCTTCCAGTTTTTGGCGAATATCTCGGCTATTTCGCATCCAATCCAAAAAAGGAGTTCCATTTGTGATTCAGGGAACTAATCCCCGTCGATCCTCATCAAAGGATCCTAAATATTCTTCAAATTTAATTTTGGCCCTTTTTTCGGCCAAAATCATGATGGTACCCCTTGGAAAAGTGCGGAATCCCGCAACCTACGCTTTTCTTTCACTTTTTGGCGAATATCTCGCATCCAATCCAAAAAAGGAGTTCCATTTGTGATTCAGGGAACTAATCCCCGTCGATCCTCATCAAAGGATCCTAAATATTCTTCAAATTTAATTTTGGCCCTTTTTTCGGCCAAAATCATGATGGTACCCCTTGGAAAAGTGCGGAATCCCGCAACCTACGCTTTTCTTCCAGTTTTTGGCGAATATCTCGGCTATTTCGCATCCAATCCAAAAAAGGAGTTCCATTTGTGATTCAGGGAACTAATCCCCGTCGATCCTCATCAAAGGATCCTAAATATTCTTCAAATTTAATTTTGGCTTTTTTTTCGGCCAAAATCATGATGGTACCCCTTGGAAAAGTGCGGAATCCCGCAACCTACGCTTTTCTTCCAGTTTTTGGCGAATATCTCGGCTATTTCGCATCCAATCCAAAAAAGGAGTTCCATTTGTGATTCAGGGAACTAATCCCCGTCGATCCTCATCAAAGGATCCTAAATATTCTTCAAATTTAATTTTGGCCCTTTTTTCGGCCAAAATCATGATGGTACCCCTTGGAAAAGTGCGGAATCCCGCAACCTACGCTTTTCTTCCAGTTTTTGGCGAATATCTCGGCTATTTCGCATCCAATCCAAAAAAGGAGTTCCATTTGTGATTCAGGGAACTAATCCCCGTCGATCCTCATCAAAGGATCCTAAATATTCTTCAAATTTAATTTGGGCCCTTTTTTCGGCCAAAATCATGATGGTACCCCTTGGAAAAGTGCGGAATCCCGCAACCTACGCTTTTCTTCCAGTTTTTGGCGAATATCTCGGCTATTTCGCATCCAATCCAAAAAAGGAGTTCCATTTGTGATTCAGGGAACCAATCCCCGTCGATCCTCATCAAAGGATCCTAAATATTCTTCAAATTTAATTTTGGCCCTTTTTTCGGCCAAAATCATGATGGTACCCCTTGGAAAAGTGCGGAATCCCGCAACCTACGCTTTTCTTCCAGTTTTTGGCGAATATCTCGGCTATTTCGCATCCAATCCAAAAAAGGAGTTCCATTTGTGATTCAGGGAACTAATCCCCGTCGATCCTCATCAAAGGATCCTAAATATTCTTCAAATTTAATTTTGGCCCTTTTTTCGGCCAAAATCATGATGGTACCCCTTGGAAAAGTGCGGAATCCCGCAACCTACGCTTTTCTTTCACTTTTTGGCGAATATCTCGGCTATTTCGCATCCAATCCAAAAAAGGAGTTCCATTTGTGATTCAGGGAACTAATCCCCGTCGATCCTCATCAAAGAATCCTAAATATTCTTCAAATTTATGATGGTACCCCTTGGAAAAGTGCGGAATCCCGCAACCTACGCTTTTCTTCCAGTTTTTGGCGAATATCTCGGCTATTTCGCATCCAATCCAAAAAAGGAGTTCCATTTGTGATTCAGGGAACTAATCCCCGTCGATCCTCATCAAAGGATCCTAAATATTCTTCAAATTTAATTTTGGCCCTTTTTTCGGCCAAAATCATGATGGTACCCCTTGGAAAAGTGCGGAATCCCGCAACCTACGCTTTTCTTCCAGTTTTTGGCGAATATCTCGGCTATTTCGCATCCAATCCAAAAAAGGAGTTCCATTTGTGATTCAGGGAACTAATCCCCGTCGATCCTCATCAAAGGATCCTAAATATTCTTCAAATTTAATTTTGGCCCTTTTTTCGGCCAAAATCATGATGGTACCCCTTGGAAAAGTGCGGAATCCCGCAACCTACGCTTTTCTTCCAGTTTTTGGCGAATATCTCGGCTATTTCGCATCCAATCCAAAAAAGGAGTTCCATTTGTGATTCAGGGAACTAATCCCCGTCGATCCTCATCAAAGGATCCTAAATATTCTTCAAATTTAATTTTGGCCCTTTTTTCGGCCAAAATCATGATGGTACCCCTTGGAAAAGTGCGGAATCCCGCAACCTACGCTTTTCTTTCACTTTTTGGCGAATATCTCGCATCCAATCCAAAAAAGGAGTTCCATTTGTGATTCAGGGAACTAATCCCCGTCGATCCTCATCAAAGGATCCTAAATATTCTTCAAATTTAATTTTGGCCCTTTTTTCGGCCAAAATCATGATGGTACCCCTTGGAAAAGTGCGGAATCCCGCAACCTACGCTTTTCTTCCAGTTTTTGGCGAATATCTCGGCTATTTCGCATCCAATCCAAAAAAGGAGTTCCATTTGTGATTCAGGGAACTAATCCCCGTCGATCCTCATCAAAGGATCCTAAATATTCTTCAAATTTAATTTTGGCCCTTTTTTCGGCCAAAATCATGATGGTACCCCTTGGAAAAGTGCGGAATCCCGCAACCTACGCTTTTCTTCCAGTTTTTGGCGAATATCTCGGCTATTTCGCATCCAATCCAAAAAAGGAGTTCCATTTGTGATTCAGGGAACTAATCCCCGTCGATCCTCATCAAAGGATCCTAAATATTCTTCAAATTTAATTTTGGCCCTTTTTTCGGCCAAAATCATGATGGTACCCCTTGGAAAAGTGCGGAATCCCGCAACCTACGCTTTTCTTCCAGTTTTTGGCGAATATCTCGGCTATTTCGCATCCAATCCAAAAAAGGAGATCCATTTGTGATTCAGGGAACTAATCCCCGTCGATCCTCATCAAAGGATCCTAAATATTCTTCAAATTTAATTTTGGCCCTTTTTTCGGCCAAAATCATGATGGTACCCCTTGGAAAAGTGCGGAATCCCGCAACCTACGCTTTTCTTTCACTTTTTGGCGAATATCTCGGCTATCTCACATCCAAAAAAGGAGTTCCATTTGTGATTCAGGGAACTAATCCCCGTCGATCCTCATCAAAGGATCCTAAATATTCTTCAAATTTAATTTTGGCCCTTTTTTCGGCCAAAATCATGATGGTACCCCTTGGAAAAGTGCGGAATCCCGCAACCTACGCTTTTCTTCCAGTTTTTGGCGAATATCTCGGCTATTTCGCATCCAATCCAAAAAAGGAGTTCCATTTGTGATTCAGGGAACTAATCCCCGTCGATCCTCATCAAAGGATCCTAAATATTCTTCAAATTTAATTTTGGCCCTTTTTTTGGCCAAAATCATGATGGTACCCCTTGGAAAAGTGCGGAATCCCGCAACCTACGCTTTTCTTCCAGTTTTTGGCGAATATCTCGGCTATTTCGCATCCAATCCAAAAAAGGAGTTCCATTTGTGATTCAGGGAACTAATCCCCGTCGATCCTCATCAAAGGATCCTAAATATTCTTCAAATTTAATTTTGGCCCTTTTTTCGGCCAAAATCATGATGGTACCCCTTGGAAAAGTGCGGAATCCCGCAACCTACGCTTTTCTTCCAGTTTTTGGCGAATATCTCGGCTATTTCGCATCCAATCCAAAAAAGGAGTTCCATTTGTGATTCAGGGAACTAATCCCCGTCGATCCTCATCAAAGGATCCTAAATATTCTTCAAATTTAATTTTGGCCCTTTTTTCGGCCAAAATCATGATGGTACCCCTTGGAAAAGTGCGGAATCCCGCAACCTACGCTTTTCTTCCAGTTTTTGGCGAATATCTCGGCTATTTCGCATCCAATCCAAAAAAGGAGTTCCATTTGTGATTCAGGGAACTAATCCCCGTCGATCCTCATCAAAGGATCCTAAATATTCTTCAAATTTAATTTTGGCCCTTTTTTCGGCCAAAATCATGATGGTACCCCTTGGAAAAGTGCGGAATCCCGCAACCTACGCTTTTCTTTCACTTTTTGGCGAATATCTCGGCTATTTCGCATCCAATCCAAAAAAGGAGTTCCATTTGTGATTCAGGGAACTAATCCCCGTCGATCCTCATCAAAGGATCCTAAATATTCTTCAAATTTAATTTTGGCCCTTTTTTCGGCCAAAATCATGATGGTACCCCTTGGAAAAGTGCGGAATCCCGCAACCTACGCTTTTCTTCCAGTTTTTGGCGAATATCTCGGCTATTTCGCATCCAATCCAAAAAAGGAGTTCCATTTGTGATTCAGGGAACTAATCCCCGTCGATCCTCATCAAAGGATCCTAAATATTCTTCAAATTTAATTTTGGCCCTTTTTTCGGCCAAAATCATGATGGTACCCCTTGGAAAAGTGCGGAATCCCGCAACCTACGCTTTTCTTCCAGTTTTTGGCGAATATCTCGGCTATTTCGCATCCAATCCAAAAAAGGAGTTCCATTTGTGATTCAGGGAACTAATCCCCGTCGATCCTCATCAAAGGATCCTAAATATTCTTCAAATTTAATTTTGGCCCTTTTTTCGGCCAAAATCATGATGGTACCCCTTGGAAAAGTGCGGAATCCCGCAACCTACGCTTTTCTTCCAGTTTTTGGCGAATATCTCGGCTATTTCGCATCCAATCCAAAAAAGGAGTTCCATTTGTGATTCAGGGAACTAATCCCCGTCGATCCTCATCAAAGGATCCTAAATATTCTTCAAATTTAATTTTGGCCCTTTTTTCGGCCAAAATCATGATGGTACCCCTTGGAAAAGTGCGGAATCCCGCAACCTACGCTTTTCTTCCAGTTTTTGGCGAATATCTCGGCTATTTCGCATCCAATCCAAAAAAGGAGTTCCATTTGTGATTCAGGGAACTAATCCCCGTCGATCCTCATCAAAGGATCCTAAATATTCTTCAAATTTAATTTTGGCCCTTTTTTCGGCCAAAATCATGATGGTACCCCTTGGAAAAGTGCGGAATCCCGCAACCTACGCTTTTCTTCCAGTTTTTGGCGAATATCTCGGCTATTTCGCATCCAATCCAAAAAAGGAGTTCCATTTGTGATTCAGGGAACTAATCCCCGTCGATCCTCATCAAAGGATCCTAAATATTCTTCAAATTTAATTTTGGCCCTTTTTTCGGCCAAAATCATGATGGTACCCCTTGGAAAAGTGCTGAATCCCGCAACCTACGCTTTTCTTTCACTTTTTGGCGAATATCTCGGCTATTTCGCATCCAATCCAAAAAAGGAGTTCCATTTGTGATTCAGGGAACTAATCCCCGTCGATCCTCATCAAAGGATCCTAAATATTCTTCAAATTTAATTTTGGCCCTTTTTTCGGCCAAAATCATGATGGTACCCCTTGGAAAAGTGCGGAATCCCGCAACCTACGCTTTTCTTCCAGTTTTTGGCGAATATCTCGGCTATTTCGCATCCAATCCAAAAAGGAGTTCCATTTGTGATTCAGGGAACTAATCCCCGTCGATCCTCATCAAAGGATCCTAAATATTCTTCAAATTTAATTTTGGCCCTTTTTTCGGCCAAAATCATGATGGTACCCCTTGGAAAAGTGCGGAATCCCGCAACCTACGCTTTTCTTCCAGTTTTTGGCGAATATCTCGGCTATTTCGCATCCAATCCAAAAAAGGAGTTCCATTTGTGATTCAGGGAACTAATCCCCGTCGATCCTCATCAAAGGATCCTAAATATTCTTCAAATTTAATTTTGGCCCTTTTTTCGGCCAAAATCATGATGGTACCCCTTGGAAAAGTGCGGAATCCCGCAACCTACGCTTTTCTTCCAGTTTTTGGCGAATATCTCGGCTATTTCGCATCCAATCCAAAAAAGGAGTTCCATTTGTGATTCAGGGAACTAATCCCCGTCGATCCTCATCAAAGGATCCTAAATATTCTTCAAATTTAATTTGGGCCCTTTTTTCGGCCAAAATCATGATGGTACCCCTTGGAAAAGTGCGGAATCCCGCAACCTACGCTTTTCTTCCAGTTTTTGGCGAATATCTCGGCTATTTCGCATCCAATCCAAAAAGGAGTTCCATTTGTGATTCAGGGAACTAATCCCCGTCGATCCTCATCAAAGGATCCTAAATATTCTTCAAATTTAATTTTGGCCCTTTTTTCGGCCAAAATCATGATGGTACCCCTTGGAAAAGTGCGGAATCCCGCAACCTACGCTTTTCTTCCAGTTTTTGGCGAATATCTCGGCTATTTCGCATCCAATCCAAAAAAGAGTTCCATTTGTGATTCAGGGAACTAATCCCCGTCGATCCTCATCAAAGGATCCTAAATATTCTTCAAATTTAATTTTGGCCCTTTTTTCGGCCAAAATCATGATGGTACCCCTTGGAAAAGTGCGGAATCCCGCAACCTACGCTTTTCTTCCAGTTTTTGGCGAATATCTCGGCTATTTCGCATCCAATCCAAAAAAGGAGTTCCATTTGTGATTCAGGGAACTAATCCCCGTCGATCCTCATCAAAGGATCCTAAATATTCTTCAAATTTAATTTTGGCCCTTTTTTCGGCCAAAATCATGATGGTACCCCTTGGAAAAGTGCGGAATCCCGCAACCTACGCTTTTCTTCCAGTTTTTGGCGAATATCTCGGCTATTTCGCATCCAATCCAAAAAAGGAGTTCCATTTGTGATTCAGGGAACTAATCCCCGTCGATCCTCATCAAAGGATCCTAAATATTCTTCAAATTTAATTTTGGCCCTTTTTTCGGCCAAAATCATGATGGTACCCCTTGGAAAAGTGCGGAATCCCGCAACCTACGCTTTTCTTCCAGTTTTTGGCGAATATCTCGGCTATTTCGCATCCAATCCAAAAAAGGAGTTCCATTTGTGATTCAGGGAACTAATCCCTGTCGATCCTCATCAAAGGATCCTAAATATTCTTCAAATTTAATTTTGGCCCTTGTTTCGGCCAAAATCATGATGGTACCCCTTGGAAAAGTGCGGAATCCCGCAACCTACGCTTTTCTTCCAGTTTTTGGCGAATATCTCGGCTATTTCGCATCCAATCCCAAAAAGGAGTTCCATTTGTGATTCAGGGAACTAATCCCCGTCGATCCTCATCAAAGGATCCTAAATATTCTTCAAATTTAATTTTGGCCCTTTTTTCGGCCAAAATCATGATGGTTGTTCCCTTGGAAAAGTGCGGAATCCCGCAACCTACGCTTTTCTTTCACTTTTTGGCGAATATCTCGGCTATTTCGCATCCAATCCAAAAAAGGAGTTCCATTTGTGATTCAGGGAACTAATCCCCGTCGATCCTCATCAAAGATCTTTAGTATTCCCAAAATTAAAAATTGGCCTTATTTTGGGCCAAAATCATGATACCCCTTGGAAAAGCGCCTCTGGTTGAATTTTATACTTTTCCGATACTTTTAATGAAATAAAAATCGTCAACAAATTTTAAAATGCCTAAAAATAAAGTTATTTGTAGTGTTTTTTTATTTTTTAAAATGTTAGCTGAGTTCCGAACCGATCTTACGTCATTGGACTTAAAATATCGATATTTGATTTGCAGTATTAAGCACTCAGTATTACCGATGAATTTTTGGTATTTTTTGGCTTCGCGTGACTGGTATCTCTAAGATCGATAACCAAAACAAAAGGGTGCTTTTGATAAAATCCGGAAAATTTAAACAAAATGATAAGATTGGTCCTGGAAAAAGATGAAAATGACATGAAGATTGCCCCAAAGATCATTTAGCCGCTGAAGAAGGACTCCGGAATGGATACTGAGGCATCAAATCCGACGGAGTTGCGCAATAGACCAAGGCGGCACTGAAAGATCACTGGGACGGATGTGATCTCGCGGAGGACTGGCGATACTAAGGAGGCGACTGAGAGGATGTACCCCAGGCTGATGACGTTTCATTTTCGGGAAAGTGAACGTCCGAAATAGGAAAAACCAATGTGACTCTGAGTTTCAATGGTTTATAGTCCCCCAGGTGAACAGGACTAATCTGCTGTCCGAGGAGGGCGTACAGACCAATTATCTGGATGCAGTACACCGGTTCTGGTGCCTGGAAGTCAACAATGGACAACGGGGATACGCACAATCGCCGCTCGGTCGTCGCCCATCCCATTAAGGGTTCAACAACGCCTCGACGACTTTACTCGGCAACTCCAAGGACATTCCACGAAGTATCCTTCGATGCCCGGTGAACTTCGGATCAGCGTGTGCAGAACTTTGCTTTATATGTATCTTAAGGTTGTACTTATTTTTAGTTAGGGTATGTGTGCGAAACATCATGATTATAATAAATGTTTAAAAAAATATCCTGTGTGGTTCATTCAATGGGGATTCTTTCCAGGTGTGACGTCGTCTTAACTTGGCCAACATCGGATGCAAAAGGGCCAGGATATACGGAAAAACAGTTTACAGAAATTTCTTGACGTCACAGAAATGCGAAGAAAAATTTTGAATTTTGGGCCACTACCAGGCCCGCAGTACCAGGCCAACAGAAATGGCCAGTAGGTGGATTTCGATTTTTAAAATTGTTTTTTGCGAATATCTCGGCCATTTTGCATCCAATCCTGGATTGGGATGGCTCAAAAAATGCAGAAAAATATGCTCCACCTGCCTGGCTTCCATTATTGGTATTAGCCAAGTTAAGACCGTGGGAAAAATGTTTTTGGCCAATAACTTAATGTTTGATTGGCTCCTTTGCTTATATCTCAGCCATTCCGCAACCGATTTTGGAAGGGATGGCCACTTCCGAATCAGGACTTTAAGGTCCTTTGAACTGCTTCAAAAGTTACGGCATAAAAGGATGTTTGATCCTTAAAGTCGAATAAAATCAAGTTCATTTAGTTTTGAATTTCTGGACACATTTTTGTAAAGGATATCAAGGATATTTTGGTAGAGATCGAAGGGTATTAATGTCCTGATCCCAAAATGGTGCCCCGTTTCTAGATCGGTTGGGAACTGACCGAGATATACATAATCGAGAAATCGGGAACATATTTAAAATATTCGTTTTTGGCCAATTTTAACTTTCCCACGGTGTTAACTTGGTTAATACCAGATTTTCTTGGCCAGTCGATGCGCCTTAATTTTCTGCATTTTCTGAGTTATCACAGTCCAGGATCAGATGCGAAATGGCCGAGATATTCACAAAAAACTGTTTCAGAAAATAGAATCCACCTACTGGCCATTTCTGTTGGCCTGGTACTCCGAGCCTGGTGGCGGCCGAAAATCTCAAAATTTTCAGCCGCAAAAGTCTGTGACGTCACGAAATGGGCCTGGATCAGTGACGTCACAACTGGGTGGAGTCTAGGCGGCAATGGGTGGTGTCTTGGCTGAACCGGTTAAACGGTTGGTTTTTAATTTTCGCGGGGGCGGGTAACTATTTGAAATTTGAATTCAAATATAACGATCGAATTTGGATCCACAGGCGCGGGCGGAAAATCGTTTTTTGAATTTGAATTTAAGTTTAGCGGGTTGTATATCGATATATATCGTGTCTTGGGCCCACATAGGATCCACACAGGATCCACACAGGTTCCACCCAGGTCCCACATAGGATCCACATAAGATCCACTTAGGTTCCACACATAATCCACAAATCGATCCGTTATATTTGAATTTGAAATTCAAAAATATATCCCGCCCGCGCCTTCCCGGGCTTTTTTAAATTTTCAAATTCAAAAATAGTTACCCGCCCCCGCGAATTTGCGGCTGAAATTTTTGGGATTTTGGGCCACTACCAGGCTTGGAGTACCAGGCCAACAGAAATGGCCAGTAGGTGGATTCTATTTTCTGAAACAGGTTTTTGTGAATATCTCGGCCATTTCGCATCTGATCCTGAATTGTGATAACTCTAAAAATGCGGAAAAATAAAGTGCATCGACTGGCCAACATAATCTGGTATTAGCCAAGTTAACACCGTGGGAAAGTTAAAATTGGCCAAAAATGAATATTTTAAATATGTTCCCGATTTCTCGATTATGTGTATCTCGGTCAGTTCCCAACCGATCTAGAAACGGGGCACCATTTTGGGATCAGGACATTAATACCCTTCGATCTCTACCAAAATATCCTTGATATCCTTTACAAAAATGTGTCCAGAAATTCAAAACTAAATGAACTTGATTTTATTCGATTTTAAGGATCAAACATCCTTTTATGCCGTAACTTTTGAAGCAGTTCAAAGGACCTTAAAGTCCTGATTCGGAAGTGGCCATCCCTTCCAAAATCGGTTGCGGAATGGCTGAGATATAAGCAAAGGAGCCAATCAAACATTAAGTTATTGGCCAAAAACATTTTTCCCACGGTCTTAACTTGGCTAATACCAATAATGGAAGCCAGGCAGGTGGAGCATATTTTTCTGCATTTTTTGAGCCATCCCAATCCAGGATTGGATGCAAAATGGCCGAGATATTCGCAAAAAACAATTTTAAAAATCGAAATCCACCTACTGGCCATTTCTGTTGGCCTGGTACTGCGGGCCTGGTAGTGGCCCAAAATTCAAAATTTTTCTTCGCATTTCTGTGACGTCAAGAAATTTCTGTAAACTGTTTTTCCGTATATCCTGGCCCTTTTGCATCCGATGTTGGCCAAGTTAAGACGACGTCACACCTGGAAAGAATCCCCATTGAATGAACCACACAGGATATTTTTTTAAACATTTATTATAATCATGATGTTTCACACACATACCCTAACTAAAAATAAGTACAACCTTAAGATACATATAAAGCAAAGTTCTGCACACGCTGATCCGAAGTTCACCGGGCATCGAAGGATACTTCGTGGAATGTCCTTGGAGTTGCCGAGTAAAGTCGTCGAGGCGTTGTTGAACCCTTAATGGGATGGGCGACGACCGAGCGGCGATTGTGCGTATCCCCGTTGTCCATTGTTGACTTCCAGGCACCAGAACCGGTGTACTGCATCCAGATAATTGGTCTGTACGCCCTCCTCGGACAGCAGATTAGTCCTGTTCACCTGGGGGACTATAAACCATTGAAACTCAGAGTCACATTGGTTTTTCCTATTTCGGACGTTCACTTTCCCGAAAATGAAACGTCATCAGCCTGGGGTACATCCTCTCAGTCGCCTCCTTAGTATCGCCAGTCCTCCGCGAGATCACATCCGTCCCAGTGATCTTTCAGTGCCGCCTTGGTCTATTGCGCAACTCCGTCGGATTTGATGCCTCAGTATCCATTCCGGAGTCCTTCTTCAGCGGCTAAATGATCTTTGGGGCAATCTTCATGTCATTTTCATCTTTTTCCAGGACCAATCTTATCATTTTGTTTAAATTTTCCGGATTTTATCAAAAGCACCCTTTTGTTTTGGTTATCGATCTTAGAGATACCAGTCACGCGAAGCCAAAAAATACCAAAAATTCATCGGTAATACTGAGTGCTTAATACTGCAAATCAAATATCGATATTTTAAGTCCAATGACGTAAGATCGGTTCGGAACTCAGCTAACATTTTAAAAAATAAAAAAACACTACAAATAACTTTATTTTTAGGCATTTTAAAATTTGTTGACGATTTTTATTTCATTAAAAGTATCGGAAAAGTATAAAATTCAACCAGATGCGCTTTTCCAAGGGGTATCATGATTTTGGCCCAAAATAAGGCCAATTTTTAATTTTGGGAATACTAAAGATCCTTTGATGAGGATCGACGGGGATTAGTTCCCTGAATCACAAATGGAACTCCTTTTTTGGATTGGATGCGAAATAGCCGAGATATTCGCCAAAAAGTGAAAGAAAAGCGTAGGTTGCGGGATTCCGCACTTTTCCAAGGGGTACCATCATGATTTTGGCCGAAAAAAGGGCCAAAATTAAATTTGAAGAATATTTAGGATCCTTTGATGAGGATCGACGGGGATTAGTTCCCTGAATCACAAATGGAACTCCTTTTTTGGATTGGATGCGAAATAGCCGAGATATTCGCCAAAAACTGGAAGAAAAGCGTAGGTTGCGGGATTCCGCACTTTTCCAAGGGGTACCATCATGATTTTGGCCGAAACAAGGGCCAAAATTAAATTTGAAGAATATTTAGGATCCTTTGATGAGGATCGACGGGGATTAGTTCCCTGAATCACAAATGGAACTCCTTTTTTGGATTGGATGCGAAATAGCCGAGATATTCGCCAAAAACTGGAAGAAAAGCGTAGGTTGCGGGATTCCGCACTTTTCCAAGGGGTACCATCATGATTTTGGCCGAAAAAAGGGCCAAAATTAAATTTGAAGAATATTTAGGATCCTTTGATGAGGATCGACGGGGATTAGTTCCCTGAATCACAAATGGAACTCCTTTTTTGGATTGGATGCGAAATAGCCGAGATATTCGCCAAAAACTGGAAGAAAAGCGTAGGTTGCGGGATTCCGCACTTTTCCAAGGGGTACCATCATGATTTTGGCCGAAAAAAGGGCCAAAATTAAATTTGAAGAATATTTAGGATCCTTTGATGAGGATCGACGGGGATTAGTTCCCTGAATCACAAATGGAACTCCTTTTTTGGATTGGATGCGAAATAGCCGAGATATTCGCCAAAAACTGGAAGAAAAGCGTAGGTTGCGGGATTCCGCACTTTTCCAAGGGGTACCATCATGATTTTGGCCGAAAAAAGGGCCAAAATTAAATTTGAAGAATATTTAGGATCCTTTGATGAGGATCGACGGGGATTAGTTCCCTGAATCACAAATGGAACTCCTTTTTTGGATTGGATGCGAAATAGCCGAGATATTCGCCAAAAAGTGAAAGAAAAGCGTAGGTTGCGGGATTCCGCACTTTTCCAAGGGGTACCATCATGATTTTGGCCGAAAAAAGGGCCAAAATTAAATTTGAAGAATATTTAGGATCCTTTGATGAGGATCGACGGGGATTAGTTCCCTGAATCACAAATGGAACTCCTTTTTTGGATTGGATGCGAAATAGCCGAGATATTCGCCAAAAACTGGAAGAAAAGCGTAGGTTGCGGGATTCCGCACTTTTCCAAGGGGTACCATAATGATTTTGGCCGAAACAAGGGCCAAAATTAAATTTGAAGAATATTTAGGATCCTTTGATGAGGATCGACGGGGATTAGTTCCCTGAATCACAAATGGAACTCCTTTTTTGGATTGGATGCGAAATAGCCGAGATATTCGCCAAAAAGTGAAAGAAAAGCGTAGGTTGCGGGATTCCGCACTTTTCCAAGGGGTACCATCATGATTTTGGCCGAAAAAAGGGCCAAAATTAAATTTGAAGAATATTTAGGATCCTTTGATGAGGATCGACGGGGATTAGTTCCCTGAATCACAAATGGAACTCCTTTTTTGGATTGGATGCGAAATAGCCGAGATATTCGCCAAAAACTGGAAGAAAAGCGTAGGTTGCGGGATTCCGCACTTTTCCAAGGGGTACCATCATGATTTTGGCCGAAAAAAGGGCCAAAATTAAATTTGAAGAATATTTAGGATCCTTTGATGAGGATCGACGGGGATTAGTTCCCTGAATCACAAATGGAACTCCTTTTTTGGATTGGATGCGAAATAGCCGAGATATTCGCCAAAAACTGGAAGAAAAGCGTAGGTTGCGGGATTCCGCACTTTTCCAAGGGGTACCATCATGATTTTGGCCGAAAAAAGGGCCAAAATTAAATTTGAAGAATATTTAGGATCCTTTGATGAGGATCGACGGGGATTAGTTCCCTGAATCACAAATGGAACTCCTTTTTTGGATTGGATGCGAAATAGCCGAGATATTCGCCAAAAACTGGAAGAAAAGCGTAGGTTGCGGGATTCCGCACTTTTCCAAGGGGTACCATCATGATTTTGGCCGAAAAAAGGGCCAAAATTAAATTTGAAGAATATTTAGGATCCTTTGATGAGGATCGACGGGGATTAGTTCCCTGAATCACAAATGGAACTCCTTTTTTGGATTGGATGCGAAATAGCCGAGATATTCGCCAAAAACTGGAAGAAAAGCGTAGGTTGCGGGATTCCGCACTTTTCCAAGGGGTACCATCATGATTTTGGCCGAAAAAAGGGCCAAAATTAAATTTGAAGAATATTTAGGATCCTTTGATGAGGATCGACGGGGATTAGTTCCCTGAATCACAAATGGAACTCCTTTTTTGGATTGGATGCGAAATAGCCGAGATATTCGCCAAAAACTGGAAGAAAAGCGTAGGTTGCGGGATTCCGCACTTTTCCAAGGGGTACCATCATGATTTTGGCCGAAAAAAGGGCCAAAATTAAATTTGAAGAATATTTAGGATCCTTTGATGAGGATCGACGGGGATTAGTTCCCTGAATCACAAATGGAACTCCTTTTTTGGATTGGATGCGAAATAGCCGAGATATTCGCCAAAAAGTGAAAGAAAAGCGTAGGTTGCGGGATTCCGCACTTTTCCAAGGGGTACCATCATGATTGTGGCCGAAAAAAGGGCCAAAATTAAATTTGAAGAATATTTAGGATCCTTTGATGAGGATCGACGGGGATTAGTTCCCTGAATCACAAATGGAACTCCTTTTTTGGATTGGATGCGAAATAGCCGAGATATTCGCCAAAAACTGGAAGAAAAGCGTAGGTTGCGGGATTCCGCACTTTTCCAAGGGGTACCATCATGATTTTGGCCGAAAAAAGGGCCAAAATTAAATTTGAAGAATATTTAGGATCCTTTGATGAGGATCGACGGGGATTAGTTCCCTGAATCACAAATGGAACTCCTTTTTTGGATTGGATGCGAAATAGCCGAGATATTCGCCAAAAAGTGAAAGAAAAGCGTAGGTTGCGGGATTCCGCACTTTTCCAAGGGGTACCATCATGATTTTGGCCGAAAAAAGGGCCAAAATTAAATTTGAAGAATATTTAGGATCCTTTGATGAGGATCGACGGGGATTAGTTCCCTGAATCACAAATGGAACTCCTTTTTTGGATTGGATGCGAAATAGCCGAGATATTCGCCAAAAAGTGAAAGAAAAGCGTAGGTTGCGGGATTCCGCACTTTTCCAAGGGGTACCATCATGATTTTGGCCGAAAAAAGGGCCAAAATTAAATTTGAAGAATATTTAGGATCCTTTGATCCTCATCAAAAAAGGGCCAAAATTAAATTTGAAGAATATTTAGGATCCTTTGATGAGGATCGACGGGGATTAGTTCCCTGAATCACAAATGGAACTCCTTTTTTGGATTGGATGCGAAATAGCCGAGATATTCGCCAAAAACTGGAAGAAAAGCGTAGGTTGCGGGATTCCGCACTTTTCCAAGGGGTACCATCATGATTTTGGCCGAAAAAAGGGCCAAAATTAAATTTGAAGAATATTTAGGATCCTTTGATGAGGATCGACGGGGATTAGTTCCCTGAATCACAAATGGAACTCCTTTTTTGGATTGGATGCGAAATAGCCGAGATATTCGCCAAAAAGTGAAAGAAAAGCGTAGGTTGCGGGATTCCGCACTTTTCCAAGGGGTACCATCATGATTTTGGCCGAAAAAAGGGCCAAAATTAAATTTGAAGAATATTTAGGATCCTTTGATGAGGATCGACGGGGATTAGTTCCCTGAATCACAAATGGAACTCCTTTTTTGGATTGGATGCGAAATAGCCGAGATATTCGCCAAAAACTGGAAGAAAAGCGTAGGTTGCGGGATTCCGCACTTTTCCAAGGGGTACCATCATGATTTTGGCCGAAAAAAGGGCCAAAATTAAATTTGAAAAATATTTAGGATCCTTTGATGAGGATCGACGGGGATTAGTTCCCTGAATCACAAATGGAACTCCTTTTTTGGATTGGATGCGAAATAGCCGAGATATTCGCCAAAAACTGGAAGAAAAGCGTAGGTTGCGGGATTCCGCACTTTTCCAAGGGGTACCATCATGATTTTGGCCGAAAAAAGGGCCAAAATTAAATTTGAAGAATATTTAGGATCCTTTGATGAGGATCGACGGGGATTAGTTCCCTGAATCACAAATGGAACTCCTTTTTTGGATTGGATGCGAAATAGCCGAGATATTCGCCAAAAACTGGAAGAAAAGCGTAGGTTGCGGGATTCCGCACTTTTCCAAGGGGTACCATCATGATTTTGGCCGAAAAAAGGGCCAAAATTAAATTTGAAGAATATTTAGGATCCTTTGATGAGGATCGACGGGGATTAGTTCCCTGAATCACAAATGGAACTCCTTTTTTGGATTGGATGCGAAATAGCCGAGATATTCGCCAAAAAGTGAAAGAAAAGCGTAGGTTGCGGGATTCCGCACTTTTCCAAGGGGTACCATCATGATTTTGGCCGAAAAAAGGGCCAAAATTAAATTTGAACAATATTTAGGATCCTTTGATGAGGATCGACGGGGATTAGTTCCCTGAATCACAAATGGAACTCCTTTTTTGGATTGGATGGGAAATAGCCGAGATATTCGCCAAAAACTGGAAGAAAAGCGTAGGTTGCGGGATTCCGCACTTTTCCAAGGGGTACCATCATGATTTTGGCCGAAAAAAGGGCCAAAATTAAATTTGAAGAATATTTAGGATCCTTTGATGAGGATCGACGGGGATTAGTTCCCTGAATCACAAATGGAACTCCTTTTTTGGATTGGATGCGAAATAGCCGAGATATTCGCCAAAAACTGGAAGAAAAGCGTAGGTTGCGGGATTCCGCACTTTTCCAAGGGGTACCATCATGATTTTGGCCGAAAAAAGGGCCAAAATTAAATTTGAAGAATATTTAGGATCCTTTGATGAGGATCGACGGGGATTAGTTCCCTGAATCACAAATGGAACTCCTTTTTTGGATTGGATGCGAAATAGCCGAGATATTCGCCAAAAACTGGAAGAAAAGCGTAGGTTGCGGGATTCCGCACTTTTCCAAGGGGTACCATCATGATTTTGGCCGAAAAAAGGGCCAAAATTAAATTTGAAGAATATTTAGGATCCTTTGATGAGGATCGACGGGGATTAGTTCCCTGAATCACAAATGGAACTCCTTTTTTGGATTGGATGCGAAATAGCCGAGATATTCGCCAAAAACTGGAAGAAAAGCGTAGGTTGCGGGATTCCGCACTTTTCCAAGGGGTACCATCATGATTTTGGCCGAAAAGGGCCAAAATTAAATTTGAAGAATATTTAGGATCCTTTGATGAGGATCGACGGGGATTAGTTCCCTGAATCACAAATGGAACTCCTTTTTTGGATTGGATGCGAAATAGCCGAGATATTCGCCAAAAACTGGAAGAAAAGCGTAGGTTGCGGGATTCCGCACTTTTCCAAGGGGTACCATCATGATTTTGGCCGAAAAAAGGGCCAAAATTAAATTTGAAGAATATTTAGGATCCTTTGATGAGGATCGACGGGGATTAGTTCCCTGAATCACAAATGGAACTCCTTTTTTGGATTGGATGCGAAATAGCCGAGATATTCGCCAAAAACTGGAAGAAAAGCGTAGGTTGCGGGATTCCGCACTTTTCCAAGGGGTACCATCATGATTTTGGCCGAAAAAAGGGCCAAAATTAAATTTGAAGAATATTTAGGATCCTTTGATGAGGATCGACGGGGATTAGTTCCCTGAATCACAAATGGAACTCCTTTTTTGGATTGGATGCGAAATAGCCGAGATATTCGCCAAAAACTGGAAGAAAAGCGTAGGTTGCGGGATTCCGCACTTTTCCAAGGGGTACCATCATGATTTTGGCCGAAAAAAGGGCCAAAATTAAATTTGAAGAATATTTAGGATCCTTTGATGAGGATCGACGGGGATTAGTTCCCTGAATCACAAATGGAACTCCTTTTTTGGATTGGATGCGAAATAGCCGAGATATTCGCCAAAAACTGGAAGAAAAGCGTAGGTTGCGGGATTCCGCACTTTTCCAAGGGGTACCATCATGATTTTGGCCGAAAAAAGGGCCAAAATTAAATTTGAAGAATATTTAGGATCCTTTGATGAGGATCGACGGGGATTAGTTCCCTGAATCACAAATGGAACTCCTTTTTTGGATTGGATGCGAAATAGCCGAGATATTCGCCAAAAAGTGAAAGAAAAGCGTAGGTTGCGGGATTCCGCACTTTTCCAAGGGGTACCATCATGATTTTGGCCGAAAAAAGGGCCAAAATTAAATTTGAAGAATATTTAGGATCCTTTGATGAGGATCGACGGGGATTAGTTCCCTGAATCACAAATGGAACTCCTTTTTTGGATTGGATGCGAAATAGCCGAGATATTCGCCAAAAACTGGAAGAAAAGCGTAGGTTGCGGGATTCCGCACTTTTCCAAGGGGTACCATCATGATTTTGGCCGAAAAAAGGGCCAAAATTAAATTTGAAGAATATTTAGGATCCTTTGATGAGGATCGACGGGGATTAGTTCCCTGAATCACAAATGGAACTCCTTTTTTGGATTGGATGCGAAATAGCCGAGATATTCGCCAAAAACTGGAAGAAAAGCGTAGGTTGCGGGATTCCGCACTTTTCCAAGGGGTACCATCATGATTTTGGCCGAAAAAGGGCCAAAATTAAATTTGAAGAATATTTAGGATCCTTTGATGAGGATCGACGGGGATTAGTTCCCTGAATCACAAATGGAACTCCTTTTTTGGATTGGATGCGAAATAGCCGAGATATTCGCCAAAAACTGGAAGAAAAGCGTAGGTTGCGGGATTCCGCACTTTTCCAAGGGGTACCATCATGATTTTGGCCGAAAAAAGGGCCAAAATTAAATTTGAAGAATATTTAGGATCCTTTGATGAGGATCGACGGGGATTAGTTCCCTGAATCACAAATGGAACTCCTTTTTTGGATTGGATGCGAAATAGCCGAGATATTCGCCAAAAACTGGAAGAAAAGCGTAGGTTGCGGGATTCCGCACTTTTCCAAGGGGTACCATCATGATTTTGGCCGAAAAAAGGGCCAAAATTAAATTTGAAGAATATTTAGGATCCTTTGATGAGGATCGACGGGGATTAGTTCCCTGAATCACAAATGGAACTCCTTTTTTGGATTGGATGCGAAATAGCCGAGATATTCGCCAAAAACTGGAAGAAAAGCGTAGGTTGCGGGATTCCGCACTTTTCCAAGGGGTACCATCATGATTTTGGCCGAAAAAAGGGCCAAAATTAAATTTGAAGAATATTTAGGATCCTTTGATGAGGATCGACGGGGATTAGTTCCCTGAATCACAAATGGAACTCCTTTTTTGGATTGGATGCGAAATAGCCGAGATATTCGCCAAAAACTGGAAGAAAAGCGTAGGTTGCGGGATTCCGCACTTTTCCAAGGGGTACCATCATGATTTTGGCCGAAAAAAGGGCCAAAATTAAATTTGAAGAATATTTAGGATCCTTTGATGAGGATCGACGGGGATTAGTTCCCTGAATCACAAATGGAACTCCTTTTTTGGATTGGATGCGAAATAGCCGAGATATTCGCCAAAAAGTGAAAGAAAAGCGTAGGTTGCGGGATTCCGCACTTTTCCAAGGGGTACCATCATGATTTTGGCCGAAAAAAGGGCCAAAATTAAATTTGAACAATATTTAGGATCCTTTGATGAGGATCGACGGGGATTAGTTCCCTGAATCACAAATGGAACTCCTTTTTTGGATTGGATGCGAAATAGCCGAGATATTCGCCAAAAACTGGAAGAAAAGCGTAGGTTGCGGGATTCCGCACTTTTCCAAGGGGTACCATCATGATTTTGGCCGAAAAAAGGGCCAAAATTAAATTTGAAGAATATTTAGGATCCTTTGATGAGGATCGACGGGGATTAGTTCCCTGAATCACAAATGGAACTCCTTTTTTGGATTGGATGCGAAATAGCCGAGATATTCGCCAAAAACTGGAAGAAAAGCGTAGGTTGCGGGATTCCGCACTTTTCCAAGGGGTACCATCATGATTTTGGCCGAAAAAAGGGCCAAAATTAAATTTGAAGAATATTTAGGATCCTTTGATGAGGATCGACGGGGATTAGTTCCCTGAATCACAAATAGAACTCCTTTTTTGGATTGGATGCGAAATAGCCGAGATATTCGCCAAAAACTGGAAGAAAAGCGTAGGTTGCGGGATTCCGCACTTTTCCAAGGGGTACCATCATGATTTTGGCCGAAAAAACGGCCAAAATTAAATTTGAAGAATATTTAGGATCCTTTGATGTGGATCGACGAGGATTAGTTCCCAGAATCACAAATGGAACTCCTTTTTTGGATTGGATGCGAAATAGCCGAGATATTCGCCAAAAACTGGAAGAAAAGCGTAGGTTGCGGGATTCCGCACTTTTCCAAGGGGTACCATCATGATTTTGGCCGAAAAAAGGGCCAAAATTAAATTTGAAGAATATTTAGGATCCTTTGATGAGGATCGACGGGGATTAGTTCCCTGAATCACAAATGGAACTCCTTTTTTGGATTGGATGCGAAATAGCCGAGATATTCGCCAAAAACTGGAAGAAAAGCGTAGGTTGCGGGATTCCGCACTTTTCCAAGGGGTACCATCATGATTTTGGCCGAAAAAAGGGCCAAAATTAAATTTGAAGAATATTTAGGATCCTTTGATGAGGATCGACGGGGATTAGTTCCCTGAATCACAAATGGAACTCCTTTTTTGGATTGGATGCGAAATAGCCGAGATATTCGCCAAAAAGTGAAAGAAAAGCGTAGGTTGCGGGATTCCGCACTTTTCCAAGGGGTACCATCATGATTTTGGCCGAAAAAAGGGCCAAAATTAAATTTGAAGAATATTTAGGATCCTTTGATGAGGATCGACGGGGATTAGTTCCCTGAATCACAAATGGAACTCCTTTTTTGGATTGGATGCGAAATAGCCGAGATATTCGCCAAAAACTGGAAGAAAAGCGTAGGTTGCGGGATTCCGCACTTTTCCAAGGGGTACCATCATGATTTTGGCCGAAAAAAGGGCCAAAATTAAATTTGAAGAATATTTAGGATCCTTTGATGAGGATCGACGGGGATTAGTTCCCTGAATCACAAATGGAACTCCTTTTTTGGATTGGATGCGAAATAGCCGAGATATTCGCCAAAAAGTGAAAGAAAAGCGTAGGTTGCGGGATTCCGCACTTTTCCAAGGGGTACCATCATGATTTTGGCCGAAAAAAGGGCCAAAATTAAATTTGAAGAATATTTAGGATCCTTTGATGAGGATCGACGGGGATTAGTTCCCTGAATCACAAATGGAACTCCTTTTTTGGATTGGATGCGAAATAGCCGAGATATTCGCCAAAAAGTGAAAGAAAAGCGTAGGTTGCGGGATTCCGCACTTTTCCAAGGGGTACCATCATGATTTTGGCCGAAAAAAGGGCCAAAATTAAATTTGAAGAATATTTAGGATCCTTTGATGAGGATCGACGGGGATTAGTTCCCTGAATCACAAATGGAACTCCTTTTTTGGATTGGATGCGAAATAGCCGAGATATTCGCCAAAAAGTGAAAGAAAAGCGTAGGTTGCGGGATTCCGCACTTTTCCAAGGGGTACCATCATGATTTTGGCCGAAAAAAGGGCCAAAATTAAATTTGAAGAATATTTAGGATCCTTTGATGAGGATCGACGGGGATTAGTTCCCTGAATCACAAATGGAACTCCTTTTTTGGATTGGATGCGAAATAGCCGAGATATTCGCCAAAAACTGGAAGAAAAGCGTAGGTTGCGGGATTCCGCACTTTTCCAAGGGGTACCATCATGATTTTGGCCGAAAAAAGGGCCAAAATTAAATTTGAAGAATATTTAGGATCCTTTGATGAGGATCGACAGGGATTAGTTCCCTGAATCACAAATGGAACTCCTTTTTTGGATTGGATGCGAAATAGCCGAGATATTCGCCAAAAAGTGAAAGAAAAGCGTAGGTTGCGGGATTCCGCACTTTTCCAAGGGGTACCATCATGATTTTGGCCGAAAAAAGGGCCAAAATTAAATTTGAAGAATATTTAGGATCCTTTGATGAGGATCGACAGGGATTAGTTCCCTGAATCACAAATGGAACTCCTTTTTTGGATTGGATGCGAAATAGCCGAGATATTCGCCAAAAACTGGAAGAAAAGCGTAGGTTGCGGGATTCCGCACTTTTCCAAGGGGTACCATCATGATTTTGGCCGAAAAAAGGGCCAAAATTAAATTTGAAGAATATTTAGGATCCTTTGATGAGGATCGACGGGGATTAGTTCCCTGAATCACAAATGGAACTCCTTTTTTGGATTGGATGCGAAATAGCCGAGATATTCGCCAAAAACTGGAAGAAAAGCGTAGGTTGCGGGATTCCGCACTTTTCCAAGGGGTACCATCATGATTTTGGCCGAAAAAAGGGCCAAAATTAAATTTGAAGAATATTTAGGATCCTTTGATGAGGATCGACGGGGATTAGTTCCCTGAATCACAAATGGAACTCCTTTTTTGGATTGGATGCGAAATAGCCGAGATATTCGCCAAAAACTGGAAGAAAAGCGTAGGTTGCGGGATTCCGCACTTTTCCAAGGGGTACCATCATGATTTTGGCCGAAAAAAGGGCCAAAATTAAATTTGAAGAATATTTAGGATCCTTTGATGAGGATCGACGGGGATTAGTTCCCTGAATCACAAATGGAACTCCTTTTTTGGATTGGATGCGAAATAGCCGAGATATTCGCCAAAAACTGGAAGAAAAGCGTAGGTTGCGGGATTCCGCACTTTTCCAAGGGGTACCATCATGATTTTGGCCGAAAAAAGGGCCAAAATTAAATTTGAAGAATATTTAGGATCCTTTGATGAGGATCGACGGGGATTAGTTCCCTGAATCACAAATGGAACTCCTTTTTTGGATTGGATGCGAAATAGCCGAGATATTCGCCAAAAACTGGAAGAAAAGCGTAGGTTGCGGGATTCCGCACTTTTCCAAGGGGTACCATCATGATTTTGGCCGAAAAAAGGGCCAAAATTAAATTTGAAGAATATTTAGGATCCTTTGATGAGGATCGACGGGGATTAGTTCCCTGAATCACAAATGGAACTCCTTTTTTGGATTGGATGCGAAATAGCCGAGATATTCGCCAAAAACTGGAAGAAAAGCGTAGGTTGCGGGATTCCGCACTTTTCCAAGGGGTACCATCATGATTTTGGCCGAAAAAAGGGCCAAAATTAAATTTGAAGAATATTTAGGATCCTTTGATGAGGATCGACAGGGATTAGTTCCCTGAATCACAAATGGAACTCCTTTTTTGGATTGGATGCGAAATAGCCGAGATATTCGCCAAAAAGTGAAAGAAAAGCGTAGGTTGCGGGATTCCGCACTTTTCCAAGGGGTACCATCATGATTTTGGCCGAAAAAAGGGCCAAAATTAAATTTGAAGAATATTTAGGATCCTTTGATGAGGATCGACGGGGATTAGTTCCCTGAATCACAAATGGAACTCCTTTTTTGGATTGGATGCGAAATAGCCGAGATATTCGCCAAAAACTGGAAGAAAAGCGTAGGTTGCGGGATTCCGCACTTTTCCAAGGGGTACCATCATGATTTTGGCCGAAAAAAGGGCCAAAATTAAATTTGAAGAATATTTAGGATCCTTTGATGAGGATCGACGGGGATTAGTTCCCTGAATCACAAATGGAACTCCTTTTTTGGATTGGATGCGAAATAGCCGAGATATTCGCCAAAAAGTGAAAGAAAAGCGTAGGTTGCGGGATTCCGCACTTTTCCACTCATGATTTTGGCCGAAAAAAGGGCCAAAATTAAATTTGAAGAATATTTAGGATCCTTTGATGAGGATCGACAGGGATTAGTTCCCTGAATCACAAATGGAACTCCTTTTTTGGATTGGATGCGAAATAGCCGAGATATTCGCCAAAAAGTGAAAGAAAAGCGTAGGTTGCGGGATTCCGCACTTTTCCAAGGGGTACCATCATGATTTTGGCCGAAAAAAGGGCCAAAATTAAATTTGAAGAATATTTAGGATCCTTTGATGAGGATCGACAGGGATTAGTTCCCTGAATCACAAATGGAACTCCTTTTTTGGATTGGATGCGAAATAGCCGAGATATTCGCCAAAAAGTGAAAGAAAAGCGTAGGTTGCGGGATTCCGCACTTTTCCAAGGGGTACCATCATGATTTTGGCCGAAAAAAGGGCCAAAATTAAATTTGAAGAATATTTAGGATCCTTTGATGAGGATCGACGGGGATTAGTTCCCTGAATCACAAATGGAACTCCTTTTTTGGATTGGATGCGAAATAGCCGAGATATTCGCCAAAAAGTGAAAGAAAAGCGTAGGTTGCGGGATTCCGCACTTTTCCATCATGATTTTGGCCGAAAAAAGGGCCAAAATTAAATTTGAAGAATATTTAGGATCGTTTGATGAGGATCGACAGGGATTAGTTCCCTGAATCACAAATGGAACTCCTTTTTTGGATTGGATGCGAAATAGCCGAGATATTCGCCAAAAAGTGAAAGAAAAGCGTAGGTTGCGGGATTCCGCACTTTTCCAAGGGGTACCATCATGATTTTGGCCGAAAAAAGGGCCAAAATTAAATTTGAAGAATATTTAGGATCCTTTGATGAGGATCGACGGGGATTAGTTCCCTGAATCACAAATGGAACTCCTTTTTTGGATTGGATGCGAAATAGCCGAGATATTCGCCAAAAAGTGAAAGAAAAGCGTAGGTTGCGGGATTCCGCACTTTTCCAAGGGGTACCATCATGATTTTGGCCGAAAAAAGGGCCAAAATTAAATTTGAAGAATATTTAGGATCCTTTGATGAGGATCGACGGGGATTAGTTCCCTGAATCACAAATGGAACTCTTTTTTGGATTGGATGCGAAATAGCCGAGATATTCGCCAAAAACTGGAAGAAAAGCGTAGGTTGCGGGATTCCGCACTTTTCCAAGGGGTACCATCATGATTTTGGCCGAAAAAAGGGCCAAAATTAAATTTGAAGAATATTTAGGATTCTTTGATGAGGATCGACGGGGATTAGTTCCCTGAATCACAAATGGAACTCCTTTTTTGGATTGGATGCGAAATAGCCGAGATATTCGCCAAAAAGTGAAAGAAAAGCGTAGGTTGCGGGATTCCGCACTTTTCCATCATGATTTTGGCCGAAAAAAGGGCCAAAATTAAATTTGAAGAATATTTAGGATCCTTTGATGAGGATCGACAGGGATTAGTTCCCTGAATCACAAATGGAACTCCTTTTTTGGATTGGATGCGAAATAGCCGAGATATTCGCCAAAAAGTGAAAGAAAAGCGTAGGTTGCGGGATTCCGCACTTTTCCAAGGGGTACCATCATGATTTTGGCCGAAAAAAGGGCCAAAATTAAATTTGAAGAATATTTAGGATCCTTTGATAAGGATCGACGGGGATTAGTTCCCTGAATCACAAATGGAACTCCTTTTTTGGATTGGATGCGAAATAGCCGAGATATTCGCCAAAAAGTGAAAGAAAAGCGTAGGTTGCGGGATTCCGCACTTTTCCAAGGGGTACCATCATGATTTTGGCCGAAAAAAGGGCAAAAATTAAATTTGAAGAATATTTAGGATCCTTTGATGAGGATCGACGGGGATTAGTTCCCTGAATCACAAATGGAACTCCTTTTTTGGATTGGATGCGAAATAGCCGAGATATTCGCCAAAAAGTGAAAGAAAAGCGTAGGTTGCGGGATTCCGCACTTTTCCAAGGGGTACCATCATGATTTTGGCCGAAAAAAGGGCCAAAATTAAATTTGAAGAATATTTAGGATCCTTTGATGAGGATCGACGGGGATTAGTTCCCTGAATCACAAATGGAACTCCTTTTTTGGATTGGATGCGAAATAGCCGAGATATTCGCCAAAAAGTGAAAGAAAAGCGTAGGTTGCGGGATTCCGCACTTTTCCAAGGGGTACCATCATGATTTTGGCCGAAAAAAGGGCCAAAATTAAATTTGAAGAATATTTAGGATCCTTTGATGAGGATCGACGGGGATTAGTTGCCTGAATTACAAATGGAACTCCTTTTTTGGATTGGATGCGAAATAGCCGAGATATTCGCCAAAAAGTGAAAGAAAAGTGTAGGTTGCGGGATTCCGCACTTTTCCATCATGATTTTGGCCGAAAAAAGGGCCAAAATTAAATTTGAAGAATATTTAGGATCCTTTGATAAGGATCGACGGGGATTAGTTCCCTGAATCACAAATGGAACTCCTTTTTTGGATTGGATGCGAAATAGCCGAGATATTCGCCAAAAAGTGAAAGAAAAGCGTAGGTTGCGGGACTCCGCACTTTTCAAGGGGTACCATCATGAAAAAAAAGGCAAAATTAAATTTGAAGAATATTGAAGATCCTTTGATGAGGATCGACGAGGACTAGTTCCCTGAATCACAAATGGAACTCCTTTTTTGGATTGGATGCGAAATAGCCGAGATATTCGCCAAAAAGTGAAAGAAAAGCGTAGGTTGCGGGATTCCGCACTTTTCCAAGGGGTACCATCATGATTTTGGCCGAAAAAAGGGCCAAAATTAAATTTGAAGAATATTTAGGATCCTTTGATGAGGATCGACGGGGATTAGTTCCCTGAATCACAAATGGAACTCCTTTTTTGGATTGGATGCGAAATAGCCGAGATATTCGCCAAAAAGTGAAAGAAAAGCGTAGGTTGCGGGATTCCGCACTTTTCCATCATGATTTTGGCCGAAAAAAGGGCCAAAATTAAATTTGAAGAATATTTAGGATCCTTTGATGAGGATCGACAGGGATTAGTTCCCTGAATCACAAATGGAACTCCTTTTTTGGATTGGATGCGAAATAGCCGAGATATTCGCCAAAAAGTGAAAGAAAAGCGTAGGTTGCGGGATTCCGCACTTTTCCAAGGGGTACCATCATGATTTTGGCCGAAAAAAGGGCCAAAATTAAATTTGAAGAATATTTAGGATCCTTTGATGAGGATCGACGGGGATTAGTTGCCTGAATTACAAATGGAACTCCTTTTTTGGATTGGATGCGAAATAGCCGAGATATTCGCCAAAAAGTGAAAGAAAAGTGTAGGTTGCGGGATTCCGCACTTTTCCATCATGATTTTGGCCGAAAAAAGGGCCAAAATTAAATTTGAAGAATATTTAGGATCCTTTGATAAGGATCGACGGGGATTAGTTCCCTGAATCACAAATGGAACTCCTTTTTTGGATTGGATGCGAAATAGCCGAGATATTCGCCAAAAAGTGAAAGAAAAGCGTAGGTTGCGGGATTCCGCACTTTTCCAAGGGGTACCATCATGATTTTGGCCGAAAAAAGGGCCAAAATTAAATTTGAAGAATATTTAGGATCCTTTGATGAGGATCGACGGGGATTAGTTCCCTGAATCACAAATGGAACTCCTTTTTTGGATTGGATGCGAAATAGCCGAGATATTCGCCAAAAAGTGAAAGAAAAGCGTAGGTTGCGGGATTCCGCACTTTTCCAAGGGGTACCATCATGATTTTGGCCGAAAAAAGGGCCAAAATTAAATTTGAAGAATATTTAGGATCCTTTGATGAGGATCGACGGGGATTAGTTGCCTGAATTACAAATGGAACTCCTTTTTTGGATTGGATGCGAAATAGCCGAGATATTCGCCAAAAAGTGAAAGAAAAGTGTAGGTTGCGGGATTCCGCACTTTTCCATCATGATTTTGGCCGAAAAAAGGGCCAAAATTAAATTTGAAGAATATTTAGGATCCTTTGATAAGGATCGACGGGGATTAGTTCCCTGAATCACAAATGGAACTCCTTTTTTGGATTGGATGCGAAATAGCCGAGACATTCGCCAAAAAGTGAAAGAAAAGCGTAGGTTGCGGGACTCCGCACTTTTAAGGGGTACCATCATGAATTTGAAGAATATTGAAGATCCTTTGATGAGGATCGACGAGGACTAGTTCCCTGAATCAAAAATGGACCTGGCAGCACCATGACATTTTGCCATATATAATATCCTTCAATATCCTTGCAAATGCATAATTCGTTTTTAAAAAAACTGATAATTGACGTGATTTTCGCAATTTAGGACATTTGACAGCTAATACCAAATACGCAAATACGCAACCGATTTGGAAAACGAATACCATTTCGCAATCAAGACTGCAATGTCCTTCGAACTGTATCCCAAGATTTCAAAAAATTTGATGCGGATGAAAGGATAATGATGTGCTGGTTACAAAACGACATCCCTTTTCAAAATCCGTCGAGGAATAGCCATGATATGGCCTTGGAAAGAAACGCCCTGGCGGCCAAAACGCGGCGGAAATTTCTTAAAAATCGTATGGCAGAAAATCTGAAGTACCAGGCGAACAGAAACCAGCAGAAGGTGGCGGAGTGACGTCAAAGCAAGCAGTGCACAGATTTTTGGTTCTGAGGAAGGGGGACAGCTTTAGTTCATGGCCCTATTTTGCCTTCCCTTTTCCTCTAATAGTAAATATTCTCTTGCTAAAATTCAAAAAACGGTACTGAAATCCATGATGGCCGACATATCGCCAATCCCTTCACTACAATTTCCAGTCCAGATCGGTAAAATTCCCTTAATGATGGCAAAATTAAAACGACACACGTTGTTTTCCAGCGCGTGTCACGATTTGGGGCTCGCGTGAGCGAGAATGCACTGTTTTCTATGGGGGCCGTTACTTCGTGCCGAGAAGTTGTGAGAACCGCGGCGCCGAAACACCTGGCACTCCCATCCCCAATGGAGCCTCCATTGTCTACCTGTCTCCCTCTTAGTGCATTGTCCCATTCCCCCCCATGGAGCCTAAGGTGCAGCTTCTGTTGCATTTGGTGGAAAGGGAGGCAGAGCCGTGTCCGTTACATATTCAGATCCGTTTGTCTCCTTCCCCCCCTTGGAGCTGAAAGCAATAATTGATGTGACGTCACTGCACTGCTTGCACTGCTTGATATCGGCCACCTTTTGCGCGTTTCTGTTCGACTGGTACTTCAGATTTTCTCCCATACGAATTTTGAGAAATTTGCGCCGCGATTTGATCGCCAAGGAGATCTTGCCAAGCTCATATCTCGGTCATTTCGTATCGAATTTTGAAAAGGGATGTCATTTTGTGATGAGGACATCAATATCCTTTGATCTGCATCAAAAGGTTTTTAAAATTAGACAATAAAATTTTCGCTCGATTTTTGATAAAATTGTGACGTGACCCCTTGCCTAAATTGCGAAAATCGGATCGACATTTTTTCGTTAGTGTTCAGAAATCTTTTGATGCAGATCGAAGGCGACTAAGGTCCTGATTCAGGAATGGTACTTTATTTCCAAATCGGTTACGTTATAGGCGAGATATCTGCAATCGCAAATATGAAAACCCATAAATCAGAAGTCCCATATTCCATACTTTCTATGGAAATATGGTATAGTATCTAAAGTATCAGCGTGTCGTCTGGGATCGGGACGTAAAAATCCTTGGAGCTACATCAAAGAACTTTGATTCAAAATTATTATGTTTACGCCATGTAAAGCCTGAAAACAGCCTTCCCTTAAATAAATAACCCCTTTTAAAATCTTTTTTATTTACATTTCTTTTTTAGACGTATAATATCGACTTATATATTATATATTAGAATTACTTATAAATATATATTAAATATAATTTATTTATATTTACAATTGAATTTATATACGTTTTTAGTAAAGCGCTGAATGTGCCTGGATGAATATTTCCGTCTTAATAATGGCCAGCAACGAAAACTGGGTCACCGACATTTAGCTAAGATCCTCGTTGTACCGGCTCTAACATGGCATCGTCAGTTTATTTCCACCATAATATTACTCCGGACTTCAACATTGGGTGTCCCATTAATGGGATTCTTACACCCACCGAGTAGCTTATATCAATGGTTACAATCTTGGAGAAAAAGAAAGAACAATAATGTCAGTTACTAATATTAAGCAAAATTTTTATATATCTTTATCTTGTTTTTAGAGTCTCAAATCTTTAGTCTCTGATTTTTATTCTAGTTAAAAATTTAAAACGGTGTGTTTCATAATTTTAGAGATGATAAAATTAAAATGGCGCCCAGTCATTTTCCAACACCAATTATACCGATAGTTGCCGTTGGCGTTTTTCAACACATAAATTATATCGATAGTTTATGCTGGCGTTTTTCAACACATAAATGATATCGTTTTCCAACACACAACAATTGGCAACACTAAATTCAAATTTGTCTTTTTTTTATTAAAGTTGAATAAATGCTTAAATTAGCTTTATTTTGCTTAATTCTTGAGTATAATTCGGAATAATTACAGCCATTGTGTTTCACCATCAGTTGCGCGATAAGATATTAGTCAAAAATGGCAAAAATAAATAAAATTAAGTTATTGACGTTCAAAATAGGAAACTTTGAATTTTCGATCAGATTTTTAAACATTACTTTAGAATCGACTTTACTTATATATAAGTATATATATTTTATTATATATTTTTTTTAATTAATTAAATGTAACTACAAAAAATATTTGAATAAGATAAGACTAGCTCGATAATGAGCCAGTGGAGCCAAAGAAGTTGAAGAACGAAAAGAACTTAAAAAGCCAGCGGAACTGGTGGAGCCGTAGGAACTATCGGTACCAGTCCTTCTTCAAAACGGAACCAGTGGAGCCTGGGGATAATTGGCGGCATTTGTGTGAAATTTTGCCGTCACCTGTGTTAAACATGGAGAATGTTCTGTTTACGAATGTCAAGAAACTCTACGATCACCAGCTCTACGAATGCGTAATACCACCGGTAGGATATACTAACAAGATCGTTAAAGATCGGTTTTCTAAAAATGTTTTTCGTACACCAGGCCAGCCTGTTGAGCACCCTGCTCCAAAACGATCGCAATGTAGCCACACTGGAGATGGAGTACCAGGTGCAGCTTTACCTCGCCAACTCCCACTACAAGGAGCGTCACTTTCGAATTGCTGTCCGGCAACTGGATGATCTGCTGCAGCAGCGACGCACCATGATCCGCTACAAGAACGCCTGCCTGGTGGCCATTGAGAGTGCCTACGCTCAGTTCACGGACGTGGAGCTGCGCCGGCGCCTGGCCGAGTGCTACAAAGAGATCGGAGAATTCTTCCAGGCCATTGCCACGCTCACTGCCATTCCGGTCAAGTCCAGGACACCGAGAGTTAACCTGATGCTGGCGCGTCTGCAGCATCGAGCCCGAGGATCCAGCACTATGGCCACTTCCATAACTAGTTTGGGCTGTCGCAACAAGAAGGAGGCCACCATGGCCTACAAGGATCTTGTTCGCGACTGTCCGATGGCCCTGCAGGCCATAGAAGCTCTGCTGGAGCTGGGCGTGGATGGGAATGAGGTTAACTCGCTGGTTATGAGTGGTAGGCTGCTATTACTTTGATTATTTCCACTCCAACCAGCTCTTCTTCCAGCCGGCACAACTCCCAACAACATAGACTGGCTTAGCAACTGGATCAAAGCTCTGGCCCAAATGTACGACTGCAAGCACCTGGAAGCGGCGCGTACCTTTCAATCCCTGAACGACACAACCGCCCTACGACGGAACGAGCACCTTCTGGTGGCCATTGGCAAGTGTTACTACTACCACGGCAGCCTCGCCCAAGCGGCCCAGTATCTCTCCACGGCGGTGGCAGGGAGTCCCCATAACCTGGAGGCCATCGGACTCCTATCCGTAGTGTATGACATTGGGAAAATGGACGGAGCCGAGCGGGAACGGGAGCGGCTCTATGTCCAGGTGGCCGCCGAACGGGAATTCACCGCAGGACATTGGTTCGTCCATGCCCAGCAGATGCACTCGATTGGCAAGTATGAGCGTGGCTTGGACTTCGTGGAACGCTGTTTGGACATAGAATCGCATCACGTGGAGGGCTTACTGCTACGCGGACGAATGCTCTCCTCGCTGGAGCGCTCCACGGAGGCGGTGGAAGCCTTTCGTGTGGCCCAGACAGTGGCGCCGTATCGCTTCGAGGTCTACAAGGGTCTCTTCCATTGCTATGTGAGTCTGCGGCGGATTAGAGAGGCGGAGGCCATGTGTACGTGGACTATACGAAGCTTTCGCACCTCGCCAAGAAGCTATACGGTGGGTACATCTAATATATTACTTACCATACTACTTTCTATATCCTTTATCCTTTTCCTCTTTCCAGATGCTGGGACGCACTCTGTTTCACTTCTCCGGCAAAGACGTCAAGACTAGTGCGCGACGCTTTGCCGAAAAGGCGCTGGAAATCGATCCCAACTACACGCCCGGCGTGGCACTGCTGGCAGAGATCTATCAGGCGGAGGGCGACTCCAAAGCCGCCATCAAGCTGCTGGAACTGCATCTGGAGCGGTCGCCGCGTGCCAATCTGTTCAGCATTCTTGGGGATATAATGCGATCTGAAAAGCAGTTTGTCAAGGCCTTGGAGTATTATTATTTAGCATTAGGGTATGTCTTTCGTTTACCAAAAATTGTATCCATAAAATATAATATTTTTTGTGGCAGATTGGACTCAAAATATCGGCAAGCCCTGCTGGGTATTAATGCCTTGAAGAGCTCTGGGGTCACCGATAGCTCATCCAACGAGGACAAGCGGTCCACCTCCAGTTCCAGTTTTGCGGATAACCCCGCGCCCAGCGCCAGACTGGCTACACCCTGCCGCACCCCCGAGTTTGTCCTTAGCGACAGCGACATATCACAGATCCTCGGAGATCCAGCCTCTTCGCCGGCACGGAGTCAGAATGGCGATGCCACGGGGGATACCGAGGCGGATGCTGATGCTATTGCTGATGGGTTTGCGGAAGGTGAAGTCGAAGGCTCGGACACGATGACGGAAACCTTGTGGCACGATGTCGATTCCGAAATGAACAACTGAAGTCATCGTTTTGGCTCCTTATTTATTGTATCCTTGTTATCAGATCTTGCCATTTAAATATATAAGTTGTAGATTTAGATTTAGATCATGTCTGTAAGCTATAAATAATTTGTTGAGAATAAAGTGCGAAATTAGTAAATTAAGGAAGTAAGAAAATAATGACTATTTTATATTTAAATACTGTTAATATTTATGTTTTTATAATCAATTGAAGCTTAGGAATAGTGTTGCAAATATTTGAATCAGGCCGCCAAAGAACAGTGCTGGTAAGCGGAAGAAACAATGAACCAGGGCCGGAAAACATAGCTGGTTATTTCCGCCTTTACCAACATTGGCTTGCAACTGTTTTTTTTTTTTTTAATGGCCAAGTTAGAGGAAGGATAATGAACCAATAAAACTGATTTTATATAGAAATTCTTATAAAATGTTTTCTTATTTAAGAATATAAAGGAAAAGCAAATAATTATCTTCTTGTTATTGTATCTTGTGGGTCTGTTGAAGCCCTAATCTTGGGGGCTGCTTGACTCAAAGGTTTATTTTAAATGTTAATTTTAACGGATATAGAATGTTTTAGAATCCTAATTTATAGGATTAAATAGAATATATGTTTCTAAAACAAATTCTATTTTAAAATGTTTACATAATTATTTCTTTGAACCAAATCAAGTCTCATCCTGCGGCTATGAATAATTAAAAACAATCACAAGTTATGATGCTGAAAAAACCCCAAAGTGCTAAAAAAACACAAAGAAAATTATATTTAATTTGTGGCTTAGACAGAAAATATTGTCACAATATTGATATCAGAAATTTTTGTATATTCGTCACCGATTGTTGACTTTGTCAAGCCATATCTATTTCAAAACCCTATTATAATACATTTTGAAGAACAAAAATCGCCTAAATTTGAAAAGAAGTGCTCTCATCAGGTTTTCTAATTATTATTTTTCCAAAATTCAAACGCACTTTTGAATTTGGGCGGAAAACAAGAGTTTTAGGTCGATTTTCAGGGCTACTCGGTCGGAATTAGACAGCACTGGAGTCACTGGTGGTGGTTTATAATATAATACGAGTATAATATAAGTAGGAGTATAAGAACAGCTATAAGGGGGCACTCGTATAGCCGACAACTTGTTTTCAACTTGTTGTTTATCAATCGCGAGCCGCGTTGCATGTGCTCCGTTCCGGATCCGAATCGATACGTTTTCCGTTTCGTTTCTATTGCCCGCGGCATTTTGTTAATAATTTTTTTTTAGTTTTCAAATATTTTGTAAGGAATTGTATGTCCAAAACTCAAACTGATCGAAAAGTGCGAAAATTTAACTCAAAACCAAACAGTTTCGAACGTCAAGCGAACTTTAGTCTTTCAATTGAATCAAAAAAGAGCGGGCAGCCCGCGTAAAGTGAAAAGTGTTGACAGAATTTTCAAACAATAAGCCCGCAAATATTGATTTTAATTAATATGATTCGATTTGATTCGACATCCATTTAAATTTATTTCCAAGCCAAGCATTTATTTTCCCACAATTTTTGTTTTTTTGTGTCGTGTGAAAAAATAAACAAAAAATTTAACAAATTAGCAACAAACTACGATCCATGTTTGTAGATTTGGCGGAACTTTAAAGAAAAGGTGGGTTTTCATAGACTTGCACGAAGGTTTTAGAGATTTTAAAAATACATATCTTTCATACAAGACTTTGGAGAGATTTAAATTTCAAACTGAAAGACTCGAATCGTAAAAGACTTCCTTGAAGAAATATTTGTTCAAAGACTGTGGCCATCCTGTGTCATTCTAGATCTCCCTATATCTTTATATTTTGTAATATTTTTTTTAATTTAATTTTTTTTGGTCTAGTTCTATTTTATCGCCCCATTATTCACTTCTGCCTCGGCTAACGGGCAGCTTAATCGGCCTGTGTGTTTATCAGTGGAATTAAAGCATACGGCGAGGGTTACACATGTTTGGGCCGATTGTGATTCGGTTCTGTATTCTATATAGTACTCGTTCGCTGCTTCGATAAAGCACAGCAGTGCAGATCGCTGGAACATGGTTGTCCTCCTCTGTTACTGTCAAAAGCATAAAAAACTATACTCATGATATGAGAAGTGTAACAACAAAGGCCAAGCCACTACACGCACTTGTTGATTGCTGCACTTTTTCGTCATATTTTCTTTTTTTATTTATTTGTTGCAAAGACACTTGCTTGCAAGTTCATTTGCCGATTTCCTAGAACGGTCCACGCAGATCTGTCGTGTCAACAAAAGAATATGTTCGAAGTACATCTTGGCTTTGTTTGCTTTTTTTTTACCATCGGGCATAAGTTCGGGGTTCCGGGAAGTCGATGAGGCCGATGAGGCTGATGAGGCCGATGAATAATATTAAAATCTGCTGCTGCACATCATAAATTTATTTACTCACACATATCCCCGCCCCTCCCGATCCAGCCCCTTCCCAAAAAGCTCCTCAAAATATTGCCCTCTCGAAATCGCTCATACGCCCCCGTTGCCCCCACTTGGCGCACTTTTTTTGTTTGCTAATTAAAAGCTACAATCTAGGCTGTCTAACTAGGTCCTTTTTGTTGCTAATAGTTTGGAATATAAAAATAAATTGTGCATTTAAAAAATTATTATAAAAGCAAAACCATAAGTGTACTAATGCTTGTATTTTTTGTTTTATTAATATTTTGTTTAATTTTGAAGAATACTATTATATGAAATAGCTACTAAATATAAAAATATTCAATCTTTTTGTTTTATTTGCTTTTTTGTATTATTATTATTTTTTTTTTTTTATTTTATCAAGATCTCTGCTTTAAAAACGTTGTAAAGATCTTAATAATTTTTTAATTAAAACCTTTATAGAGTTTTATTTATTCCTTAAAGTATAGCATTTTAACCACTTGTTTTTTATAAAAACTATTACTTAAAATACTGTACTGTTTAAAACAAGAAATAGTTTCAAAACACATATATTTTACTTCAGGTGTTGTTTATTAAGTTTTTTTTATAAAAATATCACATATTTTAAAGATTATTACTTTTAAATAGAAAGAGTTTTGATGTTTTAAAAAAATCTAAGAAACTAATCACTTTTCTAGAGTCTTTCTTGTAGAGATATTATTTAATATTTTCGATATAAAATATGAAAATATATATACAAAAATAGTATATATAGTATAAAATAAATACACAAAAAGTTCTCAAAATTAGATGGTTTTATTTTTAATAATTAATACTAATAATTAAATAATTGAATAATAAAAGAATACTTGAATATGATGTGAAAGTAAAGAAGAGTAAAGCTTTAATTGAAATAAAGAGTATTATGGGAACTATCCCAGAAGCTAATGTATTATTTTTCCCAACTGAACCTAATAGCTTACCCCGCGTTGTATGCTGCAGTTGGGTGTGAACCGGGAAGTGGCCGGGTATGTGTGTCAACAAACAACACACAGCTGTTTACGCCTGTTGGACGCCCGCAACAACAAACACGTAGAGAGCAGATCCTGCGAAAGGAGCAGGACTTAGCAGAGCCAGAGAGAGAGAGAGAGTGCCGTAACTTTCTCTCGCTGCGTGTGGGAGACAGAGAACGTTGAGGTTTGGGAAATATCTGAGGCCGTTATTCAAAGAAATCGCTGAGAAAAAAAAAGCTGATAAGGAAATCAGTCACATATGCCTGCGTTGTTTGTGTACTTCTGGGCATGTGGCGATGTGTAACGAATCGGCTGATAAATACGCTTCGAGAATCGAGAGGCCCGGACCCGAGAGCTGGGTGATAGTGGTTCTCTGGGCAGGGCCCTCCATATGGGCTCCTTGGGTTTCCCAAGCCCTGGGCAACGCATGCGCCACCCCACCCACTTTGGATTACAATAATTTCCAGACTGCGACAGCGGAATCAATGCACAGTGGGCACTGCCCGACCAGAGATCCCCCACTGTTTCGTAATTAGTCGCCATTTAAAGGGTCAGGCCTTGAAAGGATAATAGGATGTTGTGGAAGGGAAGGGATATTTCTGCGTTAAATGGGATAATAGAAACGGGACAGTGTTCAGTGAGATGAGACTAATATAAGAGTTTAGTTATAAGACTAAACTCTGGGTCTGTATCTCTATCTTTAAACTAACTATCTAATGTCTTAGGACACCAATAATCCTTCTAGATACATCTTTCTTCCATACTTCTACAAGATTTTAAAATATTTTTATACAAATTGTATCTCCCAAGTCTGTAGTCCAATATAGTATAGAATATAATAGTCTCTAAGATCCACAAATATTTCGGAGATATTTTCGGTTCCTTAAGATATCTTTGAAATATGTATCTAGAGGCTTATAATAGTTATCTTAAGTTAGTATCTTGAAGATCTTAGGGATTTTTTAAAGTATCTGTAATCCCTTTGAAATCAAATACGAAAATGATCTACAAGTTTCCTAACCATTTCTATAAAAACTATTAAAGGATAACTATTAAAGGATAATTATTATAGGATAACTATTAAGATTAAAGAATAACTATTAAAGTATCTGAAAGAAAAGAAAAAGAAACCACCATGTGTCTCCCTAAAAGACTTGAGGATATTTTTAAAGGATTTTCTAGCTTGTTCCAAAAATCCCAAAAGTATGTCCACAATATGTAGAATATTTTCCGTACTTTTTAATCAAAAAAAACCATCTTTTTTAAAAATATTCAAATAATTATAGTAAGCCCAAAAAGTAGTTCCATAATCCAAAAAAAGGACCTTTAAGGCCCACTGTGTCCTCCACTTGGGGCGTCCAACTATTGCAGTGCGTGTGCTCACTTCTCTCCCGAATAGTTGGGCAAGGACTTGCGCGGAAGCTGTCTGCGGAACAGGGGGCTGGCGGCTAAGGACATGCAGGAAAGGCAGTGAGCGGCAGCAACAACCCCTCGCTGTTTAGCGCAAACTTCCCCAGGACATTGTGGTCCTTAGTCATATGGTCGCCGCCGAGTTGCAGAGTTACGGATTCCGTGGAGCGGATAGCGGATTGCGGATTGCGGATAGCGGTTACCGGGTGGTGTCGCGAAATCGCGTAGTCCTGCCAGTCCTGCCAGTCCTGCCGACACTCCACTCTTCCACATCCTTTCCGGTTCGCCTCTGGATTCTTTCACTCAAATACCCCGAATTTTTTTGCTGTGCGTGAGTGAAGTGTGTATTTCTGTAATGTTTTTTGTTGCTGATTGTTTTGTGGTTTTCTGTGAACTCTGCGACAGAAACGAAAAACAAAAAGCCAGCCCCGTTGGCGTTTTTTAGCACATTTACCGCTACATCATAACGTGCTTCCTCGTCTGCCCGAAGTTTGCAATTTTTTTCTTTTTTTTTTTTTTTTTGCGAGTCGCGTGCAGAAAAGTAAGCGCAGAATTTAACGTAAGTTTATTGTTTTTTTTTATAGTTTTTTTTTTATTTTTTTATTAGGGTGGCAACCATCGATTTGCGTGTCGCGGAGGAAAAAAAAACCAACTCCCAAATCGGGAAACAAAAGAGAAATAATTATTATTATTATTTATAATTTATTATTACAGTTTGGCAACTTATCCGTCCATCAGTCTGTCTGGGTTGTCAATGTTTATCCTAAACCATATACCATAATACCATTTACCATCCAATATCTGCAAAAGAATGTGTTTATAATTCCCCTCTCTCTCTCTATAAAAAAAAAAAAAGTATGGGAAATCAAGAATAAATAAATAAAAAAATTTATAAACACAAGTACGAGGGAATGACAGCTCCCATACACTCCAAGAAATGTCACAGCTCTTGTCCGCCAGAGACCGTCTATATATATGTTTGTGTGTTGGTGGGGATCCAGTTTTAACCACTTAGGGGTATGGCAATTTATGGTTTACGAAAGAACCCACCAACTGGCCCCACGACGGACAAAGAGCCATTATGGCACTATGGTTCCACTATATATTCTCGCCAGATAAGAAAGCGAGGCGCCATATAGTACACAAGTCGGCTCTAAACGAGGGTGAGATATTGGAAATTATACTCTAGCATATGGTAGTTCTGAATTGCTAATTAAGCAGCCAATAATATTTTAAAATAAATCCTGACTTCTGCTATAAAATAGTTTCTCAATAAGCCATAAATACTTAGAAAGAATTTCCCATTTTCCCCAAGTGACTGGTGCCTTGTTTTCCACATGACTCATGGCTTTGTTGGCGCCTCTTAGTATTATTTTTTTTTTGTAATATTTTTGCCAGGAGATTGACTCACGTCAGCTCGGACTCCCCAGCGGTGGGCTGACCTTGGCGACCGCATGCGCAGGCACCTTCGTCACGCACTCGCTTGCCCTAAAAGGTCAACCGTCAGGCCTCCCCTGGCATTGACCTTGTCTTGAAAATTTCTACCTGTTCAGGTAGTAGGCCGAGACCCATTTGCTAAGCCTCACCCGCCGCGCCGAGGTCCTTCAAGGTCCCAAAAGACAAAAAGTCAACCAGAAGGTGTCAAGAAATACATAAATTTTGGTCATCAATCCATGGAGTTTCCTCGATCGCCTCATGCCCAAAAATAAATCTGTCCAAAGTGATATTTTTGAGTTGAAAAACTGCATAAATGAATAGCTAAGCAGGCGATTAAATTAATTTAAAACCTTGTCTAAAGATTTGTGAGTTTTAATTTCATTATGAAGGTGTTTGCATTAATTAATTAATGCTTTTCATTTTGGCTTTAAAGGCTAAGAACAGAAATACTTAATGATATTTTTAGTTGATTGATTTTTGAAAAAAATAAATAGATTCTCATTATTTTTTTTAAACTCCAAATTTAGAAATAATCATGGAATTACCTTTTTACGAATAATTAGTTTTCTGTTGTCAAGGGATTAGGCCCGAAGCCTTTTGTTGAGTCATTTGAGGGGGATTTGGAGGGGATTACCACCGAGTCCCTAACATCCACACCCAAAATATTTCTAATGGCTTTCGGCATTATTTTCATTCTCGGCCCGGCTTGCGTGCGAATTTTTGTTGCTGTTTGTTGGCTTATTGTTTGTTTGTTTGTCTGTCTCTAGTCTCCACTCTCCATTGCCATTTCCGCTTGTCAAACATTTGTCAGCTTTTAGCTTATTGCCAACTTCTGTAGCTGATAGACACATATATATATATGGCCAGATATACTGTAGAGAGTCTCTGAACGATTGCGAAACAAGCCTACACCGATTGCCAGTCTGAATGAGAGTTTGGGCTCGAGTCCGAGACTATAGCCCACCTCGGTTTCTTCTATTTTTTTCGCTCATTTCGCCGCATATTTACGTAGGCCATTCGAGCCAAGTTAACGCCTTTATTTATTGACTTATTTGTTTAGACCAGCCATCTCTCCCGTAGCTCACTCACGTCCAACTACAACAAACACAAAAAGCAAATAAAAAACTCCATTTACCGTTTCCCCAACGATGATGTCACCAAAGAAAATCCCCAAAAACTCGACACACTATTTGCATATTTTATCCACAATTTCCTTTATTTCCTCCAGGTTCCGGCCTCTGAGAACCAAAGAAAAGTCATCCAAGAAACCGAACCACAAGAAAGCAAAAAGGCAACTCTAACACCCGATCGGTAAGTTCGTCGACTTTTCTTCTTCTCTTTGATTTTCCCAAGGGGCTAGGGGGTCGAAAGGTCATCTCTGGGGGAAACACATCGCCAGAACTTTCATCAAGAGCTTTTATAGATTTTCTTTGTTTCTTGGGGCAGCTGTGGCACATTTATTTCCAATTATTTCAAAAAAATATTTGAAATTCCATTGAGATTAGGGCTTGAAAATATTTAAAAATAAACTTGAAATTTAATAGAGTTTAAATGAGTTTCTTGAAGGACACGAAAACATACAATACCAGTCTTAAACTAACAAAAAATAAACTGTTTGAAAGTATATACGTTAAAAGGAGCTTTAAAAGGACGCAACTATTCGAAACTCTTTGACTAACTTTCCAAAAACTTTTTCAAAAATTCTCAAAAAACTATCTCTGAAACTCTGCAAAAACTCTTTTAAAAACTCTTTCATAAAATCTTTAGAAAACTCTTTCAAAAAATCGTTGAAAAAATCTTTCATAGAAACCGTTCAAAAACTCTCAAAATATACATTCAAAAACTCTTTTTAATAACTCTCCAAAAAAACTCTCCAGAAAATGTTTGAAAACCTCTCTCAAAACCCTTTTCAAAACTCTTTCAAAATATCTTTCAAAATCTCTCCAAAGACTCTTTCAACCACTCTCAACAACTCTCTTCAAAAACTCTCTTTTAAAAAATGTTTGAAAAACTCTTTCATAAAATATTTTAAACACTCTCCAAAAACTCTCTCAAAATCTTTTTTTGAAAAACTTTTAAAAACTCATTCATAAAATCGTTCAAAATCTCTTTTAAAACTCTCAAAATATATATTCAAAAACTCTTTTTAATAACTCTCCAAAAAAAACTCTCCAGAAAATGTTTGGAAACCTGTCTCAAAACCCTTTTCAAAACTCTTTCAAAATATCTTTCAAAATCTCTCCAAAGACTCTTTCAACAACTCTCAAAAACTCTCTTCAAAAACTCTCTAAAAAATGTTTGAAAAACTCTTTCATAAAATATTTTAAACACTCTCCAAAAACTCTCTCAAAATCTTTTTTAAAAAACCTTTAAAAACTCTTTCATAAAATCGTTCAAAATCTCTTTTAAAACTCTCAAAATATATATTCAAAAACTCTTTTTAAAAACTCTCCAAAAAAACTGTCCAGAAAATGTTTGAAAACCTCTCGCACAACCGTTTTCTAAACTCTTTCAAAATCTCTCCAAAGACTTTTTCAACCACTCTCTTCAAAAACTCTCTAAAAAATGTTTGAAAAACTCTTTCATAAAATATTTTAAACAGTCTCCAAAAACTCTCTCAAAATCTTTTTTAAAAAACCTTTAAAAACTCTTTCATAAAATCGTTCAAAATCTCTTTTGAAACTCTTAAAATAATCATTCAAAAACTAGTTTTAAAAACTCCCTTTAAAAACTCTTTAGAAAATGTTTGAGAAACTCTTTTAAGTAAACCCTATAGAACCCTAGAAGTCGCAACCCAAATCTTGCCATTTGTCATTATAATTTCGTAGCCAATTGTGTTTTCTTAACGCCGGATGACTTGTAGCTCATCTAGAAAAATATTTAATCAGTTTGGTGACTTCTTGGGAAAGTCAGGCCATGAATCATGATACTATATATTGTAGAGCGTACAGCCCATGGCTCTACGAACGCATATCTCTCGGCCAAGATAAAAATACTAGACGGTTTCGTCATAGACCCCAATGACGATCGTCATCGGCTCGCGTAGGTACTCGAAAAAGAAATATATATAAAAGATTTCTTGGGGGGATTATGTCGTAGGTCAGGGAATCAGAAAATGTGCGAAAGAAATGCTCATTTTTATGAATGGGCGTGTTGCCAAAAAAAACAAACAAAACTGACTCACTTGACACATTTTGGCTGCAGTTTTGTGTTTATTTTCTTGATTCGTAATCTTTTTTGTTATTATATATATATATATATATATATATATATATATATTCGGCAGTCAATTGGCATTCGAAAATAGTAACTCTTTGGCGCGAAATTCATTCAACGATTCGGCGATCGATAGCCGGAAAGTCGATTTGTCGTCATTTGTCATCCAGGTTTTGAATATTTATGAGTATTTGTGTCTCCTAGTTCCTCGATCTTGGACAGTTCATTTATTTCACTTCGACAGGCTGACAGACAGATGGATGGATGGACGGGGGAGAGTGTGTCAAGTGATCGCCAGAGGGCCCCGAGATGTATGTTTGGCATACAAATGGGGCATGGTGTGGTATGGCTTGGATCATCAGTTGATCAAACAGCGATAGTCCGGATGACAGGCAGCTAAGGGGATACTATTCATCAAAAGATAGAAATTATTTGGAAGATTTTAAATATTTTTAAAGATAACCAACTGTTACCATAAACCCTACTCTAGCCTTTCTTACCAACTTTATGGTTTATGGTTTCAGAAAAGTTTCAGAATCATTGACTCTTTCTACACCTTCGGTGCCTGTGAGGCATTTTTAAGTTTTCATTAAGTTTTCCCCTGGCCATCTCTTTGTGCCACAAGCAACTGCAACTGCAACATCTCATTCAATTAATTGCCGACACAGCCGCAACTTAGTTGGTTGCACATCCATCTCAATCTTAGCACTGCCACAGTATCTGTATCTGTGTATCTGTGTATCTGCATCTCGCGGATAGACTTGCAGAAAGATTCCCAAGCCCAGGCGCCTGTTTAAATATAGTTGCTACCGCACGCAATTTCTGCCCCACGGATATATATATTTTTGATCCGAGATGGGTCCAGAGTCGCAGCTCGACACTTAACTCGAGTGAGGATCGGGGATCGGGGATCGGGGATGGGGTGGATGCTCGCTGTGGTCATGAACCCGCATTGTAGTTGCCATTTTATTTGTTTATTAATTGCTCAGCCCCCCTGATGGATGATGTGGCTATATGTCTGTACATCTGCAGCTCCATCTCCATGTACTATGGACGAGTCTTGCCATGTCGTTGCCATGTGGGTTGTGGGTGAAATGAAACCATTCAAGTTGACTCCGAACGACGACAATGAAATGACGGAGTTTCACTTGGCTCTGCCACTCCATGGCTATTTTTTTTATGTTTTTAATGATTATTTTTAATTATGATTTTTGCCTTTTTTTTTTTGTGCCATGAATATTATGCAGCGTTAATTGGCTGTGATTTTTCAAGCGATTTCTAAGTTATTTAATGGGAAAATATTTGCCAGAGATTTTTTTTCAACATTTTTTTATAGAAAACTGACTAGAAATCTTAACACAAGAGGGAATCTAGTTTTTGTCTAGTTTAAAAAATAAGCAATTGCTTAATTAAATATTTGTTTAATTATATATTTTTTTAAAGCAAGAAAAACTTGTAGAAAAGGTCGCTATTGGAAAACTATTTAAAAATATCTAGAAAGTATCTTAAATAAAAGTTTAAAAAATATATAAAGAACAAGAATGCTTAGAAATACAAACATTTTGAAAATGAAATGCCAACCTAATACCTTTTTCTTCAGAAGTCGCTCTGGATGATCTTTAAAGATTCTTTTTTTAATCGAAAATCTTAAGAACTAATAACCCAAAGAACCCGCAACCGACTCCCCTTTTATGATTTAAGCAATCCCCCTAATTTAAAAACAACTTAAGTAATTGCAGGCATTTAAAAAAATGAAACCATTTGTCAAATTCCAAGAACTCATCCCCAAACTCTAATGAACCAAAAGTAATCAGTTTTGGAAAATAAAACCTTAATGATCTTCTCAATTCTTTTTAATGTATTTAGCATCTCTGGCAAGAACTCTGGCAAGTCAGTCATTCATTAAAAAACAAAAGCGGAAAAAAAACAGAAACCATCACCCCACAGCCCACATCATTTTTCGCGATCTTTGGCAATCTTCGCAAAGCAGGCGTGAAATCATCGTTATTATGGTGATTACTGTAGAGATTTTTTTGGAGAGACCAGTTTTTTGGCCTTTTTTTGTCGGAAATTATTATCAAATTAACGCGATGCCATAATGCGAGGAGTTTTTCCAAGCGAAGCCGATTAAATGCCTTTCGACGATTGTCGCCTATTAACGAAATCGCTTCGGATGCGGGCGGTCTCTGATGGCTCTAATCAAAAATGTATTTACGAGATACGCGACACACACACACCATATTTTGTATCTTAGTGGGTCAGGGGTGGTACAAAAAATGTTCCATTGCATTTAATGATATTTAGTCGTTATGGCTCTCTGATTTCAAGGGATTTCGTGGTAATCCCCCCCGATGATAAAATCATAGATCGAATGTCCAAAAACTGACGATCACAGATCACCAGAAAAGATTTGAGTTTTCGGTTTCGGTTTCGAGGTTTTTCTGGGTCTCGAGACCGAACCGGACCAACCTGATGTACGAAAAGGTGAAGACAAATTGGCCAGCTTACATCACGTCTGTCTGCCAATTTGTGTTTGATTTTTTCACTTTTTCACATTTTGCACAAATACCAAAAAATATGAATCGCCCAGAGGCCCCAGCAATTAAGAATCTCTGTGTCTTTTTGGCCTTTAAAATCTTTTTTTTTCGCCTGGGTGGGCGAGAGGTTTTCGTGTGTGTCTTTCCATGGATTTTGTTATTTTTTTTAGCCTGCAAGTCTCGAATGGCAGTCAAAGCCCGAAAGGTCCAAGAATCATTATGTCAGTGTCACAGTGACCTCATACTTCCCAAATTCTTTTCAGATTCTTCTCACACTCTTCTATTCTTGGAGATTTTGCAATCCCCCCGATCAAGTGTCAAAAATCAATTTCTTTCAACAACAAAAAAAAATCATAAAAAATAGAAATAAAAAAATCAATAAAACCTTTTCCACTTGAGACTGCTTGGAACTCTTTTGTTGTTTGAATGATTTTTGTGGCCACAAAAAAAGGATCAGTCTGGGATGACAAGGCACTCCTTTTGCTTTTCATAAAAGGGTCTATCCACATCCATTGATCCATTGATCCATTCATCCATCAAGAATCAAGGAGAATAATTCCTAAAAAAAAAGTTACAAGTATGGATAGACTTTTTATGGAAGTAAAAATTACTTAAATATTTTCTTGAATAAATTAAACAATTATAGACTCTTCCCATATAGTTTCATGTCTTTTAAATTAGTAACTTTTCCCACTTGATTGCCTTTTTGGAGATCATTGAATCTGGAGACTGCGTGTGTGGTGTATCTTCGTTTTTTCCTGCAGTCTTCCGATTTTTGTGGTGTTTTTTTTAGTTTCTGTTACGATCGCCTAGCTGCAGGGGATAATTTTGAGAGCTGATCCCCTGATTGGCCCAACTCGTAAAACCGAAGCGTGCCCCGTGCAACTCCGAGTTTTATGATCTTTTTTTTCTTCAGCTTTTTAATGTGTCTGTCGGAACACCAGGAAAGACATATATATATATATTAAGGCCTGGAGCTATAGTTTGTGCCTTGATTGACCGAAAAGACCAAGACTGGAGATGCATCATTTAATTTAAACTATTTATGGATACTTTATGGGCCGCGATTTGCATTTTGGCCAACTTTCCATTTGAAAAACTGAAACAGAAACTGAATCTGAAACCGAAAACCCACGGCTTTATAGTAGATTTTGTTCATGAATGGAATTCCACTTAACGATCGACAAAGGGGCCTCATCCCAGGAAGGCTGTTGGCGTTTTTGAGGGTGGAGAGTGTTTTTCGGGGCTACTAAGCAGGAAATATTAGAAGGATAATAGGATAAAAGGGTTTCAAAAAAAGAAACCAGAAGATAGAACTATGGGGTGTAGGTTTTCAGAATAGATTGCCGGGATAAGTGCTCATTAAGTGTCGAGAAATCATAATAATGGAATTAATAGTCGCCAGACTTATAGAAAGATTATGGAAAAATCTATTGCAGTTTGTTGTAGAGTCACCCATGAATCACCCATGCGTCCCCCTGATCCCCATGGATCCGCCCTGAAATCTGGAACAAGCTGCCATGACTTCTGTTCTGAAATTTTCGAAAACGTCCTCTCGGCCGTGAATTCGATGGCTGATCAGGCATGAATCAGCCCATAATCAGCCCTGATTCAGACCATCATTTCAGAGCTGAATCAGCCCAGAATAGCAAGCATGAATCCGCGATGAAAAAGTTGAATAAATCAGGTCTCATTCATGGGCCAAAATCAAAGCAAACCATTTTTGAAACCTTAGTTCTCCCAATTTGATAATTATTATTTTTAATAATTAATTAATTTAGAATTTTTAAACTAAATTAAATTGTTAAGTAAGATTATAAATATTGAGATCTTCATGTATGATTTTTAGCCTCTAAGCCATCAAGGAATCGCGCCTAGGATGTGACTGACAATGACACAGGCCCTTTTTAATTTTAATTCAAAAACAATCTTAATTTCTATAAATTATTATTTAAAAAAAATGCTAAAATAAATCATTTTATAAAGAGATAATTATATAGAAAAATGATTAAATAAGCCAATGTATAGAGAAAAAATAGCTTTTTCTGCTGGGAATCGAACCCATGACCTCAAGATTAACAGGCAGACATCTCAACCATTGAACCATAAGGGTTAAAGTTTTTCCCTTAAAATATTTAGAACGACCAGAAAATGTTGGTGATGAATAACCAATATAGAATCTCTAGATAGGAGTATATATATAGTCGTTATGGTCAAAGAATACCCTTAATACTTCTTGTTATCGGATACCCTGAAAGCTATATCTCACTTCCGGTTGTTATATAAAATATCTACAACTATTCGGAACTGTGTCATCCATCAACCCGACAGGGGAAAACAGTCACTGGACAAACAGACCCTCTGAACACCATATGGCAACATGAATCAAACACAAACAGCGGAGGCATTAGCTCCATTCCCTTCCTGGTAGAGTATATAGTTCCACCCACCCCCGACCAGAATCGCGCCAAAGAGTTAGTTTTTATCTTATCTTCCCGGTGTTTACGTACGATTTTGGATCGATTCTGATTTGGGGAGGAATGGAAACTGTTTACCTGGCCTGGTAAACGGGGTTTACGAGCCAGATGTACCAGTCCGGGCGAGTATATATCTTCAAACAGATCTTCTTCATTTGCAAACAGAACCAGCCGCAGAGACTATTGGCCGAAGGCACTCTATTTGCTGGCCCAGAAAATGTATCTTTCTAGCTCTAGTATCTTCCACTTTTTTGTATCTGCATCGGGGGGATCTGCTTCGTCTCGGAGTGTTTTTTATTGTGTTTACACTTCGACTCCATCACGTTGGGATCGGTGGGCTGGGTGCTGAAAAGTATCTGCAATTAGCACGCCGCTCTATTGGGTCAAGGTTAGTAGGGCCGAGTGGTACCAGCCAGGGCCTATAGAAACTATATAATCCATCCATCTGCCATCCAGCCTGTTTGCATTCCTCGTGCGTATTTGTATTTATCTAAGTATCTGTGTACCTTAGTATCTTTGTATCTTTTTTGTTCGCTGTGGGCGTAAACACACGGCCAACAACTTCATTTCGAGTGGAAATCAGACATGAAGTTGTCGCCCGTCGGCCCAGTTTTGTTTAGTTTTTTTTTTTCATTTTGTTTTTGTTTCTTCTATACTTTGATTTTTTTTCCATTTTTTTAGGGCCTTAGCTATTCAGGTCATTCGGGGTCAAATGGTTAGCAAAACAGTTACAGCCCAAGAGCCTGAACTCTAACAAGGCGAATCTAAGTATCTGGGCTTGGGGCTTGGGCCTTGTGGTGTTTTGAGTTATTTCCCAAATTTGCCAACAAAGAGTTGGCCAAAAAATGTAGGCTAACAAATAATTGATTAAAAATAAGGCTTAAATTTGACAAAAATCATTAAAGCCAATTAATTAAGAATTAAATCAATTTTATGACTAGGTGACTGGGTTGATGTGACATTTCTTAAATGTTATACATATTTTTTTAATACTTTGGGTATTTTTTGAAGAGATTTTAAGGAGATTTTTATTTATTTATTTTGTAAAATATAAAAAAGGCTTAAATATAGTCATAAATAATAGCTTTTTTCATTTTTAAAAATTCTAGAAATTCAAGAAACTATTTTTATGACTTTGATTGTCAGATTCTTTATTTTAAAGTTCCTGGTTTCTTTAACAAACAAGATCTTCGACCAAGGGACGCTGCCGCATAACGTACGGCTCGAATAGAGTGGGAATAAGAGGTTATGAGGAAGATTGTTGCTCAAATAAGGCTTTTAGATTATAGGATTTAGGATTGAAAGTAGAGCCAAGGGACAAAATGTGATAGAGACCAATGTTGTCCAAACATAATGCCCTCAAGGACAAAAGTAGTAAGTCTAGCCCTTCTACTAGGAACCTTAAAATTTAGGCGTGTTGGTCTACTGGCTGTCTACATTACCATTAATGAGACTATATAGAAACAATATATAATATTAGTTTATTTATAAAGTTAATTAATATTTAAAAAAAATGTATTAGTTAGAGAAACTCAAACTCAAGTTTTAAAAAAGATCAGAGTGTAGGGAATAAATAAACTCCTTGTCAAGACCCTTCTCCAACCCCACTTTGTTCAAGAACCTAATACCTCCCAAACGCTACCCTATAAATTCGATTCCAGACACTACCCTATGTCTTCCCTCAAAGTGCGTGTCCCTGGGGGAGAGGCCGAGAGGAGACCCCGGCAGGGAAGTGCATTTGGAAATGGAATCAGAGACCGGGTTGGAGGAGACCCGAGATGGGAAGTTGTTGTTTCAAAGTCGGCGACCTAACCCCTATATGAATGTATATATGTTGTGTATGATTCTATATATATGAAGAGCATTTGCAGCTGTAACCCACCCCCCTGTCCATGCCTCTGCCCCTCTCCTTTCATCTCTTTGTATGGGGAGCTCCCCAGTCCGCCCAGTCTTCTGTATTATTTCCTTTTTTTTTTTTTTTTCTGGTGTTGTGACGTTAATTAGAACGATGCACCATGCGTGGCTGCTGCAGGGGACTGCCAGGGGTTAGAGGGGGGTGTGGCAGGGTGGCAGGAGGGTGGGGGGTGGTGGAGACGTTGCAGCTTCGACTTCTGTTGGATTAACGGCACACGTGTCCGCATCTTGCGCTTATTTATTACCTTTCAGCACCGACTGAAAGAATTTCTTCCCTTTTTTCTCTTTCTTTTTCATCATTTTTTTCTCTTCATCACATTTCTGATTTGATACCCTAACTTTTGGGCAGTGTAGTGGGGTTTCTAAGTCGTTTTACGATATAGAATTTCTGAGGGGTTTTTTGGGTTTAATTTTAAGACCAAAGATACGAAATTATTGTAAGGGGGAGACATTTCTTGAATTAGAAATCTTTTAATTTTTTTTGTTTTAAATTATAAAAAATTATAAATTAATTATATAAATTATATAGCATATTTTCCATAAAAAACATGTATTTTTTAATCTAAAAAAAGTCTTTGTTTTGAGGTTTTTTTTAATCAATAATAAATTATATTCAAAAAACTCAACAATTTCAAGTTTAAAATACTGTCTTTATAAAGAACCTTATTTATTCGTTTAAAAAATAGTCAATAATTATTAATAAATATGTAAAAATAAACAACATATTATAGTAAAAAAATATTATAATTTTATTTATTTTAAAACATTTATTATGTATAATTTGGAATATTCTTCCCATAACTCTTTAAAAGTCTCTGAAAATCAGTCCTAAAAAACGCCACAAAATCTTAGAAAAATTGAAAGAAGTCTTCGAAGAAATTGTAGCAAAAAAACCTTAAAGGGTATCCAAAATTCGACTTATTTATGGCACTCTTCCTCTAATATATCGCATATCGTATCGTTCAGTGCTCTCCCTTGAATTCCTTGCCGGGTGCATTCCTTGTGCGCCAAAATAAAATAAAATTCAACTCTTGTCCAAAGGTGAACCGGGGGGGAAATTTTCGAATGGAAAAGCAGGAGGAAAATGCAGAGGATGTGGCCGGGCAAGAGGTGAGCAGAAAGGAAAATAAAAGGAATGGAAATTAAATCCAGAACAGGCCCAAGCAATAACCGAGCCGCTGAAGCGCGAACGGAAAATCACTTTGGCCTGGAAAATGTACCAGCACATAAATATTTTCCAATTGAGCAAGCCATGCAGTTTATTGGTTTTCACTTTTCTTCTTTTTTTTTTTTTTCAGCCCTTATAGAGTAGAGCCACCCCCTTGTGGCATCTCCTGCCCCTCCTGTATCCCTTTGCCAATTTGGAACACGAATCTAACCCTGCAGTTCTCGTGTCTTGTCCAATTTTCCTTTTAGTTGCCATTTTAAATTGCATTCTGTGGCTCTAAATCACACGGACTATATAGAGTATATAACTATCTATATATCTACATATATATTTATCCATATAGCCGTTTATCTATTTGTCTAGATACATGTGCTTCCCAGTTTGTGGAGCATTGCTTCTCTGCTCTCTGCCGGAACTGCCGGAAATTGTCATTTAACGCCTTTGGTCTGTAATTTCTAATAGAAGTCTATGGGCTTTAAGTGTTAAGCTTACTTTTTAAAATAAAAAATTAGATTGTAAACATTATTTTGGGTTTATAATATATTAAATGCTATTTTTAAGGCCCTTAATATTTATTAAAAATATTTTTAAAGTACTTTGGTTGCTTAGTTTGGTTCGTACATAGATATTGGGATAGAATATTGTGATATTTGAATTACTCTATAGACTTCTTTGAAAAAATAATATTTTAAACCATTTTTAGGATTTTAATAGTACTATAAACTGTTTTTTAGTATCTAAATATTTAAAATATATTTTTTAAAAATATATTTCAAGGACTTATTGGCCCAAAATTGATTTTAAAATGCATATATTTTATTCTACAATGAAGCTTAAGAATTTAGAAGTTTGGGATATAATATATATATATTTAACATTTTATTTTCTAAATATTTTTTTTATTATGTAGACTACAGTTTGGGATTATCTGAATTAAAATATAGACTTTAACAAACAGCTTTTTTTTAAATACAAACTTTTAATTGTTACTTTCTTGAGATGTACTTTAAGACACTTTCCTTAGTTTCTCATTTTTTAATTAAATATTAAATAAAAGATCTCCATTTATACTACTCACCTGTAGTAAGTATTTAACTCTTTAATTTAAATAAGATTTCACATTTTCCGTCTTAAAAAATTTGTTCAAACCAAACCTTTCCATTGAAACACTCTTCCTCGTGATATCTTACTCCTACTCTGCTCTATCTCGGATCTATCCCCGCGATTCGAGCCGTACGTTATGCGGCAGCGTCCCTCGAAAAAAAAAGTTGTACCTTTTCTACTATTTTGTTTTTTGTCCAACTACCTGCTTTCTAACTAAATCTTAAATCTTAAATTTAAATATTTTCAGCAGCATCCGCATTCTTGGGTGAAGTGAAAAGTGAGGGCTTGGGGATCTCAGATGCGATCTGCCCGATTAGCATAATTGAGATTGATGTTTCTTGCCCAGCTTTAGTTTCTCTTCTTTTTTGATTTAGTAATTGCTTTGATTATTTGGCAATCATTGGTTGTCCCAAAAACACAACTTAACACTTATGGGAATTGAATATTTCTGTCAGAGTCTGGTTGTCCCTGAAAATGCTTTTGATTTGTTTTTTTTCTTAGTGATTGCAACTTTGTGTGGTGCGTTTCGATTTGTTTGGCTTGTTTTCTTGGCTTTTTGGCATTAATTAACGAGGTGCCACAAAAGGGGGCTGGGGGTGAGTTGGGTGTTGATAGGTGACCGGTTTTTGGGGTCAGTAATGGGTTAATGGCTTGCTCATGTCGGTTTGTTGTCGCAGATTTGTTTAATTATGCCAAGACATGTCTGTGGGTGTTGACTTTTCCATTTTTTTTTGACTGCATAGGGGGGGGTATCTATATATATTTTTTTTAAATTCTCTGCGCATGCGCAACTCAAGAACAACAACAACAACTGCAACCTGTCAATGTCGTTGAGAAAAAAAAACTATGGACTACCTTTGACAAAAAGCCGACAATTTGTTGAGCTGCTACCCCCCTTCCTTAACCCCCTGAAGCCCACTCGTTTCGAATTGCAAAAAAGTAGTCAGAGAAAAATAATAATAATAATTACTCTCAAAGTGCATCAAGTCGCCTATGCACAGGCACAGATACTCGTATCTCACAGATACTTGGGCTCAGATTTATGCTCGTTATCAGTGGAAAAATGCATTGCTGCTACTTCTCAGCTCTTTTGCATTAAATTTGCATAAATAATTCCATTTTGCCGAGGCAAGTGAATAAAAAAATGGCAGAAATGGCAAAAAAACTGAAAACTAAAGTGCCATAAATGCGATGTGTCGCCCCCGCCATGCTACACCCCCTCTTGCCACACACACCCCTTGATTAAACACTCATCCGGTTGCATGTTGCACGTTGTCCGCTGCACGTTGCAAGCAATGAATGTTGCACGGCTCTCGGTATATTTATATTTTTTATTCCGTTTGGGGTGGCACATAATGTCTTTATTTTGGCTGCCCCCCCCGAGATGAGGTGGTTGCAAGGACCGAAAGGGGAAGCTGCGTAAAATGTGGGTGTTGCATGCCGCAAGGCTGGCCCCGGGGCTAGAGGGTGAAATTGGATTTTCTCCCCGCCCTGGATTTTCTTGTTTTCCCTAATCGCCTTACACAAAGTATTATTTCTTTTCCACAGATTTCATTTCTTTTCCCCCCAGATCTCTTTCCTGAAGTTCCTGGGCTTCCCTTATTTTTATTTAAAAATTCCTTAAATCCTTTACATGTTTCTGGGAATTTTAATTCCCAATCAGCTTAAGAAACATAAGTTTTTGGTTGGTTTTTGTTTGGAGAGTTGGAGAGTGGTTTGTTAGATTATTTTATTTTATATTATACAATTTAATATTTAATATTATAATTTTATATTTTCTTTTATCTTTATTTGCAGTTTTTTGGCAGACTTTTAGCTAAAAATTTCGAGATCTAAGAGTGTTTCTAACATGAGCTGAAGATTTTCCAGGTTCTTTTTTGTAAGTTTCAGATATTTTTAATTAAAATAAATATTTATATATTAAGTATTAATATTTTACCTATTTTATATATTTTTATTCTTATTCATATCTTTTTTTTTAATAATATTAAAAGGATAATTATACCCGGTACTTCTTGAACAGAAATATTCTTAAAATGGGTTGTGGTTTATGGTGAAAATCAAAGATTATAAATGTTAAAATTATATATTATATCTAAAGATATATCAAAAAATATATCTTTGGTAAAAGTCAAAGATTATAAATGTTGAAATGTTGTATTATATCTAAAGATATATAATCCTGGAAAAGAGTCCCTGGAATATCCAGAAAAATAAGTCTTGAGGAGTACCGGGTATCATACAGTCGCCTGAATGCCTGTATTTATGATTTACTTTATTTTTGGAAACTACTTCCTTTAGTTCTCCCACAGTTCCCCTAGCATTATCCCTAGACCTTGTTAGCGTCACGCCAGGATCTCTTCGCCTTATCCTTTCTAACAAATCGATTTGGACTCGGAATGTAACGCCTGATTCTGTGGGCGTTGCGAATTCTTTGTTCATTGGTCGGCTGCGCAATTCGTTTGGGCCATTTGTTACAATTTGTTGTTGTTCTGGCCGAGAAGTATCTGTGTCGGCACTCTCCAGCTGTATCTGTAACTGTGCCACCCACCAGATACCCGTCGCATATTCTCCTGTTGTGGCAATTAATCGATTAGCCGGCCGAGCACTTTGCATCTCTGGCACTTGGCATTTTATATAAGCATTTTATTAATTCTTATTTTCAATTGGCGCCAATACAAGCGATGTCACCATTCCCAGTGAGATATGACGGAACAATAATGATAAAAATAATAATAATAATAATAATGCACTGGGCGTTGGTCAGTTTGGAGCGATTCGATCGCCTTTGGAATGCAAATTGGAAATGATCGGGAGAGGGTCTTCGAAAGGAATACAAAAACACTAACTGAATGCGGAAATATTAGAGAGTCCAAAGACCAAAGATCGATCTGCAATTCTTTGCAGGGTGGGTGTATCTCTGTATCTTTGTATCTCGAACTGGAGCGAAAGGAAGGTTGATAAATGGCCAAGAAATGGCAATGAACTTCTCTTTTCCATTGTGGCTGGTGTCTTGAAAAATAAGCCTTGAGTTTGGACCAAAAGTTTGGCGATTTTAGAGGAAATATTTATAAGGAAATCATAACTATTAATCATAATTAATCATTACTTACTACAACTATCTAACTCCAAACTCTTATTATTTAAAAATATAAGAATAACTGGGAATAGGGAGAGTATTTCATATTTTAATCCTTAAATATCCATACTCTCTATAAGAACTCAGAAAAAAAGGAAGTTAAGGATCTAAATGATAAATAAATCCCTAAGTATAGGTAGTAGTTTTCATAAATAGTCCATAGCTCTCTTTAAGAACAATCCATTTTCCAATAAACAATTTTCCCTTCAAAAAACTTGAGCTACAAACTTAATAATTGATTTGCGCCAACATTGATTCCCCTAAAATGGATAACCATTCCCAAATGGCGGTTCCATGATCAACGATCGCTAATTCGAGCCCAAAACGGATCCAATTATGTCATTTAATTGATCGCCACAAGTTCATATCCGTGTAATTTGTGCCCCCAGACCCTCTATCTTTCTGAGTTTGTCAAAAGTTGTGTCAAAGTTGAGTCGATAATGCGATCATTTGTGGCAAAGTGGCAGGGCCTAATTGCTTGGATCATTGCAATGGACTCAATTTTTGGAGTCAGAAACACTAATTGATGGCAAGCACCTCTCTGATCACCGATCACCTGCTGTGTTGGGTTTTCGGGTTGGGGGGTCTGTTTGACAGTTTCCAATCCACTTGAACTGTAAATTACGAAATCGAAATTGAAACTGAAAACTGCCCCGAAAACAAACACCAACAGATCTCAGGTCTAGGCCATTTGGACCCGGTTGGCATTCACACTAGGCACCTAGCCCTCCTTATTTTTGATTGTCGGATCATTATCAACAAAATGATGTTGTTTTTTTTAGAGGTTAATGATTTCAAATGCGATCATCGGCAGCGCAGCTTGATCACTTTTAATTGCTCTAAGCCCTCTTTAAAGGGCCCCCCGTCATAAATTAATTTAAAGCGTTTTGCCATCCAAGCGCTGCAATCGAAAGTAAATTTATTTTCAATTTTCGTTCAACTATTATTGAAGTGCGCCCAAGCCCAAGCACTTGTTTCGAGACACTGTGAAAAATTATCACTACAATTTTTCAAGAATTTGTTTTTTTTTTGTCTTAAACCTTCACCTATTCCCATTATTTGCTTGCCGTGTGTCTAAAAAAAAGACAAAACACTAATTAATTGTTCTAGAATTGTCTGTTTGGTTTTTGGAGCCACAAGGTTAGCCATAAATAGCCCTGGGAACAGCCAAGACGACAGCCCAACTCCCCCCACCCTCAAGCCAAGGGGGTATATGGATATTTTTGGACACAAATAGCGATAGAGGGGGAAGAAGTACAAAAAAAAAGTGTTAAAAATATAGAAAAGATAGATCCAGGCATTGTGTTGTGGATAATGATGATCAATGGAGCCAATAAACAACAGCGACAACGGACAGCAAGCGGACAAGCGGACAAACGGACAACAAAACGCCCAACACTCATGCCGGAAATTGTAGAACGTGTTTATGCCACAATTCCAAGTTGTTAAGCCACGCACAGAGACAGACTGAGTGACGGACTGGGCGACAGACAGAAATGCGTCAGACGCGACGACAGGCAGCAACAACAGTCTCTGGTTGCGCGACATGCGTGCCAAAACAGATACATAGATGCAAAGATACAAAGATACTCCTCAACAGTCCCGCACAGACACAGCTACAACGACAGATGCACCGTTTTGTTTTTTGTTTTTTTTTCTTTTCTTTGAGACTTTGAGACCAGAATCCAGAATGCAGACTCCCGATTCCCAATTCCCGCTTTTTCCTACAAGACCTCATGGCTAGCGGGCATCTGTAGAAAGCGAAACTATCTATGAGATACACTTGGGTGAGCCAGGGTTGCCTTTCAAATTTTAGATTTATTTTTTATAGTAGAATGTTTAAAGTCAAAAATATATATGTTATATTTTAAATATTGTTTTAATCAAAGCAATTATTTAGCTTATAAATTAATCAAATTGTCTTATAATTCTCAACTAGTTCTGGCTTAGTTTTTCTTAATTTCAATTCTTATTTATTCAATTTTTTTTATCATATTTTCTTTAATTACTAAATCCAACTAGTTTTTGATTAAATTTTCTATTAAAAATCCTTTTTATTAAACAAATAGACCTTTTTTTATCCTTTTTATTTTATTTAATTTTAAATAAAAAACTACTACTAAATAATTTTTTTTTAAAGATATTTGTTATAATTCCCAACTAATGTAAGCTTAGCTTTTCATAAAATAGCTATTATTAAATAATATTAATTTCATCTTCATTATTTTTTAATATAAAGGCTACTCATTGTTCTCAAACCTAATCACCACCAGCTCTATAGTCTAGAAACATAATAGTTCCTTTTAGAATACCCTACCAATTTTCTCTCAGTGCATTCCACGCTCACGCACTAGTGAGACCTGATCCGAACTGGAGTGAACCAAAACTGAACCATAAAGCCCGGCTCCCAAGCTCTTCCATTCATAAACTCTTCATTCAGATTTGGCTCGCAGCCTTTCGTCTTCAGATCACGTGCCGGTCATCAAGGTAGAACCCACCTGGGCGGGGGGACACGAAAGTGGGTGGGTCCAGCTAGGGGGTAGAGGCGGTTGATTGAACCGATTCCGAACCAAAGTACGATTCGTAGCAACGTGGCCGGACTCACGATCGGATTGAGTTGTTTATGGAGGTGGCACGTTGTGACATCAACGCCTCAAACTTGGCTTTAACTTTTCTTCGATCTGGGGAGATATGTGTGTGTGTTTGTGCCCCTCCTCGCCACCCCCTTGGAGAGGCCAAAGCCAAAGTCCAACTCGAAGCTTTGATTTGTTTTCCTGGTCGCTCGATGCATAAATTGGAGTGATCCAAGCTCTGCGTGTCGCATATTAATTATGCCCTGGGGTTCACCGAGTTCTTCGCCTCTCGAGGGACAGTGCGTTTCGCAATAATAGGTCGTGATTACATGATTTTGTATCTGATGGAAGGTCATAGTTTCGGATTATTATGCCTAATTTTGATGACTGCTTAGTAGTAATAGAGGTAGTAAAGGTTAAGATTTAGATACATTTTTAATAACCAGCTAGATTTAGACTTTTAGACATTTTTTAAAGAAATGTCTTGACTTTTTAAGCCAAAAAATAATTAACCCGCATAGCACACCCTATATTTTTAAATCAGCTATAACTCTCAACCAGTTCTATCTTATTTAGACTTTTTTTTAAGAAATGTCTTAACCCTCTATTTTTTGTGTAATTTTTAAATTATAAATAAAACCAAGTCACAGTCCTCCCCCGCCTGGTGCACCCTGCTAGCCATGGCCTGGTTGTTCCTGCCGTGTCTTGACCTCGTTTTTTTTTTCACTTTGTCTCAGGCATGTCTCCATGATCGCCGGTGATCTCAGGTGCTCCGATTGGAGCCAGGCCTTAAATGGCTAATTAACAACAACGCATAACTCTCACCTGGCCGGGCCAGCGAGTGGTCGGCAAATGGCAATGCTGGTAATGCCAATGGAAATGGAGATGGTCTAGAAGGCCCCGTGGACAATTGCCAATTATGAGCAAAGCAGATCCAGTTCAAGTTCCATAGCGAATTCTAGTTTTTTTCTCCTTCTTCTATTTATGCATATATGTACATATGTTTTTTGTAGGTCTAGTCCGAGATTTGGTCTTGGTCTTGGAGTCGGTTTCCATTACCATTTTCTATTTTCCATTTGCCATTTCAATCCGGGCGATGGCTGTGTTTTGTTCTTGGCAGCGTTTCTATAATATCGTCACTGGATATGCGGCCATTGTGTCACACCTCTTGGCCACCAGCTCACTCCGAGCTTGGCCAATGTCAATTGTCATTGGATAGTGGACAGTGGACAGTGGATAGCGGATAGTCCGTCTCCAGAAACGACAGCTCCCACAATTAAGCCAATGGTCACGCTTAGTTCTCAAGGATTATCCGAAAGATATTGTATCTAAATGCCCATTTAAAAAGATTTAACAACTTTTTGATATCTTTTTACCCTTTTTATTCAGTTTCGATATTGCTTTCGATACTGTCAATCAATCGTTTTTATCGATAGTTTTTTACTTTAATTCAAATTAGATTCGTTTTCTAAAACCTATGATATTCAAGAAAGAGTCTATCCGAAAATAAAAGTATTTTTTGGGTACATTATGACTTTTATTTTGAGCTTAGGGCTAACGTTTTTTCCTATTAATCGTTTTTATCGATAGTTTTTTACTTTTAATCCAACTTGGAAGCATTTTCTTAAACCCAAAATATGTAAGAAAAAGTCTATCCAAAATTAGAAGTATTATTTGATTATTTTATGATTTGAGTTTGAGTTTAAGGCTAACGTTTTTTTCTATTAATCGTTTTTATCGATAGTTTTTCACTCCTATTAAGTTAGAAATAATGCTCTAAGACTCGTAATATTAAAAAAAAATCATTTTAATTGAGAAATTGTAAATATCTTTTGAAAGTTTAAGCTTTAAACTTAAGATATTTTTCATATAAAATTTTTATCGATAGAAAAAAGATATATTTTTGACTGTTAGTGAACTGAAAATCATTCTCTAAATAACAAGACTCCCCAAATGAATCATAACCAATGTCAAATGTCAACCTATTGTGCTAAAAAATAAGTAATTATTTACTAAAAACCTACCTCATTGTTTATGAAAAATTAGCAAACTTGAAACTTATTTTTTTGTAGAATAAAATAAAGGAAATAGGAAATATTATACTCATAGAATAAATAACCCTGCCTTTTTGACACTCTGTTACTTCCAAATTAAATATATGATTTGCAGTATTTTGTCAAAGATTAGATCATTTTGTGTAAGCCTCTCAAGTGGCCTAAAAATAATCTCAAGCCAATAGTCAGTCAATGAGGATTATTTCATCGATTTTTCGAATAAAATTCCTTGGAACTTGGCCATAAAAAAGGAGAGAAGACCAAAGGGTCTAAAAATCTTGCATCAGACTTCTGCCAAAAGGGGTATTTATGAGAATCGAATAAATCTTGTTTGCATATCGAAATTACAGAGGATGCCGATACCGATTCCGATTTCTGCATAAATACTCAAAAATTACCCCTTTTTTTTGTAGTTTTTTGGTGGGTTCCCAGAAGACTGCGAGTGAGATGGCGACGGCATTAAGCCTGATTAGGCCGGGCCAGAAAGAAAGGCAACAACAAAGACACACACACAAAAAAATAATATAAGAGGTAAAAAACAGAAACAATAAAAAAAAGCATAAGTGATGGCGAGGCGGCCAAAGAAAACAAAAGTAAACCCGGCACAAGTTCAAGGTCAAGAGCAGAGCACAGCCGAAGAGCGGAAAGCTGCGCTTCAGGTCTGGCTCACACACAGACAGAGACGGCAGACAGGCATACGCACCTTTGGGCGAAAGGTGAGGGCGCTGGCGATGGCGATGGCGCAGGCGAGGGTGTGAGTGAGTGAAGAGAAGATTTGCAGCAGCGTCAAGTACAGTAGAGATTACGAAACTTGAACTTTAAACTAAAATAATAATTAATAAATCACTATTATAAGGAAACTTAGTTTATAACTTTGTTTTTTTTTAGTAAAAAAAAAGGTTTTTTTAGTATAAAAAAGTATAAAAAATTATATCTTAAAAAATATACATATATATAAAAAAAAACATATGACAAATAATAATTGTTTTCCTCAATCAGTAATTGTTAGTAGTTAATAGTTTAAAAGAAGTAGGATTTTTCGTCACCAAAACTGATATTAGATGTTCTAAGTTCTGAGAGCAGGCACTTTCTTCAATAGAAACTCTAGTAATATTAGTGAGTAAGAGGTTTTTAAATAAATACGTTTTCTTGCACGTAGTCCTTTAAAAAAATAAATATTTATATTATTGACACATTTTTCGTCACTAAAACTGATATCAGATATTTTAAAAGTTGCATGCACTTTCTTAACCACTAAATTACTTCGAAAGGAGGTTTTTAAATCGATAGGATTTCTTTATATTCCCCTACCCCTTGAAAAAAATAATAGTTATGGTTATCTTTTATCGAGTCTCCCCTGTAGAGGGTGAAACGAATAAGGCAGCAGAGATAACAAAAAAAAGGAGCCTTGCTTAATGAAAGTCAGACAGTAGGCGGGATGGGGGGCGTGTGGGGCGGCGACTCCAAGACGAAGGAGGTCCCTATTAGAAGTGGCGAGGCAGAAAAGCGATTGCAATCTTTTGCCGCCTTTTGTCCTTTAACGTTTTCTGCCTCCGTTACTCTTTCTTTCTTTCTCCAGTCTCCACTCTACAGTCTCCACTCTCCATTCTTCGTTCTCTTCGCGAGCCCCCCAACAGGCTTAACCCACTAAAGTGCTACTGTCATTACGTCATTTAACGTGGAGTACAGTATATACAAGCATGTGTGTGTCTTTTAGTCTCTAGGTGCCGTTCTGGTATCTAAAACTAACTACAGATAATGCAAAAAAAAAACCTATCAAGTTTTCTCAATGTAATCCCCTGATGGATCGACTGATTAGATTTGAAAAATACTCTACAGTTGGAAAATTAAATAAATAAAAATAGGAAAAGATAACTTGAACTATTTTTTAGGTTAAATAAAGTTGAAAAGTTGTCTTTTCTTTTATTTAACAAACATTATTAATCATGAAACTTTATGGTAGAATCTCAAATAGTAGCTCATTGGAGGATTCGGTGCAACTGAACATGACCCCCTTGGCGCTCTCACTCGACTTCCCCCCTTTTTGAGATTGTTCTCTCCCTGCACCTCTTGGCTTCTTGTCTCTCTCTCTCGCGTGAGGCAACCCACACCGTGCGACTGCGCGAATGACTTTGAGTTCGACTCCGGCATGGAGCTTTGTATGTGTTTGTTTTTTTTCTCTTTTTTTTTTTTGTCATTTAAAGTCTAATCAAAACATTTGAAGTTACTTAAGAAACCTACGCAGCTTAAGTTGCGTTTCTTGTTTCGAATTCTTAGCTTGTCGCAGCTTTGTCTTTGGTTTTTTTTGTCCGCTTTTTCTTCTCTTCCAACAGAGGCAAAATAAATTGTAAATTAAGTTTCTGCGACATTTATACAAAAAAAAAAACCTAAATAAAAAAGCGGCCATTCAGAGACAAGTTTTTGTTGTTGCAGTTCTTGGGGTTTTAGTTTTCTTTGCCCTTTCGAATGAGATACAGATACAGAAGGTTATACCATGTGTGTGTGTGATCTACTTCAAGTCAAAGAAATAAAAAAAAAAAAAACCTAATTCCTCCTTTGTGCTCAGTCGTATTAGTATCTGAATTATTCGCTCCGGATGAGTCAGTGCTGTGAACTTTAGTTTTGGCCTAATGCCAGCGAATCTGGCGACTGGTTCTCTTCCCATAACAATACAACAACCAACGGCTCCCACATAGTATGCGCCGGCTAGTCCAAGGTCGTCGTCCTCCTACACACGCCACCCCAATCCACTGTACTCCCACCCACTCCACTCCACTCCACTCGAAAAAAAAAAGCACACACACACAAGTATATATGCATTATGATAATCGGGCGACATCACTGACAGTTCCCACAAAACGTCACCCAGCACAGTGGGCACTGAGAACAAAGGAAGTGGCTAATATCAGGCATTAAAATTTAAATAATAAATATTTAATAATATTTGTTTTTAGAATTATAAATAATTCTTAGTCCTTATAGTCGCATTGTGTTAATTTTTAAATAAATAGAGTTTTAGGATTATAAGATCTCTGTTTATCTTAAGATTATATTTTTTTCTATTTAAAGTCTTAGGGCTTTATAAATTCTACTTAGCTTCAGCTTATACTTCTTATACTCTAATATTCCAATAATCCAATAAATAAATAAATAAAATTAGTTGGAAATTCTATCGACAGACTCCATAATCATGAAATAATTTAGCCCTTGTCTAGTCGATAACAGCTTATCAGTAAGAAGACTTGAAGGATATACTAATACTCGATCTCCCTATATAATAGTAGGGCCCATTGGAAAACTTATATTTCTTTTAATTTAATATTAATTATGGAATTAACTTTTTGTTTAAAAATTATCCATTAAAACAATTAAGAGAAGAATAACAATAGCCTATCGACTGTGTTCCATCTCTATTTGAGTGTGACCAACTGCATGTTTAACACAGTATGTAAATAAAAGAAGGAAAACTTCATCCTATAGTAGATATATATCCTTATATCTCTATAATCCCTATTATATCCTTAGAATTTCTCTCACTGCCTTAAAATGACACTTTTTTTTGTACCATTTTCCTGGAAACTACAAAATGGCGGCGCCGGTTTCCTTTTGTCCGCCTTGCCTATTGATTTAGCCACGAATGCTAAGGACACTCCGGCCAATGAGCCAGGAGTCGAGAGTCGAGAGTCGAGAGTCCGGAGTCCACTGTCCGAAGGAGGGAGAAGAAAAAAAATGGAAAAACTGAGAAAATCGGCGGAACAGGAAGAGGGAAAAAGGGCTGACTAGCTGACTAGCTGACATTTATGGCGACGATGACAGAAATGTCTAATGATGAGAAAACATGGCAATGGGCATGGAATGCAGATGCAGATCCCCAAGATACATATACAATATCCACACTTGTAGTATGTATAGATGGATGACAATGCATGGGGCTGGCCACAAAAGGAGTTGAGGCATTCGTATGAGTATGCAAAATGGGTGGAAAGGAAAAAAGGGGTAGAGGGCCTAAAAGGGAGAGGCAAGGCAACTCCGCTCGAGTGCCTGTTACCATTGTTGGCTCAATGGCTCGAAATGGATAGATAATAACTTGTGAAAATAACTTTTGCACTTGAACGAGATTTGAAATGCTGTTGTTGTCGAATGGGGATCCAGAGCCCTCGACAGATACAAAGATACATCCATCCGAACTGCATCGGGCATGTATGTGTGTGTGTGTCAAAATCATGGTCCATGGTCCATATTCGACACTGAAATTTCTGACAGATGCGAGTGCATCAAGTTCAGATTGCTTTCAAGCGGAGTGGGGGAGGGCTGCGCGGCTGTCAGGGGCGCTGGTGAAGGGGGCTTTTGGTGGGAGTGTGAACTGCAATCGCATCGATTGTTGTTGCTTGAAATGAAATCGTTTCAATTGTCGCTTCGAGTGTCATTGAACGTTTGGGTGGCATGATGGGATTGGAAAGAAGAAACTCCATCAAGAGTACACTAAAAAAAAAACAGCAATAAAACAATTAAGAGAAGAATTACAATAGCCTATCGACTGTGTTCCATCTCTATTCGAGTGTGACCAGCTGCATGTTTAACACAGTTCTTATAACGGTAAATCGCCATTTATTTATCTCTTGAGCTTCATGATCTTTTTTGAACTGTGCCATTGCACAGTGGTCCGGCTATATGAAAAAAGTGGTCATAAATCATATGATTATTTTTATAGGATTTATGCCACTTTTAAGTTTAAAAATTGTTATGTAAACGGAATTGAAACTAGCTAATACTTTGGGGAATTATAGTTCAAATATTCAAGAACTTATTTGCATTAGAAATTGTTAAAGCCAGGACTATTGAACATGGATTTATGGCAGCTTCTAGACCACTGTGCATTGCAAGAAGACACTTGAAACTCAATGCGCTTGGCATTTCTTGCTCATTGGGTCTATCGTATATCGATATCGGCGGCCCCCTTCCGTTCCACTTTCAAAATTGTGAAACTTCATCGCCCGTCCACGTCCACGTCCACGTCCACGTCCACGTCTGTAATTGTTAATTGAAAAAGTCAACACTTTGTTACCTTTATAACATATATTTTCCATTTTCAATCTTCACACTCTCGATCACTTTTACTGTCATCCAGCACTTCACACTTTAAATGGAAAAACTAATAAATAAAAAATATATAAATGTGTATCTGTAAGGTGAGGAGTGTGGAATTCGTTAGGCTGAAGAACCCAACTCGGCAACTTGAGGAGCCAATAATAAAAGCAAACAAGTGTGAAGTAATAATTCTACAAGTTGTAAACAATTTAAAAATAGTTGTGCTTATGGAATAATGTATTAACTGCAACAAATCACTGACTATATTTAGTCGTAAATTAATGGAAAATGAATCAATTACTGGAGCAGTCGCGATAAGAGGGTCTATGGCCATAAAACACTCTATATATTGCTGGGAAGATAAGAACTCGATGATAGATGAATTTATTATTTTTTTGTTTCATCATCAGGCGATATCGTAAAGTGTAGTTGGATAAGGGACAAGTTTTTGCAATAAAATGCACATTTGGTGACGATTTCGCGAATGGAAACAATGCCAGATGCCAGCGGAGGAGATTGGATTTGGGAACGGGACAGGCCTTATATGCGAATCGATGCCACATGCGACGCATCCTATGCTGATTTTTTAATTAAATTCACTTTCAAAAATACCGCTAATCATTCGAACAAAAGTGAACACATTTGCATATTTGTTTGTCTCGAAAGCTGGCGACTTAACTTTGCCTCTTCGCTTTGAAATCTTTAATCTTTTCAGTCTTTGTTTTTGTTTTTTTTGAGTCATTCCCACCCACAGCTCCAAGCGGGGGGCGTGGCATGTGAATAGCCAGATTGATCGATCTAGGCAATATATACATATATTATTTTTTCGCAAGTGCGAAAGTGAAATCTTGGGATGAGATGCGGATTTGCCCACCCCCCAGGGCTAAAAAAAGAAAACAGAAATCCGAAAAACAACCATCAATGGTTACCAAATTAGCCAACATACATACCTATCACATGTAGTATGGCATTTTCTACTATTTGATTTCTGTTCGAGTACTTGTTGAATCCCCAAAATCCGTGGCTGATCACAGACTTGCAACAAAAACCTCAACAGCGAACAAAAAAAGACACGTAAGTTGGGCCTTAATTAAGACCAGCCTCATCGGAATCGAGTGTCTGTTACGTAAGTAGTTAAAACAGCCGGACCAAAGTCACTGAATCGCGCGAATTAAATGCCCAACAACTGCAAAAAAAATACAAATATAAAAAATAAAAAATAAAAAACAGCACACACGGGGCGAAACATTTAAAACACACATATCGAAATCCGACTGAACAGCGAATGCGAATGGGATTTCTTCGATTTCTTAAGCTTTTTGTTCCCACTCTCTCGACCACTGAATTTTTCCCTTTTTTTCTTCATTTAATACCAACGATCGGTCTTACCAGATTAGCACCTTGGCCTAATTGTCCAGATTTCGGCAGTGGGCTGCTGTTTACTCAACTCGAGCCATTTAAATTCTTGACAAGATTTTCCACAAACTGTTTCTCCCTCGCCCAGAATCTTCTATTCTCTCACGAAAAGTATCTATATCTTTTCCAATTCTCATCCGATCTTCAATAAGACTACCTTACACGTTTTCTAGATCGAGTCTCCATCGTTCTGCATCAAAACCTGCCCACAAAATATTTTTCAAAAATTTTCAGCACTTTTGTGGGGGATCCCCTTAAAAATCCTGGATTTCCGCATATGGCCCAGATCCATAGCTATATCTCCGCCAATTCTTATCCGATTCTAGATCGAAATGCCTTAAACGATTTCTACACCGATTCCCCATCATTCTGCATAAAAATCCCGCAACAAAATATTTTTTCAAAATTTTTCCTATTTTTGTGGGGGACCCCCTTCAAAATCCTGAATTTCCGCATATGGCCCAGATCCATAGCTATATCTCCGCCAATTCTTATCCGATTCCCAGGCGGAGTATCTTAAACAATTTCTAGATCAACTTCCTATCATTTTGTATCCAAATCTTGCCACATAATATTTTTTAAATTTGTTTTCAAAATTTCTGAAAAGACCCCTTTGGAATGGTTGATTTTCGTACATGGCCCATACCGATAGCTATATCTCAACCAATTCCCATACGATTTGCAATCGGAGTTGCTTAGACGATTTCTGAATCAAATTCCCCTCAATCTGCATCAAAACCTTGAAACAAAATATTTTGTAGATTTTTTCCTAATTTTTGTGGCAAGACCCTTTGCTTACTCGGGATTTCCATACGTGGCTCACACCCATAGCTATAGAAGTGATATATAACTTCCAATTCTCATCCGATCCCCAAGCGGAGTACCTTGAATAATTTTATAAATCGATTCTGTATAATTCTCAATTAAAATATTTCCCTTTAAAAAATATTCCATTCACACTTTTGAACCTTTTTCCTCACGCCTCTTGCCAAAAGTTTCCATTCCGTTTATTTTCCATTAATAAGCGGACTTCCGCGCCGGGTTGGCTTTAATGAGTAACAACCTGTTCCAGGGGCCACGCCCCCAGCCACCTGCCGCCGACTGGCACCTGCCTCAAGGTCGCATCCTTTTCGATAATTCGATAAACGCCGCGATGAGCCATGAAGTTGCCGAGTGGCCTTGGAGGCCCAGTGATCGATAATCGCCTCAGAGACGAAAAAGAGAAGATCCGCCCCTGTCGGCGCCGAAGTTCACAGTTCAATTGGGTTTACCGCTAATTAGTCCCCAGGTGATTAAGTGGAGAGACCCCAGAAAGGGGAGGGGGGGGATGGGGCTGCAACTTTGTTTCATTATTTTTTTTTTTAATATCTTACTTTTTTCTTGTGCGCCTTGCTGGGAAGCCAGTCGCTGAGGCTTTTTCAAGTAAACCGACCATAACTACCAGGCCGCGAGTCACTTTTATGTTTTATTTATTGATTTTATTTGTTTAAGTTTTGTTGCTGGCGGCACCACCGATTGTTGTTGCTGTTGCTTGGCTGTTGTCTGTTGCCACTAGTGGCTGCGGTTTTTCTGTCCCATAATTATGTCAGCTGCAGTGGCACAATCATAAATATTCGCGCTTTTTTTTTGCAGCAATTCTGCGCCGGCTAGAGGGTGAAATATTTTGTGTAAAAATTGTTCGAAAATTTATTATCCACTTGCTGGCGATTTGATTGCAAATCATCAATCAGCTAGGTTACGGAAATTCTTTAGAAAAATGTACGAAAAATACATTACTACAGACGGCAGTCCAAACAGGTGACGACAGAAAATTAGGGTGCGCGGGGAAGTGTTTTTTTTTTATTAAAACATATTTTTTTTCTTCGCTGGCGATTTGATTGAAGATCATCAATCAGCTAGGTTACGGAAATTCTTTAGAAAAATGTACGAAAAATACATTACTACAGACGGCAGTCCAAGCAGGTGACGAAAGAAAAGTAGGGTGCGCGGGGAAGTGTTTTTTTTTATTAAAACATATTTTTTTTCTTCGCTGGCGATTTGATTGCAAATCATCTATCAGCTAGGTTACAGAAATTCTTTAGAAAAATGTACAAAAAAAACATTAATAAAGACGGCAGTTCAAGCAGGTGACGAAATAGAAGTAGGGTGCGCGGGGAAAAGTATTTTTGAAGAAATTATTTCAAACCAATTTATTTAATAACCTTTTCTATATCTTCTTTTCAGCTTGACTTGAATATTTCGAACCAAACCGAAAACAAAATCCGAACCAGACGCGATGAACTTGTAACGAAAACCCTACGAAACTTTACTAAAATCTCCTCTAAAAAATCGAAATCTAAAAACAAGAATTTAAAATAAACAAAATCCAAATCGAAAAAGAGAAAAAATAAACTTTTAGTCGAAAAATAAAAATCCAAGAAGATGGCCATGTTGGAGGCGAGGCCGTATAGGCCGTTCAAGTCCAGCGAAGAGTATCTGGAGGCCATGAAGGAGGACTTGGCCGAATGGCTGAGCACCCTCTACCCTGAGCTGAGTATCAATGCTGAGAACTTTATGGATCGACTCGACACTGGCGTGGCTCTGTGCAAGGTAGGCGACATCTTCTCTAATACTTATACTTGATGGGAAAGTGCTAAGAGCTTTAGAGGCTTTGATGGCTAAAAGGCTACCGGCTTCCTACCTTTTTATTTTTATTTTTTTTTGCGGAAAACTGGGTCATGCCCGGAGGGGTTCATTGCATTCAGAACTCAAATGTTTAATGTTGGGGGTTGGAATGGGTTGCCGAACAAAGGACGTCCTTTGAAGCTTTCTTTTTTGTTTTGGTGGAAAATATATTAATCCCTTAATTTTATGCTAAAATATGAATAATTGAAAAGCATATCCGGCTAGAGAAGAAGACAAATTTTTGTAAAAAGTGTGCTGTGGAAAAATACTGTCAAGTCGAATTTCTAACCCGGGACGAACGCTTCCCCAACAGGTCAGTCTAACTCAGAATCTGAAACGACTAGCATCTCTATTTCCAAGTGATATAAGTGCCTCTCCTGCGATCAAATAATAATTTCGAGCTAAAAAAAAGTAAAAAGTCAAAGACCAAAACCTAAAAAACCTAAAAAAGTTAAACGTTTTTTTCGGAAAGTTTTTGAAAAATGGGGGAACAGCCAGAAGAAGAGTCGCCGCGCTTTTTAAACATTTTGCAATCGGGAACGGGAAAAAACGCGTGTGCCATATCTCGTCGAGAGATATTGGTATGGATAAACGAATGGTTTGGCAAGGATTACAAGCGCCTCGAAGAACTCAAGACCGGAGTGGAGTACTGTTGCCTGCTGAACGAACTGATACCGCAGTGTGTGACCCTGGGCAAGATCCGAAAGGACACCCTCTCGGACTACGACTGTACCGAGAACTGGAACCTGATCTACACCTGCCTGAACACCCACGGAGTGGCCAAGGAGCTGGCGATCGATCGGCTGGCCGGTGGCGGTTCCCGCGAGTCCCTCGACTTTGCCCAGTGGTTCAAGACCTTCTTCGATCGGAACACCGACTACATACTCCGGATGGCCAACCAACAGTCGACGGATAAGCCTTCACCGACGACCAAAAAGATTGGCGAGGGCCGGGAAAGTCTGTACCTGGTGGAGCCCGTTGTTCGCAGTGCCACCCAGCCGAACTTGCGCCACGCCAAGGGGGCCAATGCCAGGCGCATGCACTCGATGAGTCCTGCCAAGGACGTCAAGAAGGGGCCGAGAGCTGCTGGGAAAGGCGGGAATGCCGACGAGGCATTTCCTGAGAAAAAGGCGCTGATCACGAAGAGATTGCTGCGAGAGGCTCAGAAAAAGTTGGCCCTTGAGCGAATGGCCCGCAAGGATGCGGAAGTAGAAGAGGAAGTGGATGAAGCTCCCCCCAAGAAGACTTCTCCCCTCAAGAAACAGCTGCGGTTCGCTAAGAAAAAGACGGCGCGCGAGCTAAGCTCTAGCGAGGACGAAAAGGTTGAAGTGGTGGAAGTTCTTCCAAAAAAGAAACCAAAGAAACTTAAGAAGGCAGTGCCTGAGCAAAGTCCCAGTCAGGATGTGGAGGTAGGAGAGGAAGTGGTTGAGATTCCTCACACCCAGAAGAGGCGTATGCGAGGTGCCAAGAAGACAGTGCCAGAGGGAAGTCCCAGCCAGAATGTGGAGGTAGGAGAGGAAGTGGTTGAAGTTCCACAAACCCCGAAGAGGCGTATGCGAGTCAAGAAGACAGTCCCAGAGCGTAGTCCCAGCCAGGATGTGGAGGTAGGAGAGCAAGTGGTTGAAGTTCCACAAACCCCGAAGAGGCGTATGCGAGTCAAGAAGACAGTCCCAGAGCGTAGTCCCAGCCAGGATGTGGATGTAGAGGAGGAAGACAAGATCAAGGTTACTCCAAAAAAGCGAGTCCTTAAGAAGCGCATGAAAGTGCCAAGTCCTAGCGAGGATCTGGAGGTGGAGGGAGACTCCACTGTCAATGTCACTCCAAAAAAGAAACGCATTGTTAGGAAACGTGCGCGAGTTCATTCGCAAAGTCCCGATGGCCCCAAGCAGAGTGATCCTGCTGAGAACCAGACATTGCCAAGCGAGGATGTGAAGGCAGAAGAGCCCGTCGAGGTGGAGGTTTCTCCGAAGAGTCGCTTCCAAAAGAAGCGCTTGAGAGTTCACTCACTAAGTCCAGCCAACTCTCAGAAACCTGCTGAGAAGGAGACACTGCCTATGCCAAGTCCAAGCGTGGCTGCAGAAGTGGAAGAGGTCGTTAAGGTTGTGGTTCCTGAGAAGACTCCCATCCCGCAAAGAATGGGACGCTCCTTGAGCCCCATTAGATCACATGGAGATGCAGAGAAGACATTGCCGAGTCCAAGCGTACAGGAAGAAGTCAAGGAGGAAGTCAAGGATGCGGTTCCAGCTCCAAGGCCTCGCATACCCACATCATTAAGGGTACATTCTTTGAGTCCGATTAGGTCCAAACCGATTGCAGCTTCTCCGGAGACATTGAGTGTGCCAAGTCCAAGCGTGGATGTGCAAGGCGTCCAGGTTAGGCTTCCTCCGAAAAGGACTGGCATCCCCAGAAGGCGACCAAATCAATCAATGAGTCCCGCCAAGGCTTTGGCACAAAAGGCACTGGATGAAGTCGTGGTTGGTCCCGTTCCTGTTCCCCAACCCACTAGCGAGGCCAGTCCTATTGCGGATCAAGTCGAGGTTATACTTCCTCCAAGACAGCTTCACGAATCCACGAACCAACACGTCCATTTGGACTCCTCGAGCTCAACACTTGCTCCTCCATGCCCTAGGAAGGATGTAGAGGTGGAGGGAACTGATTCAACCAAGATTCTCTGTAATGAAGACAATGAAGGCCGTCGTCTCTCTGTCGCCGAAGAGGAGATCAGATCGGATCAGAGTAAGCGATGTACAGGGACACTTTTCATTTCAGCCCCCATATCCATCTACTCCTTAGGGGAACCAGTCTGTTACGAGTCGGGCAACGACAGTGTCGAGTACAACAACGTCAACTTCGACAAGGAACCGGATGAGTGCCATTGCGTTGGCCCATGGTCCGCCCTCATGCAGATCGAACGGAAGCCCAGTCGTGTCAGTGGCTCGGGAAAGAACCGGAAGCTGTTGTACCAGAGGTCTCTAAGAAGATCCCGCACCACGTGGCAAAGGAATCATTATAAGAAGCAATACTACGCTAAGAGAAGCCAGTCTTCCAGGTCCAAGTACATAGGACTGCGACCTCTTTGCCAGTTTGCGGCGGATCTCCTGCAATGGACCATTGACGACGAAATGAATGACCCTTTCGACATTTCCCACTTCAGTAAGTACTGGCACCACAGCAATAATCTACAGAACCCACCCGCAGTCCCAGACGAGACCACTCGGCCCAAAGAAACTGATTTTGGCATCTATGCCAGGAAGGTGATCGCTGCCCTCAGGGGCTCCACCTTCGCCGAGCTGAGGACTGCCCTTTACAAGAGTGAGATAATCCCGTACCTGGAGTACTCCTTCGTTTGTATTGTAATGTCTACTGCGATCTGCATAGAGTCCTTGTTAACATTTATTACTCCGGTATGCCCAGGAAACCAATCGGAGAGCCAGCCAACCCATCAAGGAAATGACTGAAAAACGAGCATCTTCCGACCAGCTTGGTCAGGAGTCGGATGCCCTCGAGAAGGAGTTAATGTGGAAAGACGATGCCTGGATTGAAACTGAAACCGGAGACTCTGATTCGGCCCCCGATTCCCAGACACACAAAGAAGTTGCGAAGGGTGCTGGAGCATCGGAATCTCCCACCCACGATTCAGAAACAGTGGTAACCGAGTCGGACTCGGCCGAATCAGAGTCTCTGGGATCGGAAGAGGAAGTTGAGGAAAGCGATTTTGAGGAAGAGGAGCTTGAGGAAGAGGAGCTTGAGGAAGAGGTTGAAGAAGAGTTCGAGGAGGAGTCCGCTTCCCAAAAGTCCATACTTTCGGTTACTACTGAAGTGTCCGAATCAAATGTGTCCAATGATTCATCGGAGTCACCACCTGCCCCCCGGAACCGTGCTCCTGCTCCTCATCCTTCCCAAGATGATTCGCATCTACCGCCGGCGAAAGCAAAGTCCCCTTGCGTAGTACGTGAGGGCATGAAGGGCAAAAAGATTAAGAAGAGTTTCTACACTCCAGATCCAACAGAGGCCCGTGTCCTCAGCTCCGAACTTGCCAAGCATATTGATATTCCCAAGGTTTCATCACAAGGTTGCGCCGTGGATTCTTCACTGGAGAGCTTACTAGATTCCCAGAATGCGCCCATGGCGGATCTCTCTCCCAATGTATTCACGTGGCATGCTGGGGAGGAAACTAGTTCGCGTTGTGCTTGGAAACTGAGTTCCCGCGTTGGACCTCCCAGAGTGTTGGTGCGGAACAGTAGTTCCGAGTCACAAGAAGAGGTACGGCGTCGCATGCCGCGCGCCAAGGCCAGGGTGACCGATCCGACTTCACTGGAGAGCTTACTAGATTCCCAGAATGCGCCCATGGCGGATCTCTCTCCCAATGTATACACGTGGAATGCTGGGGAGGAAACTAGTTCAGGTTGTGCTTGGAAACTGAGTTCCCGCGTTGGACCTCCCAGAGTGTTGGTGCGGAACAGTAGTTCCGAGTCACAAGAAGAGGTACGGCGTCGCATGCCGCGCGCCAAGGCCAGGGTGACCGATCCGAGTACCGAACAAAACCAGGAAGTCGAGGAAGTCAAGATTCAAAAAGCCCCCGAGAATGGTCTCGAGAATGGCCCCGAGAATGGCCCCGAGGATGGCTCTAAGAATGCCCCCGAGGATGGCCCTGAGAATGCCGCCGAGAATGCCACCGAGAATACCACCGAGAATTCCCCCGAAAATGCCCCCGATGTGGAAGCAGAAACGCAAGAAACCCCCAAGAAAACCGTGGCCAATAATGCAGATCGTTCAATCCTTTCCCCATCTGACATGGACCTCAAAGCCTGCATCCTAAATCTGCGGAAGGACAATCTGTGCCTAGTTCTGTTGCCGGATGGCAGTTTGTCTGTGGAGAAGGGCCTGGCCCAGGTCCTGGTCCAGTCGAGAACGGAGGAAGTCGACCCTCTGTCGCCCGCGAATCTGGAGCTGAAAATGGACCTGGCCCTGCCAGACGAGAGAGCGTTCACCTCGCGAGCCGATTACCTGGAGGCCCTGGAGAAGTTCAATTTCGCCCAATCGAAGCCTCGTATTGGCCTCCGAGTGCCGACCTGCGTGCAGACGGTGGTGAAGATCACCACGTCCAAGCTGGAAAGGAGTGCTACGGAGACATTGTCCATCGATGCAAATGACCCGAAAGAGGAGACCTACGTTAGGCCCGTGAGTCAGCACCAGTTGAGCCAGGAGACATGCGACAAGTGCGGCTGCCGGCCGGAATATCGAAGGAAGCGGGTCAATCGCAAGGTGTTCTTCACTCAACGCCGCAGGGAAACGATCTGCGGAGATTCCGATTCCGAGTCCCAGTCGGAAGAACCGATCGGTGATGGGTGCAAGAGGAACAAGAAGCGCGCCGCATCGCCTCCAAGGAGACGCGCCGACAAGAAGGCCTCACCGACATCGGCTAGGGATGAGGGGCAGGACAAAGGGGGAGAGAACCAGAACCTGACCGCCACCAACATTGTCTTCATAAACAGTCCACCGCAGAAGAAAGATCTCAATATCGGGAGTATCCTAAAGAATCTGCCCGTTTCCGTTCCTGTTCCGGCTCCCGTTCCCCTTCCCATTTCCGTTTCCGTTCCCGAGAAGAAAAAGCGTAAAGAGGCTAAGAGTGAGAGCGAAGGAAGCGACGAGTCTTCGGAGCCCAAGCGACTCAAGACCAAAAAGAAGGGGACCAAGGGGAAGAAAGCCCATCGCCGTGTCCAGACTGAAAAAAGCGAGGAGGATAGTGAGGAGTCTTCTCAGCCCAGGCGATCAAAGACCAAGAAGAACGTCCCTAAGAAGGAACGTCGCTCTAAACGTCATGAGGAAAGCGAAGAAAGCGACGATAGTGAGGAGTCTTCTGAACCCAAGCGAGCCAAGACCAAGAAGAAGACTCCGAAGAAGGGGAAGAAAGAGCATCGCCACAAGCCTCGTAAAGAAAGTGAAGAGGAAGAAGAGGAAAGCGATGAGTCTTCTGAGCCCAAAAGACGCAAGACCAAGAAGAACGTCCCCAAGAAGAAAGAGCATCGCCGTAAGCCTCGTGAAAAAGCCGAAGAAGAGGAAAGCGACGAGTCTTCCGAGCCCAAAAAGACGACCAAGACCGAAAAGAAGGTCTCGAAGGAGAAGAAAGTACACAGCAGTCACCCTCCAGTAAGTAGTCTCTCCAGTCTCTTTTCTACAGCTCCCCATCTTAATGGTTTCCCCAGACCTACAGATGGCCCTACACTCTGAAATGTCGTCGGAGAATACCCATCGCTTTTCCTTGCATTTCGAAGAATGAAGCTGACGGCGAATGCCCCATAAGCCCTAATAGAAGTGGAACTGTGGGAAAGGGCCCAGACCCACCCAGATCGGCATCTGAGGAGAGTGATGGGGAAGTCCCTTTGGTCAGAAAGCAATGTAAGATAAACATCGAAAAGTGGCACAATGGCCGAGAAAACAAGGACTCCGATCTTCTGCTAGCTGATGACGAAGTCCGTACTATTCAAAGCTACAACCTCCGAACGAGGCTGGACATTACCTCGCCGTATCTCTCCGATGTGAAAGAAAGTACAGAGCCTTCCAGCAGTGCCACTGGCGTTTTGTTAAAAAAGCTGGCTGCTCAGAAAGGACCTGAAGATACCAAATCTAGGTACTCCGACAAACCGATATTAGAGTCATGGGAACCAGAAAGTGCCCTTCCGCCCAGAAAGCCGCCAAAAGAACCTCAAAGTTACAAACGTGGTATATCCTTTTTTGTGCCATGGGAAACACCTGCTCAGAAGGATACTTTCCGTTCAAAGAAGACGGAGAAGAAAACGGAAGTTGCCAGACGGAGCTCATGTGACCAGACTGAAGAATTCTACTTCAAGGCTCCCAAATCGGTCGCTGTACAGAAAGGTGGCAAGGACATCAAGAAGAAGGCCTCTAAAATTTCAACCCGTAGCGCTGCTGGCCAAACGGAAGAGTCCTACTTTGAGGATCTTCCTGTTAGTAAGGATGCGTCCACTTCCAAGACCCTTGATGAGGAAGAACCTGAGATCACCACACGTAGTGCTTGCAATCAAACCGAAGAACATTATTTTGCGACTCCACAAGCCCCACAAAAGTATATAGTGGATGATGGGGAAAAGCCCACTTGTTCGAAATATGTCAAGAGCACAGTCCGGACCATTGCTACGGAGATGCCGGAGGATCTGAAGCCTACTCCGCAAAAGTCAACCTCCTTAGAAGTGCCAAGGAGCAGTGCCCCTGTGTGGGATGATATGCCAATCAGGCCCTCGAAAAATGGAAAATATACCTTTAATGGCGAGACTCTTGACGTGGAGTGCGATTCGGAGGACAATTCGGTGGTCACAGAAACTGCATCCAATATAACGTACATCAAGACCGATAATGGAAAGACTTTTCTACCGGGTGACGTAGAAACGCTGTACGAATCTTCAATAGCCTCCGGAGCCGAATCGGTTATCGAGGAGAAAATCGATGAAATAATGAAGAGAATTGATAGACTTTCCATGGCACGGGATGGAACTGAAGCAAGATCTTGTAACCGCGAAGAATCGGAGATAGATTCCATCTGGGCGTCGATACGGGAAGTGGAAACCGTTGACCACTGCACTCTGGAAATCGTTGATCGGCCAGTGCATATAGAGTACATTTGGAGAAAGGTTTCCGAGGTCATGTTGAGATACCGGTGCTTGGCCACGAACGAAGTTTCTCTGGATGTTCATAAGAAACTAAACCGTAAGATTCGGGTGGAGAAGGCTTCCCTCTATAAGGATCTAAAGATGTACAATGCACCATCGAAGGAATCTCCTGTTTATCTGGAACGGAAGAGGAATTCTCTGGATATTCCAGCTACCCCAAGGCCGGTCCAGGCCAACCTAGGTTCCAAAACGTCTTGTAGCTCGACATCTAACACCGCTTCCAAGAGGAAGAGCTTTCCATCCAAAGACCCCGAGCAGCCCGACTGCAAGAAGATCAAGAAGATTGGCAACCCCAAACGTTTCGGGAAAGTCGGTGCAAAGAAGCACGTGTTCTCCAAGGATCACCTGTCCCTGAGTGTCGCTGGCCTGTTCAAGTTCTTCCGAGAACTGAATGCGGAGACCGAGGGCGAACCCCTCGATATGAGCAACCCTTTCATGCCGCCTCCCAACCAAAGCAGTTCGCCGCTGAGAATGTCGAGGCTCTTCGAGGATCGCCAGAGGTTATCGAAATGCGATCGCGAAAATAGGTTTGATCAAGCACGGAAGATCGATCTCGAATCGGATGACGACGATGAGGAAGAGGTACCCCCTCGTTCTGTTACCCCGGAAGTATCCCAGTCCGAAGAAGCCCAGAACTTGTCCCAGTCGGAAACCGAGGAAGAAGCTCAGAACTTGTCCCAGTCGGAAACTGAAGAAGCCCAGAACTTGTCCCAGTCGGAAACTGAGGAAGAAGCCCTGGACCTATCCCAAGCAGATACAGAGAGCCAGGAACTATCCCGATCCGAATCCGGGGATGAGAGCCCGGAATTATCCCAATCAGAAACTGAGGAAGAAGCCCGCGGTGAAGATACCGCGGAAGAAACCGCAGAAAAAAGCCGCGATGACAGTCAGGAAGACAGTCAGGAAGAAAGCCAGGAGGGAGAATCCGACGAAGAATCTTCACTCTCATGGACACCGGAGGGATCCGAGGTTGATGATCAAAGAACTTTGTATATGGGCTTGTATCGAATTCCTGAAACAGAGACCGAAGAGGAAGCCTCAGCCGAACACTGGAAGGAAAATATTGCCGCTCTGAGTGAGGAGTTCTTGGATACCAAGGCCCAGTACGATTGCTGTGTCAAGGATACTACCAATTACACCAATAAACTCACAAGGATCCGTTACTCATGCAAGCACATTGCAAATACCTCAGCCTCGGAGGTCCTCAACATGATCTACGCCAATGAACTGATATTGAAGGATGTACCCTAGTTTCTATTTATATTTGGTATCCTGTTATGAAATAAAATTTACTGTGTTAATATGAGCATTCCAAAAAGTAAATGGCATTAGACTATTCATTTTTAGATGGAACTTTTAGATGTTTCTAACTTTCTCTTAAAAAAAAGGGCCCTTCTCCTCGCTTCTCAATAAGTCTAGCTGGTAGACCTCTCCAAGTTCCATAAAAATGTAATGCAAAATCTATAATTTAACATTAAAACTATATTTTAAAATATTTGTGGAGAATTGTGTTAAATTCTTACCTTTTAGATTAAAATATTAATGCTTAAAAATAGGTTCAAAGTAAGAAATACTTCAAGACCAGACATTCAAACCTTAGCCTTAGAAGTAGAGCCCTTCTCCTCGCTTCTCATAAAGCTCAGCTGGTAGACCTCTACAAATTCTTTAAAAATTAAGTTTCAAATCTATTAAAATTAATCATTCTTATTCTTAATATTTAAACTGATTTTATTATATTATAAATTCTCAATTCAGCGCCAAAGAACAACTATTCTTGTGTCGGCTCTTTGCTTTTGGCCAGATTGTTGCTTGGTAGGATGGCATGTGCCATAACCGCAGTCCTCCCCCTTTGGCCACGCCCCCTCACCTTACCTGAGTGTCTTGGCCCTCTTTTTTGTTCGTTCATTTCTTTTTTGTTGTTGTTTTGTTTGGCTGTTAGTTGGCTTTGTTGTTGCTGGCAGTGGCGCCAGTAGCACCCGACATCGTCACGCTGGAGGCCAATAGCAAGACCTCAACCCGCAGACAATTTGTCTTGACTTGTTGTTGCTGGATGGCTGCTGCTGTTGGTGGTTTTTTTTTGTTTTTTTTTCTTTTTTTCTTCTTGCGTTTTGTTTTGGCCTTTTTGGATTCGTATCGGCCACAAGATCTCCTGCTGCGTCTCCGCATTGTTGTTGCAATTGCTGTTGCAGTTGCAGTTGCAGTTGCATTCAGAGTTGTTGATGCCGCCGCCGCCTCACATTTTTTTTTGTATTTCTTTGCCACAGAATCCAAAGCCAACTTAGTTTTGTGGCCACAGAACACTGGTACTCCATTGGGTTCTCCAAGTGTTGATCAATACTCTGGCTTATTGGATTATAGCCAAAAAAAAAATACCAAAATCTTTTGGCTTTTAATAATTTAAAGCTAATAAATCTTTTTAAAATTACATGAAACTTATTATAATAAATCTTTGATATTATTATAATTACTACAAGACCTCAGAGTCTTCTTAAAAGGTTTTCAAAATAAAGCTTTTGATTCCCAAGTACCGGATATTTATTATCAAAATTTTTCTTGAAACACTTCTGATTATTCTGAGAAGGTCAACCACTGTAGCCACACACAGCGCTGCCTCACCTGTACAGGGGAACACCTAGGCCCCTCCCAGACTCCCTCGCGGGCCGACAATATTTTCCGAAAACAAAAAAAAAAACTCCGCCCCGGGCAGTCAGTCGTACTCCTTGGATCCGTACTCGATATGGTGATGGATATGCGTGCAGCATGATCGTGAAGGCGCTTTGATCTTCTGTCTGCGCTGTCTCGAAATAAATGAAATGACTCAGACACGGGCATAAATTTTGCAAATGCAACAAAAATACTGCCGGAAATGTCATAAGCGCATAAATATAATTTTTTGATAATTGTGTGCGTTGCGAAGCGTTAATGGAACTTTAATTGAAACTCCTTCAAAATCGACAAAAAAAAAAAAAAAGAGAGATATGGTTGGAGAAGCAAAACAAATCTTTTTAAATAGCCAGAAGATTTGAAGATTCTCGAAGGGGGAAGCTGTTGATGTCTTCATCATGGATATACATATATCTGGCAATTATGACTTGATGGCCATTTCAGAAAAAACTGAAAAAAAAAAACAGAAAGCTAAAGGGGTGGCCAATTAGCCAAAGGAGATCGTTAGCTGTCTGGCGATCATTAGCGAATTGTCTTAACGATCTGTACAGCCAATTGCTTGCCAATTTATCTAGTTAATTATACGGATTTTCTATAGTTAGAACTCCATGGTTGGAAGTCAAGAAATTATACATCTCTTGGCGGCATTTCTTGAGCAACTTTGTTGCCGAGTGTTTCCCGTTCCGATCGGCTAATTGAATTTGATAAAAAGCCCCCATATGCTTCCAATTAAAAAACACACTCACACACCCTTTCAAACCATAAAGTTGGTCAAAATATCCAGAGATAACTGGAAGCTATACTGATAATGGTTAAGCCCCAAACATTTGATTGGCAACAATCCTAATTGACTTTTTAAAGCCAAAATAATACCAGCTACCCCAGTAGTGCGTGCTCCCCAAAATAAGCCACTTTCCAACACTGGATTGCCAAGCAGCTGCCACTAGCTTTCTGTCACATTATTGGAAAAATTTTCGTCAAAGCGGAAAGGTCTAAAAAGTGAAAACTAAGCAGAAAACCAAAAAAAAACCAAAAAAAAAACTTCTAGAAAAGTAAAAAAAGAAAATCTGTGAAGAAAAATGGGTAACCGTCGTGAAAAGCGCCAGAAGAAAAGCCGTTCTGAGGTAAAGTCGAAGACTCGACGCGATGATGATGTGAAAAATCGCGAAAAGGAAAGGGAGCGGGAGTTGCGCCGCAAACGTTCAAGGAGCAAAGATGTTGGCTTGAAGGCGTGGCAGGTTAGGTCCCTAACACCGCCACTGAACCAATTGCCGGGAAATTTGGCGATTGTGCCGAGGGTCGCTTCGACCCGCTCGACAGTCCCGCTTCGTCCCAGTTCCAGTGAGGGGAGCGCGAGCGCATGCGGCTCCGGGACTGAATCAAGTTCCAATGCCGACAGTCGCAAGTATTGTTTCCAATCCAATACTAAAGCGAATACCATGAGTTCTAGTCGCAGGTGCGTTCAAGAGGATTGCTTATTTTTTTTTTTCAATTTCAGGAAGATTTAACTCTTTTTTTTTTTAAACATTATTTTTAAGGGTATTTTTTAAACCTTCGCACAGTGTTGTTAGGAGCCGTAGCTCGTCCAGTTCCAAGAGTCGCAGCCGGAGTAGAAGTCCGCGTTGGGGATCCAGGATGAGGCTTTCCAAGGCTATTAAGGAGGAGCTGGAAAGCAGTGTTAGTCGCAGCAGCAGCTCCACCACTCGCACCACTCGCACCGCCAGCAGCGTCAAAAGCAGCGCCAAGCTATCCGAGAAACTGGTGCTGCCGACCAAAACCATCTCCAATAGGCGGATCGTGATCAAGGAACCGAGCTCGTCCAGTGGCGGGGAGGACGATGAGCTGCCCTCAACCAGCCAAGCCGCGGCCAGGAGCCGCAACAAGGGCAAGGTCATCAATAGGTTCTACGCCGCAAGGAGCTCAAATAGCTGGACGAAGGCCTGGAAGAGGAGTGCGAGTCGGAGTTCGGAAACGTCTCGCGATGCCGCTACCCATTATCGGAGTCGGAGTCCGAGTCGTAGCCGCACCCGGGAGGGCCGCTCCTTCCGCAAGAACCTCCGCAGCACCGTCATCCGCATCGGCAGTCCCTGGCGCAGCTCTCCGGCCAAGTCGAAGATCTCGAAAGCGTCCTCCAGCCGAAGCAATAGTCTCGAGAATAGGACTCGGTATGTGTCCAACAACCAAGTGAAGAAAAGCACCCGTTCCGTCCGCAACATCTCCAATCCCTGGAAAATGCCGCCCAAGAGACGTCGTCTAACGGCCGCCGAGAAAGCCAACAACCAAGCGGAGGACTACCGCAACAAGCACGAAATATCCGTGGGCAGCAACGATCCCAGGCCGATACCCAAGCCGGTGACTTCATTCCAGTCCTCGGGCCTAAGCGAGAGCATCGTAGAGGAGCTGAAGCTGCAGACTTTTAGGGAGCCGACACCGGTGCAGGCCCAGGGCTGGCCCATTGCCTTGGCGGGCATCAACCTAGCCATCATCTCGGCCCCGGGCACGGGCAAAACGTTGGCCTACCTGCTGCCAGCCATCGAGCACATTATGGCCCGCAAGCCCTTCGGCCGCAAGGCGATTGGCCCGATAGGGCTCGTCCTGGTGGCGACCCGGGAGGCCGCCGTCGACGTCTACAAGGAGGCCCTGGTCTACATTGGGCGCCGCAACGTGCGGTGCCTTTGCTTGTGCGGCATGGGTCCGCGCCAAGTGCAGGTGACCTCCTTCCGTTCCGGCTGCGAACTGGTGATTGCCACTCCCGGCCGCCTCCTCGACATCCTGTCCGAGTCTGGGTCGGATCTGGCCAACGGACTGCAGCGTTGCACCTTCATGGTCGTCGACGGCACCGATCGGATGCTGGAGATGGGTCTGGAGGGCCAGCTGAGTCGCACCTTCCGCCAGTTGCCCAGAATCGCCCAACTGCTGCTCGCCTCCACGTCATGGTCCCGAGGACAAGAGCGCATGGCTCGCAAGTTCCTCGGAGACTACACCCTGATTCGTGTCGGTCCCTGTGTCAACTCCAACTACAAAATCAGCACCCGTCAACGCGTATTGATCCTGGATGAGGATGGCAAACAGGATCAGCTGAAGAAAGAGCTCACTGAGATCTACGATTCCAGCAATGATCCCGGGAAGGTGGTGGTGTATGCGGAGCGCAAACGTAGTGTGGACGAGCTGGTGACCTTCATCCAGGACTATGTGCCGTGCGAAGGCATCCACGGCGGACGCACCCAGGCGGAGCGCGACGACATCATCCAGGACTTCCGTGACGGCATCTACAACATCATCGTGGCCACGGACCTGACATCCCGCGGCCTGGAGGTGCCCGGCATACGCTATGTGATCAACTACGACTTCCCCAGCTCCATCGAGGGCTATGTCCAGCGACTGGATCGCACGGGCTGCTGCCTGTCCGACGGCTGCGAGGCCATCAGCTTCTTCACCATCGAGAACGAGAAACACGCCAAGACGCTGGTCAAGATCCTGGAGGAGTCCAACCAGTACGTCGATCCCCAGCTCACGGAGTGGGCCAAGTCCAATAGGTTCGCCGGCAACAGAGCTGGCCTGCGCGGGTCCCTTGGAAGTTCCGGGAGGAGCAATCACAACAAAAGAGGCGCGAACCGGCGCAAGAGGGGTGGACGCGGCGCCAAAGCTAGAAGGAATAAGCTTCGCCACCGTGCCATGCGACATCGCTAATTGTTATCGATAGGCCGACAAGCGCATCCCTAACGACGTAAGCGATCGGTACGCATCTCTAAAACATTAAACTTTGAGAAAAACTGCATTTAAATTGAAAAAAAAAAGCTTTCTTAATTAATATTCTGAGAAAAAAACACGAATACTTCAACCACAACTCCCTTGGATCCATAACTGAGCCAATAAATTTCATTTCGATTACGTTTCTGGAATTGGAAACATTAAGAACGACTAAGACTGAAGACTGAAGACTTGAAGACTTGAAGACTGAAACACCTGAAGACAGAAGAATGCACGTCCGTCCCCAGAAGAAAGTTGTGCATTCAGAGCGAGGACGTGACGAAATGCAAATGTCACTTTAACGGCCCACATGGAAACCAAATAAAATCAAGAACATTTCAATATTCGAATCATGAAAGCCCCGCAGCAATCCAGGTTGGAATTTCCGAAATGCCTCTTTTGGCCAAAATGCGAGACAGTTTATTATAAATGTATATCCTCATTAGTCGTACAAAATCTGTGATGTATGATATAAATTGTTTGCAATTGATCAGCCATGGTAATTCCAATAAACAACCTTAACAGCGGGAATGAAAAAAATATTCCACAAAGATCTTGATTCGAACTCGAGTCGCTTTGATTTTCAAACTCGATCGGCTATTCGATCGCCTACCGTCCGAATGTGACATATATGGGTCAATATTTTTATTTAGTTGTTTGCGCCAAAAGCAAATGGAAATGAATCAAAATTCATTAGAGCTGAATTTATTGTGTTGGCCATTTGATTTCCACTTCAACCGCCTGATTGGAGTGCAAAAATATATATATATCGCCTTCCGATATCGGTTCAACACAGGTGGCTTGCAGCTGAGTTTTATGTCCAAAAAAATATCGATATATATAGGTATGGGTGGAAAAAAGGGGGCGGCAGGCCGTGTCTAATCCGATTTTGACTTTATTAACGGTGCAATTTGTACCGACAACGGGAACTGCCAAGCTGCGATGGCTGTGCTGGCATTTTAGCCATTTTAAGGTGAGTTTTTAAGGCTAAAAGGATTTTAGGAGGAGTTCTATTCTAAGTTTTATAATTATTTTACTGACATTTATTAAATATTAGGACATTTTTTATAAAAATGTTTTAGTTAATTGCTAGTCATATTTTTGTACTACTAGTTTTTATCAACTTGGCCCTATTTGGCAGCACTAGTCTTGAAGCCAAAACCGCAAGCGATTATTATTTATGGCCGCGAGTGCAAGCCCCCCACAAATTGTATGCTAATCGCTCGGACTCCAAGACTTTGGCAGCTGTCCCAAGTGCAACTGGACACGGGACACTGTATCTGGACATGAGCACTGGGATGCTGGGGACAGATGGAGCAGTTCATGGAGTACATGGGGGACCTGGGTTGGACCCACCTCTATTGTTTCGGCTTTTTGTCTAGGAGTGTGCCTGATTTATGGAGTGTCGCTGACTAATTTGAGCTGTTTGGGGTGTGAGTTGATTTCGGTTTTTGGCCTGTGGAGTGCTTTTCAAGACAACTTGCAAATTACCATTCTAGGGATGGTAAGAAAAAAAAATAAATGAAAATATATTTCAACAAATCAGGGAGGTTTGTAAAAAACCTCCAAAAAGGCAAAAAGCCTTACATTAAATACTCTTAAGATTGCTTCTATTATTTTGATTTTAAAAAAATAAAATATAACCTTACCTGCCATTATATTACGTAATTAGAGGATGCCTTACATAGTTTTACGTATTTATGCATTACGTTACGTTCTTGTTTTCATAACGTAACGGTAGAGACTACGCCAGGCTGCAGCTGCACGTATTTCATCATAATTCCTGAATTTTATTTAAAAACTATATGAAAATTAATATGTAGGCTATTAAAATAGGCCAGGATACAATTAATTAATTACTTACACTTGTTTTAAGTAGCTAAAGAGGATGATTATCCTAAAAACACAACACAAGCTACGTGCCCAGGTCTAAACACTTGCATTTCACCTATTTAAAGCAAAAAGTCGAGTTATTTTTAGAGCAAACTGATCTTTAGCCACAAATCATAAAAATAATGATGGTTTTTGTTATTATTTAACCAATTAATCATTATTTTATTAATCAAAACATTAAAAACACCTCTTTACACGCTGAAGTCTAAACAATAAGAAGAAGAGCGCAAAGAGAGCGAACGCAGGATCAGCAAGAGAGAAAGTGGAAGGGAGAGCAAGTTCCACTTTCCAGTGAAAAAATTGCAGTACACTTTACAACACTGATCCAGGGCTGGCGCGTAAAGTGATATTTTAAAACTTTAATTCGATAGGGAATTTAAATTAGAATACCTTTAGCAAGGGTATATAAACATCGTGACAAAATCACTCACGATCAGTCTTCTAAATTTAGAAATCGATTTGGTAAAGGTCAGGAGGCGGGGAGGTGCCACAAAAGGCAACAATCGGTGCAACAATCAATACATTTTTTGTTTCTTTATTTTCCGAGTGTGTGACTCATGTGAGGCAATTTTTGTTCGACAAAATATGAGTTAATACATTAGGGAAGTTGTGAAAATTATAGGGTTTGTTAGGGTTTTAGTATTTATTTTTAAACTTTTACTTTATGATCAATGTCCACGAGGCTTTCTCCAAAACAATTAGGCAGAAAAATTAAGATAAACCGGCACGCACGGTTGATGGATGTCGGACTTGCACTTCAAAAGACAAGGCCGCTGGAAAAAAAGCCACCCAACTCCTTGGAATGCCACCCCCTTTTGTGGAAAATTCCCACGCACATCTCGTGCGTGAGTGATGGCCGCAGAAATATTTTTTTTTCTTTTTTTGAAATCTCGCAAATATTGAAAGGCCGCTTGGCAAATATTTTTTTTATATTTTTATGTAGTATCGTTTTTTTTGTGTGGGTTGTCGTGTCAGTAATGTCAATGTGTTTTAAGCCAAGTCGCTTTGAGATCTTGCAGTCACGTTTGCTTAATAAAATTAATATTTACATATGTTCCGTATTTGCACACACACAGAGAGATAGAAAAAAAAATGGCCAAAAGTGGACAAATGGCCAAAGAGACCGGCATGGCCTGGCAATTTGCACGATCCACAGTACTAGCCCCCTTTTTGGGTATTATCTCTATTTATTTTTTCGTGATCCATGATCCGTGATCCGTTTGGAGAAAACGAGAGACGCCGCCGGATGACTCACTTTCGGGCCGATAAGGATCACAATTGGGAATTAAAACGGAAGCACTTCAAGATCGTGAGGAAATCCAGTAGGAAAATAATAACAAAGATGAGGATCAAGAGGCGAAGCCTCAAGATCATTTCGTTTTCAAAAGAATGTCTTTTTTTTTTTCCTGTAATCGTGATGTTTTCAAGGAGTTGTGTCAGATAATCATTTTTTTTTTCTCTTAAAAAACTAAACATATATTTTTAAGACTTCCAGGCCCAAAAACCATTGACAAACAAAAACCAAAAACACCTTAATGCTTTTCTCGTGTATCTTTTAAGTTTAGTTTTTTTTTGTAAGATTTTTGCTTTTTTTTTGTGAATTTTTGGTTTTGGAAATTGGAAACAGGAAACACACCAAATCGGACAAATTGGACAACCGCGACAAACAGATCTCGACATTTGTGGCATGTTCTGAGTCAAAAGTCGCTATCTCGAAATCCATCTGAATCTGGCCAACATTGTATCTTTGTATCTTATGGGGCAGTTGTTCTACACACGAAATAAAATTTTTAAAACAATTTAAAGAAATTAAAAAGAAAATTTTTTTTAATCTTTGGGCTAAGAGTTTGAAAGAAACTTCTTCAAATACAAAAGAAACTAAGATCTAGACCTAGAAATAAAAATTTGTGAAATTCCTTACTTCTAATTTGGCCAGTAACTAAATTCAAGTTTATAACTAAATATGCGCCAAGTTGGTAAAGAGAATCTAAGCCAAGTCTAACCTCGATTGCGTTTGCTTTTTGCCACATTTGTTGTTGTTGTTGTTGTGTGTGTGTATTTTTTTTTTGTTAACAACTTCACCCACATTCAAAATTCGCTTTGGCTTTGGCTAAAAACAAAAAAAACCAGTTCAGTTTTTGGGCTTTGGCATCGAATTCTGCCACTTTTTGGCCATATCAGTCCATCTAACAGCCAGTTTTGGCCCTAGAATCGTTAATTTTGATTTGCATATTTTAATTTTAAGCCGTTTGATGAAAAAAAGGAGTCTTTTTAATTTTAATTAGCTTAATTTGATGGCTATTTAGCCAAAAGACTTAAATTGATCTTAAAAATGTGTGAAAACCTTACGTTTTTGTTCACATTACTCTCCGGCGAAGTATGTTTTTCTTTTTTTAATTAAAGAAAAAATATGTTTCCCATGAAATTACCGAGCTGGAAAAATAATAAATAAACAATAGCTCCTTACTGGGTTAATTGGCTTTTAGCTTCTCCTCCAATTTCCACAAACACACTTGTTAATTTTAAATTTAATTGACAAATGCCAGACGGAAATGTGTATTTCTGTTTTTGGCTTAAATAATTATTTAAGGCTCTGTTTTTTTTTTATCTATATATATATTTTTTTAATATTATTTATTCTGAGTGATGTCATCGATTCTATTCGAGATCTTCAGGGTCGGTTCGAGTTTTTTCCCACACAGAGCAATAAACTTAAAACCAGAACGCCTTCTATGGGTATTATGGAAATACCGTTATTAGCCGGTCAAAAAAAAAAAATGAAAAAAAAAAAGATCAAAAGACCTCCGAGAGCAGGTGAGTTGCAAACGGAAAAAGATCGATCATTGTTTAGGTTTTTTTTTGTGCAGATTCGATCGATCCATCATTGCCATATTGCCATATATGTGATATTATTCATAGATCTATAGTTGTACGAGTGATATGTGGGTAGGAAGTCATCGCATTGGTAGAACCTTGAACCCCAAACCCCGAAAACGCAAAACTCAAAAGACAAAAGACGAATGCCGAATGCCGGACAGTTGGTTGATTTTTATTCATTGTTGACTTTTGATTGAGCAGCTTCCAGTACAGTATTTTCTATGGCCACTATGGCCAATATCGATGCCAATCAGCAATTGGCAAAAAAACCAAAAAAAAATACAGTCGAAACGGCAGCAAATCCGCTTAGCCAACTCCCTCTCTTGTTACTTTTTGTTCGAAATGGCCAAAACAAGCGAGGCGGCGGCATCTGTTTGTAATTTCAAAAATCAACAATTGTCTGCTACAGTGATACTTCCTGATAAATTATTGTTAATATATATATTTAATATGTTATATGATGATATTGTGAACTTAGTTGTACTTAAATTATAATAATATAATAAATTTTATAAAATTATTATACTTTCCAATTCAAAAAAACTGTTTTTGAAAAGTTTTTTAACAAAAAACTAACTTTTTCCGTTATAATTCTCAATTAGTTCTTGCTCTTGGTCAACACTAAAAGATTCTTTATAAAAACTCTTAAAAAATATAACTTTTTAGTGAATCCTTAATTAATTAAATTTATTTATATGTTTTTCAAACTAACAAACCCCCTTAACTTTCAATAATTTAATGCCAATTAATGTCAAATTTGAGTTTTGAGAAACAGAAAATAAACAACAAAAATCCACTTGATGAGTGTTGACTGTATTTCTGTTTATTGTGATTTATTTTTTTGCAATGTCATTTTATTTATTATTTTTTGACTGGCTGCTGTTATTTGTGCTCGCTTTAAATTTTGTTTTATTTAATTTGCCATTTGCGGAAGCAAAAGAAATAAAAAAAAATATTTTTGCACTGACTGCCGTTGACGGCGCCGCCTCTGCCTCGGTCGCAGTTGACGCCCGCGCTTACGGAACCGCGCCGGTGTTACGGTATAATGCGACAGTTGCAGTTTATTTTTATGTTTTTTTCTTTCTCCACCTCCCCCCACCCCGGGCAATTGCTTTTAGTAGTCATGTAATGTTATTAACGCCATATTGACACACATTTTGCAGAAAGCAGAAAAAAACGAGCAAAATCTAAGCTAATTACGTGACGGCAAACGTAACCGAGCTTGTACCTGTACTACCTGTGTGTGTGTGTGTGTGAGTGAGAGAGAGTCTATAACCCCTTCACGCACATAGGCAGGGGTGGCTGCCGAAAGGGGGTGGGAATAGCTTAAAATTCTAAAGAATGTGAATAAATTATGCGAAAAAGTAAAAATAAAATGTCTTATACTAAAACCCCTTTCTAAATATATTCCGTGAGTTGGACCATCCCCCCCTTTATGGCTACTCCCATCTCTATTCTCTTGCCGCCTCTTCTTCTTCTTATGAATATCATCGTTTCCTTGACGGAGAAATGCTTTCTTCTTGGCTTTTCTACCTGTTCGCTTACATCGCTTCATCGTCACGTATTTGTGATATGATTGTGGGCGTTGCGGTGGGGTGGGGGCGTGGTCAGTGGTAGCACAGCGGCGTGGGCGGTGGGTCAGAGGTCGACCCACTTTTTCAGCGTAGAAACCACATGGATAAGACGTTAAAGTAGAAGTGCAAAAGGGAATAGAGGGACAGAAGAGACGGAAGAAGAGTCTGAAGTCATGTTAATTGCTTCGACACTTGACTCTCAAGGGGGCGGATGCGGATGCGGATGTGGATGCGGATGTCAGGGCACTGGGTTAGTTAGTGCTTTAATTTTTCTACAAAAAGTAGAATTCTTAATGAAAGTATTTAAATCTTTAAGAAGAAATTACAAAGAAATCTAGAATTCTTTAAAAAGTAATTTGGTAAAACAAATATATAGTTTTTTTATTAAAAAATTAGAAAGATTTAACAAATTTATTATTTAATAAAGGATCTGCATGCATAGTTTGAAAAATGTTCTTAAGGAAAATAGCCTCCATGTCGTATACGTTATTTATGGAAAAGTTTATAAGCTTTTTAAAGTTTTAAGCTTATAATGTTTTTAATAGATCATAATAGTTAAAAAAAAATGTAAATAATAGTCTTATAAACATTATATCTGATAATAAGATATTTTATAAGAGTTTTAATGATTTATTTACTTTTAGAAAACATCATACATGTCGTATACGTAATTTTTTATAGAGATGGGCTGGAAAATTCCAGTGGAAATTCTAATAGAAACCTCTGAATTTTTAATTCTGAATGGATCTTAGATCAAAGACTTGAAATTTTAATTTAATTAAAATAAAAAAAAATCTCCTAGAAATCCCAGAAAAAAAAACAATATTTTTAAAGATTTCCGTTGATATTTTACCCCGTTAGCCAATATCGATTTATCAATGCAACCTGCACTTGCACTTGCCTCATCGGCATCCCAAGAAAAATACAACAACAACAAAAACAAAATCAAGAAAAGCAACCATAAACAACAATAACAACAAATACAAGAAACATAATACAAATACAACAAGTGGCACGTGCTCTGGCTCTGTTGATGCAAGAAAGTTTTTGATGTCATAATAACCGTTGCCACGACACTCCGCCTCCACCCACCTATTCCCCCCCCCCCCCTTTTCATCCCCCCGTCGAATCTGTCGAATTTCGAAAGTGAAAAGGCGATGCTGCATTTCGATGCTCCCCGGCTTCTGCCGCCGCAACCGCGATTATCAAATATGCATGTGTCAGTCCATCTCTGTCACACCATTCCAGCCACTCTGAATACATTATTCCAAAGAGGAAGAAGGAGAGGCTCAAAACGAAGAAGCAGAAGATAAACAAACAGTCGCAGTACACCCAAGCTTAGAATAATAGGATAGGTCTTGCAAAGAAAAATAAATATCTAAATTTATAAGCAAATATTATTATTTCAACTTATCTTGAAATCATACTCCCAAATAATAATATTATATTTTTTCTACAAAAAAAATATAAATTTAATACCAACTCTCATCACTAATCATGTGCCCTTCACTATTCAAATCTTAAAAGCTCCGCTTCGTTGCGGTTCTAAGCTGCCGCTGTTGCTGCTTCTGCTGCTGTTGCTGCTGAGCTGCCGTTAACCAAAGTGAAACCAAGGCCCATCAGCACCTTCGTGGGCAGCAGCACAAGAGAGAAGCAGATGAGAGTAAGCTTTAGGGGGGGGCATAAAGAGAAGATGCATTTGACGCCTCTGGGCGGCCGAAAAGTGTTGTGGGCGTCGCAGTCGCAATCGCAGCCGCAGTCGCATTTGCAGCTTACCTTGCAGGCGGCATGATAAGAGCTTACAGAAGAAGAAGAATAAGGGGGGCAAGGCAAGGAAGAAGAAGATGCACAAACAAAAGGAAATGCCAAAGTGCGACTCTCAAATGCTCTTCAAACAGGGCGTATGAGTAATATTTTTTGTACGCTACTAGGCTTACGTGTCGTATGCGTAATGTTTGGTTAAGAATAATATATTTTTTATTTGTTGAACATTTTTTAATAATTACTGTTATATATAGATATTTTTTAAATCATTTTTAAGCTTAAATATCTTAAATACTTTGTATGAAAGAGTTTACGTGTCGTATGATTAATTTTTAAAACAAAATATAATTCTCAAATTAATTATACTTAAAAATTTTAATTTATAGATTATAAAATGAGTAAAAAGACATTTTTTTTAAATGATTTAGTCTGTTTTTTTTTAATTGTAAACAAAGATCTAATTACTAAAAGGCTAACATGTCGTATGAGTGATATTTATAGAAATTGTTGAAAAAAATGAAAAAAAATGCAAAAAAAATATTAATCTTTTAAAATATTGTTTATAATTAAATCTTATTTGAACTAAAAAACAATTCCTTTAATTTCTCTGCTTAAAAATTTGTTCAAAATGTATTACCCCAAAAATTTTCACACTTTTTTTCATAAATATTCGCAATTAGTGGTACTACTCCCCTCTGGCCTGCGAACTGCATCCTTGAGATGAAAAACGTCAGCAGAGCGTCATCATTGTTGTGGCGTCGGGATGCCCTTTTTTGGGGTTAGGGTATAATATGGTGAAGTGAAACAATAAACACCAAATAAAGCATTTGTCAGAAAAATAAAAATACGAAAAAAATGATGAAGAGGAGAGGCGTAGAGGCGTTGCACGATCCCGAGCCGAGCCGAGAGAGATATAATAATATTGTTTAAATATTAAATTATTACAACAAAGTGTGCATAAATGAATATGGAATGATGCAAATGGAATGGGAATGGGAATTGGAATTGGAATTGGAAAAATGGAAATGCATGACACGTTTGAGACACGATTGCAGTTCGCCATATAGTTATGGCTATAACTTTGGCCATATCTGTTCCTGTTATTGTTTTTTTTTCTTATTATTTTGTTTCTTGCCTTTTTTTCTTATTATTAAATTTTTTTGTGGCTTTTGTTTCATCAAGGCGAGCCTTGAATGGAATTTGGTTATGGTTTTTGGCCTGGAAATCTGGAATTCTGGAAATAATCTGGAAATAATCCCAGCTAGTTATAGTTTAAAAATATAGTTCATGTTTAAAAATAAAGAAATTTGATAAATAGCTTTTAAATAATTATTAAAACTAAAATCTAGAAATACCTTAAATTCCATTTTATTTTTATCAACCCAATTATCTTTAAAAAAAAACAATAAAAAAGGAGAACAGCAACAAAGTACTGTCTGCGACGTTGATCGTTCAGCGCGTGTTGCAGGTTGCAAGTTATGGTGTGGCAAGAGGCATGAAAATCAGGGGAAAGATTAAGGAGATTGGGGATTGCTGGGGGGCCAGGGAAGAGCCTAAAAAATGCCGTGCTAAATTCTTTAGCCGCTTAAAAATAAATCGCTTTTCTAGTTTTTGTATTTTTGACTTTCACCCATTCGGGCGCCGCGCCGTGCCGCCAGTCGTGCGACTTTTTTAGAAAAATATATTTCTGCCTCATCTCGTTCTTATTTTGCTTATTTCTTATTTATATTTATGTGGCTATTTTTTTTTAATTTTCAGCATGCAAATAATGTGCGACAGGCGGCTGAGGACTATCTGGCGCGCCGGCAGGCCCGCAACAAATCGATGACCCGCTCGATGACCTCCGGCCTGGCGGGCCCGATCCTGGCTCTGGGCAACGTCCACTACCTTCCGGCGGCCAAGAGCGGCACCTTCTTCTCTCGCGACAATGTCTCCAACTTTATAACCTGGTGCAGGTGAGTTTATTGTCAAGATTTCACATAAAAAGACACCTGGGAGTTGTGATTCCGGGGTGCTTTTAAATCTTTCAAGGCTTTAAATTAAAAAATATAACAGTAAGAGTATATGGAATAGTTAACTATATATTTTTTATATTTTATAGACCTTTTAGATTCTTTTAAATCTTTATAAAGTGAGTCGAAAAGAGCCTTCAGCTTGTACTCCCAAAAATGGGAAACTGAAAGCAAATCCTTAGACTTAGTTCCCTGAAAGCTATAGTTTATAGTTGAACGATTTTTTTTATTTTTTAATATTTAATGCTTAGTACATTAAATAGTGTTTGTGCAAAGTTTCAAGTTGGTTCCTTAAAATATAAGGAAATAAACTAATTAAAACCATTAATGCGGACAAAGGGACACACGGACGTGGTTCTACAGACTTAAGAAGTGATTTTAACCAAGAAATGCTATACTTTAAAAACTAAAACATTTTTTTAAACTAACAGGCTAAAAAAATAAATTTTTAAATTTTTTTAAACTAAAGAAATAGTTAAACGGACAAACGGACAGACGGACAAGGCTTTAGGGACTTGGAAGGTAATCTTAGGCAAGAAATTCTAGACTTTAAAGGGAAAGAAGTCAAGACTTTTACTTATTTATTCACTTTTTTCAATTATTAAAATTATTTATTATTTTTTTATTAACAGAAAAAGCCTAAAGATCATCGAGTGCCTGCTGTTCGAGACAGATGACTTGATTATGCGGAAGAATGAGAAGCATGTGATTCTGTGTCTTCTGGAGGTGGCCCGCAGAGGCGCCAAGTTCGGTGGGTTTTAAGAGAGAATATTTAAGAAATAAAATTAATAAAAAATGTTTATTAATTTAATAGGCATGCTGGCGCCTATGCTGGTTCAGATGGAGCGACAAATCGATCGGGAAATAGCCGCCGACATCAAGGCCAACAGCTCCTCGGAGAGCGGCACCCAGACGGAGGTCCTTAACTCTGGTAGCAGTGCCACAACCACGACGACAATAACCACCACTACGGTGGAAACGGATCTGTACGACGACAGTGATGACTCGGACAACGAGGACGAAGGCGACGAGAATCCCATGCTGATGTACGGACCTCAGCCCCAGATCATCACCAACGACTTGAAGAGTTTGGATGAAATGGTAAGTGATGGGGGTTCTTCTAGGGTTTCTACTATTTTTAATTTAATTTATGTTTTACTTAGTTTTAATTTTAATTTTTTTTTGTTACAAAAAAAAGGGGGGGGGGCACCATGTTGAGATGTCAAATTAATTTGACAAGACGCTGACGATGTGCCAACAACAATTACAATTACAACAATTGCAATTGTCAATGTAATTGCATGTGTGATGGCAGGCAGCAACATGGGGCATGAGCTGCAGAAAGGATGAGAGAGGATGCAATGGAAATCATTGACAGCCAAACTAATGAAAGCCATGCAAACATTTCCTCACGCCGCCAGCAACATTGACAACAAAAGCAACATAAGCCATACAAGCAACAACAACATTCGACAGCTGGAGGATGGATGGTCACTGGATAGATGGGACATGGACATGGACCTGGACATGCTCCTCCACCTCCTACTCCTACTCCTACTCCTCGAAAAAAAACTCCAAGGCAGCCAATCAATTTGTGCAGCCACAGCAGCAACAGCAACAGTCGTTGCAACTGCAACTGCAACAGCAGCAGCAGCAGCCAAATCAGCAAATAGCCTCAACAACTTGTCGAAAATCAAATGATGTGCCACCAACAGCAGAAATGAAAAAAATAACAAGACAGCCAAGTTTGAAATAAAGTAGCACAAGTCCAGATACTCTTTCCAAAAAGAAAGCAATTCTTCAAAAGAAGGAGCAATTCTTACAGATTCAAAGTCCTAAAAGAAAGCTATAGTTTATAGTCGTCCTAGAAGTCCTAGATATTATTCTAGAACTAAAAAAAATCCTATTATTGCTTGTGATATTTTATATAAAAGCTATAGGATATAGTCGCCAGATCCTAGATCTTAAATCAAATAGTTTTCAATACTTTTCTTTCAATTTTTAAAGTAAGAAAATATTTCTCAAAGAAGACACAAAGACTTGTTATAGAATAATCAAATACAACTTTAATTTTATCAAATAATATTCATCTAGATAGCTCATCCTTTTCCCAAAAACCTTAGTAACCCTTCCCATAGAGTATTTGAAGCCAAAACCAAAACCAAAATCCAAACCCAAAGACAGCCACGATCATTTGTCGACTCGAAAACTCTGGAGCTGCATCTCAAACTGAAAACTCTGGCACGTCCGCATAGCTAAACTGAGAGAAAAACTTTATAGAAACTAATCAAAAAATATTTATAAAAAATATGCTTCAAAAACTATAAATATATATATTTTTTTTATATTTATTTTTAAGCAAAGAGCTGCTTTTTTTAAGCAAAAACAAATACAAATGAAAGTAACTATTCCAAGAGGACGAGGGATGGTTAGAAAATAGGACAGGATACAAGGATACGATTTATAGGAAACTCCAGTTAAATATTTTACAAAAAAAATCCCTTGACTTCCTCAAAAAATATATATTTTTTGGAAGTCTAGAATGAAAAATTTCTTCAACTGTATGTTGTCTGTCTGGAAGAGGCAAGTTGCTGCCGCTTGTGGTTGTTGCTGCTGTTGGTGGCATGCGATTTATGGTTAGGCCAGGATCACATCGCCATCGCCATGGCCAGCTAATCTCGTATGCGTCAGAGTCACGCCGATCCCCGATCTCTGGCAGATCGCTGCCAGATGCCTGCATCCCAGATCCCAGATGCCTCATGCCTGATGCCTGATCGCCCCCCAGCGGAAAGATTTATTGTCATGTCGATGGTTCCAGCTTGGTAGCTTGCAACTTGGAGTCACCACCACTCGAGGAGTCGAGTGGTTGAGTGGCTGAGTGGCTCCACCTGGGCACGCATCCCAGTGTCCCAGAGTCGGTTGCAAAAGGAGTTGCAAAAGTTCAAAAGGTGGCAAAGGTGCGTTGCAAGCTCCCCGACTTGCCACAAACTACAGTAGCAATGGGCTAAAAGTTGCAAGATCCCAGATGGAGTGGGAGATTGGGGAGATGCTGATGGAGCCAGGGCCAATATGCACTTGGAGAAAAATAAATCAATTGGAAATCAATAAAAAAAAGGATATTTTTAAATAAAAACTTGAAAAATCTTAAGTCAAAGTCATATCAGTCCTAAAGAATGGCTTTCGAAATAAATAAAATATAAACCTGGTCATATTAATTTGTATAATGTGGCCATATTCTTAAAGATTATCCTTTTTTCAAACTAAACCTTCAAGGTTCTAAACCTTATACTATACTTATGTATAATATTTACTTTTTGAAATATATTAATGTTAAAAAGCCTTTTAATTACAAAACATAATATGATATATTTGAGGTTATATTTGTTATAATAATGTGACCATATTTTTTAAAGTTTATCCTTGTCTTTCAAACCAGACCTTTAGGAACTTATACAACACTGAATGAATACTTTTAGAAATATATCTCGCGAAAGTCTTTTAATTACAAATATATTTAAAATTAAATATGTTATTTTTAAGTTTATAATTATTATAATAATATGACCATATTTTTATAGATTAGTCACTTCCTTGAAACTAAACCTTCAGAAACTTTAGCTCTTAATTAAATACCTATTTAGAATATCAATTTTTAATAACATTTCTTTAAAAAAACCCTTCCAATAAGATAAACCAGTTGAAGCCCCCAATTTCTCTCAGTGCTGAATGAGACCCAAGTCGTCATTTGTTTGTCGGTTTGCCGCCCGCTGGGACGGACAACTGATGCTGGAACTGGGAGGCAGGCAGGCAGGCTAGCTGGCTGGCTGGCTGGCAGTCAGGAATACTGGACTGGTCTTTCTGGCTCCCATGGCCCCCTGCCCCTCCCTAGGGCAAGGGTAAACCCCAAAATCCCAGATGATGCCCCACCTCCCGCCTGGTCAATCCTGGGCTCCCATGAAGCCCCCTGGTACAAATCATTTGTTTGTTGGACAATGGCAGCGCGTGAATTTATGCAGTGGAATACTATTTGGTGACCCCGATGCTCGTCGCTGCTCCTTCTGCTGACCCCTTTCCCCTTTTATTTATTTTTGGCTGGCTTTCTTGCAACTGCAACGGCAACAAACAAGCAACTGCCACTGCCACAGAAGTCGAGGGAGTTTGTTTTAAGTTATTTTTTTTCTTTTTCTTTGAAGTTTTTGAACTGATCGGGGGTCAGACTTATGCAATGCTTCGGGGTCACCCCAGGAAATGGAATAGTGGAAGTGGAATTGGAATTGGAATAGTAGGATTTTGGTTAGAAAAGACAGAACAAACCGCAATTAATTATTAATAATTATACAGTCATTAGAGCAACCTAAGTGGGCTTGAAATGTAATCTTAAAACTATAGGTAGCTGTCATCTTTGGCCAAATAAGGGAGGTCTAGACTGTAATAGATGCTACAATGTATCTATAGGTTCTAATTAATATTTATAGATTTAATTACAATATATTACTAGCTAATATCTGCAAGATAGCTTCTCCTAAGCCCCACTGTAATACCTCTTCTCTTTTATCCGTTTCCAGGTCAGGGATCTGGTGGAGAAGTGCACTTGCCCCTCACAGTTTCCCATGGTCCGAGTCTCCGAGGGCAAGTACCGCATCGGCGACACCAAGGTTCTCATCTTTGTGCGGGTAAGTCATCATCTTGACCCTCCTCCCAGTTGGACGATTGAGGACTAACTGGTATCTCCTTGACTAGATCCTGCGCTCCCATGTTATGGTGCGGGTTGGCGGCGGTTGGGACACCTTGTCCCACTATTTGGACAAGCACGATCCGTGTCGGTGTCGTGCCCAGCATCGCAGCTCTGTGGCCGCCCGCCTCATACCCCGCCAGTCGCCCAATCACAATCCCAGCAACGGCATCGAGCTCCACAAGGCCCAGGTGATATTCGAGAGGTGAGTGATGGCAGGAAGTTCTGCTCCAGGATCGTCCCTAACCCACCATCTCTCCCTTCCAGATCACCCCCAACAGCTCGTCGTGTTTTCCAGTCCACTGCCAATTGCAATGGTGGAGGATCTGGGGCAGGATCGGGAGCAGCTCCTGTCCAAAATGGAAGCAATAGCCTCTCGCCCAATTCCGGAAAGTACCGCAGTCGCAGTCCCACTCCACAACGTAAATTTCTCAACCAGCAGCAGCAGCAACAGCCGCTCTCCAACGGAGGCAGTGCCTCCACTCCGGAGCCAACCAACGGGCAGTACCTGGCCTCGCCCAGCCTCGCCAGGCGCTCCATGTCGCCGAGTCCTCGGCGTCTGATCGACATGCGGAAGAAACAGAACTCCCTGGACTCCTACAGCAACGGGCCCAAGTCCCTGCCGGGCTTCAGTTGCTCCCTGGAAGATGCAACCGGATCTGGGGCCAACAGCGGAGGTACAGTGGGCTCCGGGGGAGCCGCCAATGGGGCAGGATCTGGGGGGGAACAGGGCAATGCCAGCAAGTTCGAGAACATCAGCGACAATGGCAGCGAGATCAGCGACGAGGGATACCGCAGCTTGGGGGTCATCCAGTCCTCCAATGCCCAGAAACGCGAATCCCTGCACAGTCAGGCCTCCATCGAAGATGCAGAAAGCAATGGTAAGGATCTAGGATAATAAATAACTTAATTATTTTTAATTACAATAATTATTATAATTTTTTTTTAATTTTTAAATCAGCGCGTCTCGATCAGACCTCCAGTGATTCGCAGATTTCGCCCTCGGAGGAGCCGACGGAAAAGGCTGCCGGGGATATCCTCGAAGAGGAGGACCTCAACGGCCAGGATCAGGATCAAGATCAGGATCATGACTACTCCGTGTGCGATGGCCCACAGTCTCTGCCAGCCATCCTGTGCGTTCCCCACAAATTGGACGACAAATTCGAGCAGTCCGGAGTCTTCATCACGGACGATGAGATCACCGTGGACATGGGACAGACTCAGGCCAACAACCCGTCTCTGGTGGCGCCCCAAAGTGCTGTCCCAGCGCTGAGCAAGATTCCACGCTCCCCGCTGGCGCAGCGACGCCGGAGCATCGATAATAGCACTTGTGGCGGAGCAGGCGGTAGCCTCCAGGACCTAAGCAGTCGCTCCAGCTTGCCAGCTGCGGCCTTCGGCCGGAAACAGCCGGTCTATAGGTCGGTGAGGACGCGCAGCTCCACGAATGCCGCGCCCACGCCAGCGCCCCTGCGATCCCGGCAGAACACCCAGCTGCCGATGGTCCGGGACGTGACGAACACCTGGAGCGGACGCGGGCAGGGGGCGGGGGGAACAAGCGCCGACCTCCGGTCACGGCGGACAACTTTGTGGCCCCCAGTCCCTCGGCGTTTGAGAGGAATTCAAAGGCCAGGTCCTCGCAGATCCTCTACGATTCCAATGGCAGGAGAGTGCGTAGCGGGGGGCCGGGATGCACCAGCTCACTGACCACGTCGCCGGTGAAGAACCACGCCTCCTCGCCGCTGGCCCAGCAACTCCTGGAGGCGGCCAGCAGTGCCAAGAACGATGCCCAGATCCTGGAGAAGATGAAGACGCTCCTCTCGCGCTACGCGGCCGGAAATCAGGCAAATGCCGGAGGATCTGGCTCGGGATCAGGGTCGGGCTTGGGCACGGGCTCGGGAAAGAATGGAAATGGCAAAAAGACACCTGTCTACGAGGACTTCACCAGCGCCTGGGTCCACAGCAATGGAAATCTGGAGCGATCCGAGAGCTGCTCCCCGCCGGCGAAGGCCCGGTCCAAGCGCTCCTCTGCCGCCAGTTCGTGCGACTCGAACGGAGGCGGCAACTCCGCCGCCACCGCCAATCCGGGGGCCAGTGTGGTGTCGCCGAGGAGGGAGCGGGGCATGTCCAAGATTCCGGCGCCAGTGCGTCACAATACAGAGCTTTACTAGCAGCGCCGGAGGACGCGAAGCGTCCAGGTCCGTTTCCAAGCCAAGTCGAGGCTTTTCTGAAAAGCCTTCTCTTCAACATTGGAGCCGGGAGTCGGGAGTCGGGTCGTGGTTAGGAAGGAGTAATAGATAAGGATTAGGATTAGAGCCAAGCTGGAATTGTCGGAAGGAGGAGGAGGACTAGATGGAGAAGCGAGGACAAGTGTGTGTGTGTGAGAGGAAGGACCCCCAAAGGCCATAGGTTAACCAAAAAGCAAAAGGAGGAACGAGGAACTGAAACTGCCTCAGAAAGTCAGAAGGTCCTTAGCAGCCCTACTATCCTACTATTATCCCAGGCATATCCTTTCAGATCTTAACCAAAATATAATCACTTTCCACTTGAATCTATAATCCACATACTCTTTTTATGAAAATTATAATCTTTTTCTTGAACTAATCTTGAACTTTCGACAGCAATAGGTGTGTAATACCCGGTACTTGTGGGTTCAAGTTGTGCAACTTTATTAGTTAATAAGTTTACAGTTTTTTCCAAGGGATATAGAAGCTGATCTAGGGTTTAGAAACACAAAAACAATCCAATTTTGAGACTCGAGTAACGAAAAATGAAAACAATTTTAAATCAAAGCTTTTTTTTGTCTGAAATCTAGACTCTAGACTCTAGATATAGAACAGGAATTTTAAATCTATTAAATCGAATATATATCTCAAATACACACACACACACACAGACATGATATAGAGGACACGCATAAATAGTTTTCTAGAAATTTTTAAAAAAACAAAAAGCCAAGACAAAAGGTAATTCTTCAGATTCGATTTAAAACAATTATTTTTGTACGCTATAGAGTGGGTATTGGCGGAGATCGGTTTGGATCTGGAGAGGTAATAGAGACGAAGGAAAAGCTTTTAGAGAAACGCGACTTTTACAGTATAGCCACATATATAAAGATATATTATATACAAGGATTCGGATTAGGGATTAAACGGCAAGCATAGCTAGGAAATGGAGTGCTCCCACGACATCACATCTTCTCTTCAGCATCCCCTCAAACCCCCATATAGTTCGAATTTAATTAAAAAGCCTAAAACGCACTCGAAAAAGCAAAAAACCAGTCACAAAACGATTAAAAAAATAAATCATTTACTGAACCTATAGCTTTCATCGTTAAAATATCGAAAAAACGAATAGCTTAATTTTCAGAAAATCCCCCCTTTTTTCAGAATTGTATGAATTATAAATATATATTTTTTTTTTGTTTTTTTTTTTTTATATACTTTAGCTATATGAATGTTAACATCTAGTTTAGTACATCGTACCTATATATGATCATAACTATATATAGATTGTAAATTGTGTTTTTTCTTATCGCCCAATCATGTTGTATAGTTCGTATAATCGGCCTTAAAAAATATCTGAATCTTGTACGTTTTTTCTTTAATTATTATTTCATTCAGCCAAAATAAATATATATACACATATGTATTGCAACCAAAATAATGAATTAAGTAACAATTCAATTGTTCCAACCAGAGACACTTACACAGAACACAGAACCGTGGTGTAACTATAATTAAATACTATAAGCGATTCGGTGAAAAGGAAAGTGAATAAAGGAATACCATCTCTCGATCACTTTTGGGCGAAAAAACAAGAATATATAATGGATATGTATATCGCAGAACATATAAAAAGTGTATTTTAAATACAGATAAAATGTAATTATCAATTCATTTCGAAAGCAAACTAACTATTACAAATGGAATAGTGTACTTTAAGCTGGCGACGAGCTGCATAATTGATTTTAATCACAAGAATTTAATTAATAAACGCCTATATACAACAAGAGTTATGTAAATTAATTACGAAAGTGGTACGGTTCGTTAACTTAGGGGGTTTATTTCATTTTTTGTTTTATTTATCATACATTGTGCTTAGAATCGAAGCATCCCTACCCTACTCGTCTTAGACATCTCCCAGAGAGTCCACGCCACCCAGCTCCTGGCCAAACTTGGCCTTCTCCTGGCTCTCGGTCCAGGCCTTGGCAATCATCTGCTTCGTCTTCGAGTCTCCATCGTTGTACATCTTCTTCATGATGTTGACCAGCGCCGATTGGGGATTGTCATTGTCCTTGACCATCTCCGAGTCCTGCTTCTGTTTCAGCCTCTTCTGGATGGAGGTCAGCACGTCCCAGTTCTCGCCCTCGTTAGCCTTCTTCAGGTATATGGCCACCATATCCGTCTTGATCTTCCGGTAGCTCTTATCCACATCGATGCCATGCAGCAAGTTGTTGACACTCAAGCCATAGTCCTTGCCTTTGAGATCGCTTACATGCAATTGCAGTGAGTTCTCCGTGTAGTTCACCGTCACATTTTCCTCTGCGCAGCTCTGGACGCTGTCCAAAGAGATGAAGAGCTTCACAAACTTGGGGCTCTGGTCCCAGCCATAGTCCGTCAACTCTACCAGGTATCTGTGAATTTATATTTCATTAAAAACTAATCGATTAGGACTAATACAAAAAAATGGAATTTTCTGGAATTTAAGCAAATTCCAGTCTTAGACCACCAAGAAGAACAACAAACTTCTGGAGCCAGAAACCCTTTCTCACCTCTTGGCATCGCCGGTGCCCGCCGCTGCGCGTTCAGCCGCCAGTCGGGCCTTTATTTCCAGGTTGACAATCTCGCGTTCCGCCTCAGCTTTTCCAGCAGTGAGCACGCCTTTTACGCGGGCGCTTTTCACCTCCGCCAGTAAAGCGGCAAATTCCGCAACATCACTTTTCAGCTAACCGAAAAAGAGAATTCCCAGTTGAGCAGAAATTTTGATAACGGCAAGACTTTATTCACCTGTTCCAGGGACATATTTTGGCAGTTACAAGCAAATAAACGTGGTTAATTGTGACAAAAACACCTCAGATATTTCGAGTAGCGATGTCGAAGTTCTTTATTATATCGATATATCGATATTTCGGCTTGGTCACACTAAACCTCTAGAGATGAGACACCTTCGATAAGTCCACGCTTGTTTTACAACACTATATCTGCATCGATACTTACTATCGCTTGAAAGCTAAATACTTTCGTCCATCACCAATATAACGGCGCTTTTCCCGCCCATTGAAATGTTAATTGTAATTTGTAATTTCTTGTTATCTGTATAATCCCTTGCCGCGGAATGAGTTTGCAGGACGAAAGTTTCCCGGCAGACGATCTATTCGACCAGCTAAATAGCTTGGGAGCCAGCAGTTCCCGGGACTTCAAGCGCCAATTTGCGGAGCACCATCAACCGGAGGCTTTCGAACGCAATCCGACGCCATTTTTGGGCAGCGACTGCTCCGCCGAGAATTCCTACACGGATGCGGCCAACAAGAGTGCCAAGACCTGCGTTAGTGATCCCACAGGCCGCGACCAGGATGAGGATGAGGATGTCGACGAAGATGGACAGGATGGTGGGTGGAATTCTCCAGGATGTGGTGACTAATATGGTCTGACTCCGGATAGGGTATTAATCTACCTTTCTTTTAAGGTGTTCTGCCAAAGGATTCAATAAAAATTGCCAAAGATATATTTAAGGATGTGGGCTACATTCAAAAAACTCCTTTTTCTATTCAAAATTTGTTTTTTCTTTTTGTATAGTTGGAAGTTTCTGTAATTTTTCAATCTTTTGATGCAGATAGCTAGGGAATCGACCCACGAATCTTTAAAGGCATTCAGCTCGAGAATCGGGTGAAAATCAGCAGAGATATAGCTGTGGGTGTGAACCACATAGGAAAATCCTGGACTTCAGAACAGATATCATAAAAATATTCTCTTTTAATGCTGATATTTTATTCCTACAGGCTCCGCCGACCAATTAGAATGCTCCAGCTCGAAATCCAAAGGCAACGGACGCAGCAACAAGGCCGTGTCCTATCAGGACATCCACTCCGCCTACACCAAGCGACGCTACCAGCACGTGACCAGCAAGGTGGGCAAGTACATTGCCGACATCCATGCCCAGGATCAGGCGCGTCGCAATTCCGGGGCGAGTATGCTGCGGCACAGCTCGATGCCCGAGTACCTGACGCCGAGGTCGCGGCAGCGCCATGGCGGCGGCCACTACAGCGTGGAGGAGCTGCACCAGAAGGACGAGTCGCTGGCCGACAGCAGTGAGGGCGGCAACGCCTCCAACAACCAGAGCTACGACCGCCTGCAGAGCGAGCTGGAGGCACTGCAGCAGGAGCGGGACCGTCAGACCTCCTACAACAACTATCTGCAGGAGAAGCTGGACAAGAAGGTGATGGAGTCGATGCAGCTGAAGATGAACTTTGAGGTTCTGCGAACGGAGCTGACCGACTGCAAGCAGAAGTTGACCCGATACCAGGCACACTCCCTGCGATCGCTCAACTGGCCGTCGGTGGGCATACCAAAGGCCACCCAAACGGATCGCCAGCTGGCTGCAGTGGCCGCCATCGCCACCTCCTCGTCCAGCTCGAATCCGGTCCAGAACCTCATGGAGAACTACGTAACACCGCATCCGAATGGCAATGCCAACCTAACGTACAACAGCAGTGATGGATCCATTGAGATAGCCCTGCTAAGCGTCGCTCCAACGGCTCGTCCGGCCCATCCTGATCTGCGGAAGGTCCAGCCCATGTCGTTGGATTTCAGCAACGAAAGCGCCGATGGCGAAGCCAATACAGCAAATGGTAGGTGTTCTCTTGGAAAGGTTCTAGTTGCTTTTAAGAAAATGATAACTAGCTTCCCTTTTCGCTGGGGGTTTCCTTTCCCAGACGCCCATAACGTGAGCCTCGCCGTTTATGGCTTGTTTATGTCTCGAATTCATTTCTGAAAATGTAAGCAGAAGATTAATGAGTGGCTTCTTTATTCTGATTTGTAGGAGAAGCCCGTGGCAACAGCAACAACTCCTCGTCCAGACCCCGCTCCCGACGCGGACATGGCCCTGGTCCCAATAATTCGGAGAGCAGCCACCCGAGTAGCAATGATTCCGCCATCGAGGTGGAGGGCCACGAATCTCGGTCCCCCTTCCAGCCGCAGGGGCGGGAGTGGCGCCACCGACGACAGGAGGAGGCCGTCTACTACTTCGACAAGCGGAACAATCGGGTCATCGAGGTGATGGCCATTAATTTGGGACAGGGCCACAACGAGAGCCATAATCTGAGCCAGGTTTCCGTCTCAGACAGCCGGGCCCAGTTGCTGAACAACTCCCAGTTTCTGTCGCAGTCGCAGGTCCAGATCCGGACTAAGCGGAGGACGATCGGCAGCCGGGTGATGCGGTTTTTTGGACCCTGCGTTCGGTGCAGATACGCCGAGGATGGCAATCCCGGAGTTAATGGCACCTACACCGTGGGATTACCCTTGCTGGAGGAGGAATTCATTGATTTAAGAAATCAACGCTAAATTACGCTGATTACTAATTTATTTGTTTATTTATTGTCATATTTGCATATTTCTTTTACGTTTTTTTAGTCCCCTCTGTATGAGTTTATATATTTTTTCAATTTTTTCCATTTCCTATTTTTGTAGCCGTTTTTTTGGCCAAGCTTACATTTTATTTATTTATTTATTATTTGTAAATGTAGCCACCATTTATGTATTCATGTATTTATCAAAAATAAAGGAAATTAAATTTTCATTCATATATGTTTCGATTTTATTGCTATGTTTGAGTAATTCTACGTTTTTTTAACAAATATTTTCAAATTTGAATTTTGGGAAATTTATCGATGACAAAATAGTCCCACATCAAGCTTCCTGCTGCACCATCACTAACATAACGGCATAACGGTGCTTTTCCCGCCCAGGGAAGTGTGGATTGGAATTTGTGCATCTTTTCTGTTTTTTTTGTTGTTTTCCCCCAAAATATGAGTTCCCAGAGCCGGAACACTCCACTAGAGCAGCTAGTGGAGTGTTTGGACAACCTGCTGGCCAAGAAGACTACTGGCGTTGGGGATCAGCTGGAGGAGTCCCCGCAAAAGTCGCCCGCGCCATGCTTGCATGGCGACTGCGCGTCTGACAATTCATGCACCGATGTGGCGAGCGAGACTCTATCCGCAGTCCTCCATATCAGAGAGATGGACTCCAATGCGAAGGCACCACTGGGAGACGGGAACCGCAGCAAGGCCGTGTCCTACCAGGACATCCACTCCGCCTACACCAAACGCCGCTACCAGCACGTGACCAGCAAGGTGGGCCAGTACATTGCCGACATCCATGCCCAGGATCAGGCGCGTCGCTCCAGCTTGTTGTCCGAGGCCAGTTTCGAGCGGTATGCCTCCATGCCCGAGTCCCTGAACCCCAACTCCTTGAGCCCAGGCGAGCCATTCAAGAAGAACGATTCGCTGCCCGCCACCACGGAGGGAGGTGGCGCCTCCAACAGCCTGAGCTACGATCGCCTGTTGGACGAGATGAAGGCACTGCATCAGGAGCAGGAACGCCAGCTCTCCTACAACAACTATCTGCAGGGAAAGCTGGACAAGAAGGTGATGGAAACGATGCTGCTGAAGATGAACTTCGAGGTTCTGCGAACGGAGCTGACCGACTGCAAGAAGAAGCTGAACCACTTCCAGGGCAATTCGCTGCGATCCCTAAACTGGCCGCCGGCGGCCACAACAAAGGCCACCCAAACGGATGGCCACAAGGAGCCAGTTACCTCATCCTCGCCAGACTCCACTGTGGTTGAGAACTCATCCTATAACAACAGCGATGCCTCCAACATGCTGGCCAAGTACAACCCCGACGCAGGGCTACTCAATTCCATAGAAAGAAACAATCAGGCTGCTATATCCGAGGACCTGACGTACGAGAGCTTCCGGGGCGTCGCCAGAGGTGGGTTTGTATTCTATTCTTCGAATTGCCTTGGGCCAGTGTCAGCCTCAGCCATTCCCATAAAGAAATTCAATTCAATTCGAGGGCAAAAGTGTAAACTGACTCGGTTTCTGTTTCTAGGCGGCGAAGTCAGCAGCAGCTCCAGGTCCGGCCTGGCACTCAACTCGCTGGAGATCCTCAACTCGAGCGGCAATGACTCGATCGTCGAGGTGGACGCGTCAATGATTCCGTACCATTCCCAGGACTGGCACCACCGCCGTCATGCCGAGGCTGTTTACTATTTCGACAGGCGCCAGAATCGCATTATCGAAGTGATGGCCATCAACCTGAGCCAGTTGAGCAGCCGCAGCCAGAGTCTCGGACACAGCCATGGGGAGGGGCATCCGGTTACCGACTCCCAGTCGGTCATCCAGTTCCCGACAAAGCAGCGATCACTGGGCAGTCGAATGCTGCATCTGCTGGGACCGTGTGTCCGATGCAGTGCAGCCGACGAGACCATCCCATTCGAAATGAAATCATGCCCCTTGGGCCTACCCATTCCGGAGGACGAAGACACCGCCGCCAGGAAGACCAATCGCCGCTAATATCCACATATTTTCGTTTCTATTATGTATTTTCTGTTTATTTTATTTTTCCTCCGTTTCTACATTCAATGCTCGCGTTTAAAGTATTTGGAAATACTATAAAGATTAATTTAAGTACCGAGTTAGGCCAGCTGGATTGGGCCAAGCTTTTATTTTGTTTATTTTTGTTCTCTCATATGTTGAAAAGTTTCTTATATGTATCCATGTACATTTCTCTCAAGAAATCTCAATAATAAAGTTTATAAAGTTAAGCATGGGGACTATACTTATTTTCAAACCTTGATCCTTTTTACAAGGACCTTCCCCAAAAGGGAAACTCAAGAGTGAGGACTCTCAAGGACATAATTGTGGAGAAATTATAGCTGAAAGTCTTTCTATTCTCAGTTTTTAGTTTTATTTTTGGTTTAAATTTAAAATTTTAATTGAGTTTCATTCATTTTCATAAAATTATTTGGAATATTAATGCCAAAATTATTTAAAAAAATATATATAAAATAATTATTAAAGGCATACCGCCCTCCTCCTCGCTTCTCATAAGGTGTACTTAAGAAACCCAAAAATTAATTAATTATTTTTTTATTTATTATTTTTACATATTTTTTAAATTAATACCAAAAATATGAAATAAAATTAACAGCGCCCTCCTTCTCGCTTCTCATAAGGTGCACTTATTTTAATTAAATAAAATAATTTATTTTTTTATATTTTTATTAATAGGGAAAATATAAAAAATATTTAAAAATATTTAAAAAAAAAGTAGAAGTGCCCTCCTCCTCGCTTCTCATAAGGTGTACTTAACAAATCCTAAAATGAAATTAAATCATTTTTTTATTTATTATTTTTACATATTTTTTAAATTACCTAAAAAATTATTAAATAAAATTATAAGCGCCCTCCTCCTCGCTTCTCATAAGGCGCACTTAAGAAACCCGAAAATTAAATAATTATTTTTTTATTTATTATTTTTACATATTTTTTAAATTAATACCAAAAATATAAAAAATATTTCATAAAATTAACAACGCCCTCCTCCTCGCTTCTCACAAGGTGCACTTTAAAAACCCCCTCATAAGGTGCACTTAATTTTTATAACTAATTTTTTTTTTATTGTTTTTATCAATACTAAACAATAGAAGAATCATACTCCTTTCACAAACGCCTAGTAGGCTGTATATAAGTAAGGGCATATAAACGTCAGCTCCGCATCAGTTGCCGTTTCAGTTCAGGTTTGTGCCTCGTGCGAGCAAGTGTTGTGGGAAAGCCTACAATAAAAGTAATTAAATCAGTGAACGAGAAAATTGTATACGAATTTTATTTTTGTAAAATTTCTATCGTTAAATTGTAAGACAAATAATAAGCTGTAGAGCATTTTGAATTTTTAAAATTTCGCGCCATAGGGAAGATAAAACCCGCGATCGTAACAGTTGGTCATACTGCGCGTCGGTACGAAAGTTATCGGTACTAGCCCACCACTAGCGTACTGCTCCGGCCGGAGGAAAAGCGACACAAAACAGAGCACCCGCCAGAGCCAGCGATACGCCAGTCGCTCATTAGATAATAGCCGTTGACCAGGTTGCGCCGGGAATCCGCTGGAGTTCCGCCACATCCAGGACCCAAGCAGGCGGCGCAGGAATCGGAGTCAGAGTCGGAATCGGATAAGAGACGGAGGCAGTGAGTAGTACGCCTTGGATTCTAGGCACTTTCATCCCAATTTACTCATTCTCGCCATTTCCTACACACCACCTCGCAGGCACTACTATCTCACCCACTCATTTATTTGGAACAATCTCGTCTACATACGATTTGGCACCTCTTTTTATCCAAAATTGTCGGTGAAAGACTGGCGTTGTGAGAAACATTCAATTATAATCCTCGAAAAGCAGTCAGTTGCACAGCAGTCGATGCGTGGCCCCAGCGTTGAACTAGGACCGGATACTGTGCTAGCAACTAGGAGCAGAGAGAGCTGCCAGGGGCGATGGCCGAGCCTTATCAGCTACGAACGCAGATGGCAACACACTATCGTCGTCCACGACCAGGACATCCCGTGCAGTATCCCCACCAAGGCGTAGTCTATGCAAATGGAGGCAGTGCTTCCTGGAACGAGTCACGCCAACTTCAGCACCACCACCAACAACAACAACAACAACAACAACAACAACAGCAGCAGCAGCAACAGCAATTTCAATTTCAACAACAACAGCAATTAGAACAACAGCAAAGGTACTCGTACCAGCAGCAATCGCAACAACAGCTGCAACAATCACAACAGCTGCACGCGCAGTATCAAAACCAACAACAACAACAACAGCAACAGCAACATCAGGAGCAACAACAGCATTATAATAACAATAATCTGGGGCCAGGACCGGGCCTCAAGTATTTGTATAAGGAACCAGTGATTGGCGAGCAACCGACGGTTGCTGGACCACCGTTTGGAATGCCATTAGGAGGAGCACCGATCATACCCATCGGTTCACCCATGGCTGTGATGCCCACCACACCCAGGGCCCAGAAGCCACGCAGCAAAAGCGAGGGTAAGTCCACAGATATTCTCCAAATCTAAAAAAAAAAGATTTAATTTTTTGTGTTTCCTGTAGAAGCCATCTCAGATCTTCTACTGCGCATTCCGGATATTGGTATTCTGTTTGACGTTCATAGCCGGATTGGAAATGGAACGTTTAGTACCGTTCTGCTGGCCACTCTGCGCCGTGAATCGCACTTGCCGGATAACGTGAGACGCAAGTTTGCCATTAAACACCACATCCCCACCAGCCATCCGGATAGGATTATGAAGGAGCTGCAGTGTATGACAAAAATGGGGTAGGTCTTTCCTTAGTCCAGTTACAGCCCCAGTTACATGTATGAGAATTCCTTTTTTTTATCCGCCCTCGCATGTGTGTGTGTGTGTGTGGTTGGCTTTTTTCGTCCTCGCCTGCGTCAAACGCCGTTAACCGACGTCAGCCGGTAGCAGCTCCATCTACGTCATTGCAATTTATTTCAGTTTGCCGGCAACGAATCAGCGAATAAACGAGACGGCACGAACCGAGACGAGACCAGAGACGAGACGAGACGTGTCGAGACGAATCGACAACAACAACAACAACAAGAAAAACGAAACTGACGAACGTTTATTGCACTTTCACACGCCATTCACGTGCCCATTTACAGTTACAATGCCGCCGCAGTCGCCTTCTGGCCGTCCCACTCTGGCCCTTGACAGCTGTAATGTTTTGTTTACAGAACTAACACACACACACTGGCACATATGTACTGTTTTTAAAAAGGAAAGAGAGGGAGAATACATCTCCCATTTCTATATCCTGCAATCACAGTGGGGTACACTTGAAAAAATTATGACGGAATCTGTAATTTTTTTTTTTTTAACTATAACAGATGATAATCTGTTTCTGTCCAGGCTATACACAATATATGTATTTTTTTTGTGACATCATCCAAAAATTATTTTTCACAGTGTGGTTTTTGGCTTTGTCTGCCACCGATTGCCTGCTGATAAGATTAGGCGCGTAGGGAGCAGCTGGACAGCGAAAAACCATTCAATACCGCCTCAAACCGCCCGATGGTAGGGTATCGCCAAATTGGTCAGCTCAGCTGGCTGGATAAGATCCAGGTATATAGAGAGAGATAGAGAGAGTGAGTGAAAGGAGGACATCGGGTGAGTGGGCAGTAACGGTGTGTGGGCGCTGCGTGTTTGACATTAGCCGGCTGCCCCCACCGTCCTGCTGCGATTTAGTGTCTATTCAAGCAATTTGCGCAAATTCCGCAGCCCCCAGTTGCGTCACAGCCGCACGATAATTATGACTGGGCCAGGCCGAGTTGCTCCCTCACGTATACCCATCGTACATCTTCCGTCTCCACCCGCCAACGCCTCAACGTCTGTGACGTCCGATTGTCTCCCTCCCACCCACTGCAGGGGGGGGACGGCCAGTGTGTGGGCTTATCTCTCTTGTTTACATTTAGGACAAAAACAACAAAAAAAACAAACAAAAACTATACAATACGAATCCAAAATTGATTAAATTTCAGCAATCATAAAAAGGATTAAGTAATTTATATATTTTGTAGATATTTGCTTTTATTTTTGAATGGATTTTATGCGAAAATAGTCGGATTAGTCAGATGTGTGGGCTGTCGCTTACAGTGGGAGGGAAACAGTGTTGGGAAACGACCTAACAGATACCCTTTAATGTTTATTAAGAAATTAATTATCCTTTTACCCCTTTATCCTTTAAAAACAATATATTAAAATATCACCATCTCTTTCTGTTTCATTTCCAGTGGCACTAACAACGTGGTCGGCATCCACTGCTGCCTGAGATGCGACGCCTCCGCCGCCTTCGTGATGCCCTACATGCCCCACGACCGCTTCCACGACTTCTTCACTCGCATGGACGTCTCCGAGATCCGCCTCTATATGCGCAATCTGCTAATAGCCCTACGCCACGTCCACAAGTTCGACATCATTCATCGCGACGTGAAGCCGAGCAACTTTCTGTACAATCGCCGTCGTCGCGAGTTCCTCCTCGTGGACTTCGGGCTGGCCCAGCACGTCTTGCCATCGATTGGCTCCAGCTCGGCCGGAGTGGGAGCGGTGGGCAAGCGTACCCGCGAAGCGGACATTGAAGAGCAGCTAGCTAACCACTCCGTGCATGGAGGAGGAGGAGGAGGAGCCGCTGGGGCAGGGATTCCCATGGAAATCGGACCATCTGACGCGGAACTGGGTGGAGCTGTGAAACGCATGCGACTGGAGGAGGGCAGCAAGATGCCGCTGAAGCAGATCAATGAAATAGCCCAGGGCGAGGCACCGCCGGCCGACTTCGGCATTCCCAACAATCCCGGACAGCCGCCCAGCGTCCAGCAGCTACAACAGCCGGAGCAGAACTATAACGCCCCGGGCGGAGGTACTGCCACGGGAAGCAAGTACAACACCAATCGCAATGCGGCAGGATCTGCTACGAAGTGCTTCTGCTTTGCCAATCCGTCGGTGTGCCTCAACTGTCTGATGAAGAAGGAGGTGCACGCCTCCAGGGCCGGTACACCGGGCTACCGGCCGCCCGAGGTGCTGCTCAAGTATCCGGACCAGACCACCGCCGTGGATGTGTGGGCGGCCGGCGTCATCTTTCTCTCGATCATGTCCTCGGTGTATCCGTTCTTCAAGGCACCCAACGATTTCGTGGCCCTGGCCGAGATCGTTACCATATTCGGGGACCAGGCCATCCGAAAGACGGCCCTCGCGCTGGAGCGCATGGTGACCCTCAGCCAGCGTTCCCGTCCACTCAGTCTGCGGAAGCTGTGCCTGCGCTTCCGCCACCGCCGGGTCTTCAGCGACGACAAGCTCCATCGCAGCCATGCCAACCAGGACGGCAAGTGCGAGGTGTGTCGCAACTGCGATCAGTACTACTTCAACTGCCTGTGCGAGGATAGCGAGTACAATGACGAGCCCCTGGATCCCTATGAGTGTTTCCCGGCCTCGGCCTACGATCTGCTGCACCGCCTGCTGGAAGTGAATCCCCACAAGCGCATCACGGCAGCGGAGGCACTGCAGCATCCATTCTTCACCGCCGCCGAGGGGCCGAATCAGGCGGCAACAGGGCCACTACACGGTGCCGGAGATCACCCAATGGCGGAGAAATCGGAGCAGTCGGCGTCACGGAAACAACGCCGCCAGCGCTATTCGAAAGTGGGGGCGGCGGCGGCGCCGGCGGCGGGCAACGAGCAGCTGAAGCAACAATTGGAGCTCGACGTGCATGCGTCGAATTATGAGAAACTGTGAAACTAGTCCCCATTTGTATATACCACACACACACCCCACACCCCACACATATCACCCCAAACACCATGTCTGTACATATATATATATACCTCCACTCATCCACGCGCATCTTGTCCAGTGTAAAGTGTTCACCATACCTCAGTACCTCTGCTGAATCGTCAGGGAGTAAACCAAATAGAAACACCACACACACACACAAAAAAAAGGATAGTTTTAGCAAAAAAAAAGCACATTTTAGATGAAACATGAACAATAGAAGACAGTGGAGCATCTCGGAGTATACATGGAAGTCTACAAAAACCAGAAACAGCAGCGGCAGCAACAACCAGTGGCAGGACATCCTCCTGCACAACCACACACTACCAAGTTGTACAGTTCGAATAGTCTTAGAGTAACCTAAGTTAATATTTGTATTTTATATCAAGAAACAAAAGGAAACCAATGTGAAAGGAGAGATATATACAGAAGCGAAATATATTTATACGAAGTGCGAATTGTAAACTAATCTAGATCGGGTCAAAAGTCTAAGCTAGGTCTCCATCTTTTCGGACTTTTTGCGAGGTGTCGCCTTCGAAGTGGATGGCTCCTCGGACATATTTTCAGGCACTTCCTCCACCTTGATGCGTTTTCCGGCAACCACTTCGTCCTTGGTTGGCTGCGTCTCCATCACACGCTTCTTGGCCTTCTGGAAGCTGCCTTTGCCGGCGGCACGCTCCGACTCCTCAATGCTGTAGGGCTCCGTTTCCAGGGCCTTTAGCCGGCGCTTGTGCACCTTGGTGCGGAAATGGGCCTGCATAGCGGTGTCGTCGATAAAGTACTTGGCACAATGCACACAGTAGAACTGGGCGAATCCCGGCTTATCCAGATCCACATTCTGATTGATGAGCTCACCGCTCCGGGTGCGCAGGTCGTCGTCGATCTGGTCGAGATCACGACGCCGGTTGCGTACACGCCACCGCCTCTGCAAATGGGTGTCCCCATAGTGCATCTTCTTGCGCTTCTGTACCATTCCCATCTTGCTGTTGTTTTCCCAAAATCACCTGTTCGCAATGAAAATAAATATGTAAGCGTGTGCCTGCACGTGTTCTTGTTTTGGAAAGCCTAATGTTGTTGATTCAGCTTATGAGTAGACCGGTTGAGTGGTTTTCAGAGCCTGAAAGCAATAACTATTAACTAGGGTCTTTAAATGATGGTCAGCCAGCTTGATAGTTACCTCATCCAGATAATAAACAGTGTTTTCTTTTTAAACTGCGCACAAAAACACTGGTCTGCTTCTAGTGATGACAGCTGCTTCTAGTGATGGCCGGGTTCTATGCTCCGGTTATCGATAACCGTATGTTTCAGACTCGATCGACCGCATTCTTTCACTTTTTAGCGTTTAAATATTAAAATTAAAAAGATAAATATTGTTTAATTTCTTAAATTATAATTTATTAGCGTAACAATACAAATTTGTTTAAAAATCAAATCGAAAACTATTTTTAGTGCATTTATCTCTTTTTGAAGTGTGTGCACACTGGACCAACAGATGTTTAGCTTGCGATTAGTTAGTAATTATAGGAAACTAATTGAATTTTCAAGCCAATTACATGTCATTAATGTAAATTTAAATTTGTTTATCCAACTCTAATGGCTCATTTCAACAGACATTGCACGATGGAGAACCAAACATTGTCAACAAACGCTTCGTCGTTTTTTAGTGCATTTCTATGTTTTAAAAAGTAAAAAAAAAAAACATATGTTCGTAACTAATTCATCAACAATCGTGCGAACAAGTTGTCTGCAGGCGGACGTAGTGCGCATTTTATTTATTCCGCCTAGATCCAGTCGCAGGAAGTAAGAATCAAAATAGTTTAATAAAATATGGTTCGATCAGGTGCGGATAAACGGTTTATTTCCGGCAAGAGAACGCCTTAGATGTAGCTCGCCAGTCGGAGGCGCACTCACACACACACACATCTGCGATTGGATAACACACTGACCTGGAGGGGGGAGAATAACTCTTCTCGGCTTTACTATGTGTGGGCTATATATTATCGGACAAGCCGTGGTGATGCTGTTGAGATCCCCAGCACCAGCAGTACACCCCCTCTTTATCCGGAGTGCCCAAGCATATGTTAAGACCATAAAACGATTTGTTTTATGTGTGTGGGCAGGCGTGTGTTTGTGCATTTGTGCAGGCGATTTAGTGCAAAATAAAGCAAAAAAAAAAAAACTTAAAAGCTACAAAGAGCAACAAAGTAATAAACACTGATTGCGAAAAAGGAGAATGGAAGGGGGAGGAGGAGGAGGGGGTGGTCAGTGACCACAGCTTCTGTTACTGCTTTATTGGCATTTATTGTTGATTCTTTTTTAGCTTCACATTCCGTTGAAACGTTACACTCTCTTTCGTTCGCCGCCTTTCGCCGGTAACAACAACAACAACAACTAGAGCAGCAAGAAGCTGCCCGCCAATAGCTGTAAGTAACAAAAAAAAAAACAATTAAATACTCAGAAGTGGGAAAAAATGGCAACTATATTAAACAAAACAAACTAAAAAAAAAAAAAAAAGCTGTGTAAAGCTAAGCAAGTTTCTTATCAATAATCAGACGCCTACATGCCCCGATCGCTTATCAACATTGGCATGGCAATTATACCGTTACACGCACAATTAACCGTTTTTTTTTTGTGCATGCGTATGTGTTCTTTGATTGATTTCAATTTTAGATTTCCGATCGGGATCGAGAAAGAGAAAGAGTGAAGGGAAAACTCTTCCAATGATATAACAGCTCCCCAATCCCCTCCCTCCTACTCCGGTGCGGGGCTCACGCACTAAACAAAAATAATCGCCGTCTCCCAGAGCCCAGAGCCTGGTGCTTGCTCTCTTGCTTGATTTATCTTTTGTATGTATAGGAATGCTTTATTTTTTAGTCCGTATGCCAGTCACGATTTGACATTTTGCAAAGCGATTGCAGCAGCCACAATAAGAGATGAAACGGAATGCGCGTAAAAGCAGAGGCGTAGTCATAACTTCAGGGAGGGTAGCGATAGTTAATCAATAATAAATTTTTATATCCTTATATAACAAATCTTTGTTTTTAAATAATTATTTGTTTTTTTTATATATTTTATAAATGAATTATTTATTATTTAAAAACTCCCCCCTTGAGCACCCACCACTGTTTAATCGAACGAAAAAAGAGCGATAATTGCGGTAAATAAATGGAAGGGGGAGCGAGATAAATGCATACTTACAGCATTCATACGCTCCGATCAGCTGACGCAAGCTGCGATAATGCAAATACAGTTAATGAGATAGAGCGAGAGGAAGAGCACAACTAGAGTTGCTAATGGGTTCCCCCCAATCTGAAAGCGAGAGTGGTTGGGAGTGTGGGGTAACCTGTTTGCTGGCTCCATCTGTCTCTTACCATCATTTTTGTTATTGTTTTTGTCTTTGTCTTATTGCAGCAGAGGCAGTGGGCCACATGAGATGCATACATAACATTGCAACTATCAATTATGTGCCTGCCCGTTCCCCTACATGTTCTCCTCTCTAATTAGCTATTTTGAAAGTATTTTTTTTGTATCTTTGTATCTTTGTGACCCCGAGAGATCGATTGTTTGGAAATATATACTCCAAACCCCACAAATACCATTGAAAAGCCAATTCAAGCCAAAGATACAAAAATTCAGAGCCAATTCAATCCGCTAACCAGTCTTACCAGTTCCGCTCGTACCGATCCGTACCACAAGCTACAAAGTTGACCTATTCCTTAAAGAGGTATCTGACAGATACTACAGTAATTCCTATTAAAAACTATACTTTGTTTTCATTGTTTGTCTTAAAAAGTACACCTGGCTAGTCGAGAATCGGAAGAATTTCAACAGAAACTGGTTTTCTAATTGGAACTCTAGACACGACGCTCATTTGCGGTTTTATTTATTTTTTTTATTATTTTCTCTCAAGATTAATTACAAAAGCAGCAGTACTACGTGCTTAGTCTTTTCCCTGGAATTTATTTTCTATTTTTTTTTTAGTTGACTTTATCCTTGACTTTTTATTCCCGTTACCGCATATCCTGCTTATTTTTTTATCAATCAAGCTTGTTTTTATTCCACAAGTAGCCCTCAAAAAGCAATTCCCGTAAATCAAGGGGTTTAAATAGTTATACCCTTTCCCAGGGTATGGATAGCTATTATTAAAATAATAATAATTTTTTTTTAAACATCAAACAGATGTTTACTTCTCGAAATAATAATTATTTTCTCTTTTTTTTTTGTAGATTTTGAAAACTCTTGAATGAAAACCCCCTGTAGAGTATACACTTTTCGTTATATCCTTGTCCATATCTTGTCCATTCCCCGATTATATACAATATATAGTATTTCAGAATGCGGTGTAGCCCGGACTAATCGCATTGATATGAAAAATAAAAAAAAAAAACCGAAAATTGCGGTGAACCACAGTCGGAGAACGAAAACAAAAGTTCCCAAAAACCGTGCCGTGCCGTCTGTTTTATTCAGTTTTTGTAACTCGGAGTGTTCCCATTGGACAAGTGGAACACCAGTTGGAGTGGCAAGTGGTGGCTCTGTCCACGCTCCAGGTAGTCCAAGGTCGGATGTGAAAGTGGGCGGCAGTGAATGGGGGGCCTCCCAGCTGGATGCGGAGTTATGTCTGGAATTTTTATATTAATTCCTCGCCTGGCTTCTCGCCTCCGGCATACCATTCCAGACAATATGGATGTGAAAGGTGGTGGATTGGCATTCGAGAGATTGACTTTCTAATTGAAAAAGGGCCACGGCCACCACCCTTTCAAGTCGTTGCTAGTTTTCTGACCACAACTGTCCCTCTACATTCAAGAAATATATATATTATAGCCTAGCCCCAAAGATTTAATGCCACTTTCACTTTTATTTCACAGAAAATTAACGCAAATCTGCTGAAAAGTACAACCAGTCGGACGCACTTCACCATTTCCTAGCCATTCAGACATGGACCACGCTCACCACAACACAGGCGGAGTTGGTAAGCTTTTCCCTTCTAGATTTCATTAATTTTTATATTAAAATAATCGTTTATGATTGCAGATCACTCGATGATGCACCACGACCATGCCGGCATGCACCACGATCATCTGAGTGCCGCAGTGGCCACAGCAACCACAGAGGATCCAGCTGCGATATTGGCGCCGCTCTTCACCGGCTCCTCGGACGTCCTGCCGGTGGCAGATGTCCATGCTGGCCACCATGCCGGCCACCACGGTGGCTCCGGCACCGGCATGGAACACATGATGCCCATGGCGGTAAGTACTTCCTTCCATTTTCATAGTTTTTGCTAATCTCTGCATCCTTTACAGTTCCACTTTGGCTACAATGAGACGATCCTGTTTTCTTGGTGGCACATCGAAACGGTGGCCGGTCTGGTGGGCTCCATGATTGCCATCTTCGTGCTGGCGCTGCTGTACGAGGGCCTCAAATACTACCGGGAGTACCTGTTCTGGAAGACGTACAACCTGCTGGAGTACCGACCCGTGACGGGGCCGCAACGGAATCCGGAGGCTCCACGACTTCCCACGCCAGCAGCCGCCGCCCCCTCGCCCGTTCAGTGAGTACCATGATGGTCCATAGCCCCCGTATTGATGTACTTTCTTATTTTATCCTTTTGAATATATATATTCTGAGATATATATGTTCGATCAAGGCTTATCCGCATGCTTTGGTTGCCAAAACGTTGCCTCCTGCCTCGCCGTCACTTTGTACTTTTTTTTGTAAATATTAATCGAAATGCTTTCTCTTCTTTCTCGTTTCTGTTCTCGTTCCATCCGTATCATCATCTCTCTATATATATATGGTATATTACTTATATCATCTGTACAATATGCGCTGCTCATCATTTGTAAATTGATCCATTGATAATTCTTATAAAAAAATCAAAAAAAAAAAACCATAATTCATAATTGCTGCTGCCCTGCCTCCGCCTCGCCTCGCTTCGTTGATTTTTGTAATTGATTTTGTGATTCACGCGACGACCGTAATTGAATACCAACCTCTACCTAAATATATTCTTAAACAATATTGTATTCAAATCTGATTCTGTATCTGCATCCCGCATCTGTTGTATCGATCCGTGAATCGCATCCGCATCCGGCACGCTTCGATCGATCCATTAGATACGTGGGCGAAGTTGTGCACAAGCAACCGTAAGTATCGCTCCAGAATCCCACCTCCCTGCCATAGACCTACCTCCCTGCCATAGACCTACCTCCCTTCCATAGACCTCCCTCCCATAGACCTCCCTCCCATAGACCTCCCTCCCAGTATTCCCAGTATTATGTATAATTGTATAATTTGTTGCCTCACTTAAGTTTACGTTAATCTACAATTGTGTTTCGACCATAAATGGATATCCAGTGTCGGGGCTTAATGGGAAATATCCAACAGCTGCATCCATTGCAGCTCCGATTCCAGTTTCAGTTCCAATCCCAATCCCCACTCCCCAGATCCACTTAATTTGTACAAATGTCCGCTTTTAAAAATAAATATAAATGAGCCACACTTGGTTGCACACCTGGGGAGTAGACTGGCACACAATACACCTTAAGTAAAGGCCAAATCTAACCCTATTCTAGTGCTAGAGTAGACTAATATCTAACAGTATCGATAATAAATCGATTTGGAAGTAATCTCTTTAAGAATGGTTTCATTTTAGAACCTCTACGTGTGTCTATCCCGTTTCCCTCTAGAAAATAGATCCAAACTAACCCTATTTTAGTGCTAGAATAGACTAATATCTGGCTATAATCGATAATTAATCGATTTTAATCGAAATTCTAAGTAGTTCCTTTAAAGAATGAAATCATATTGGAACTTCCAAGTGTGTATATATGGTCTCCCTATTATAACCCTATTTTAGTGCTAGAATAGACTAATATTTGCCTATAATCGATAATTTATCGATTTTAATCGAAATTCTTAGTAATTCCATTAAAGAATGGAATCATTTCAGAGCTTACAAGTGTGTATATCTGGTCTCCCTATTATAACCCTATTTTAGTGGTAGAATAGACTAATATCTGGCTGTAATCGATAATTAATCGATTTTAATCGAAATTCTAAGTAGTTCCTTTAAAGTTTGAGTATATTTTAGAACGTCTAAGTGTGTATAGCTGGTCTCCCTATTATAACCCTATTTTAGTGGTAGAATAGACTAATATTTGGCTATAATCGATAATTTATCGATTTTAATCGAAATTCCAAGTAATTCTCATAAAGATTAGAATAATTTTAGAACTTCCAAGTGTGTATAGCTGGTCTCCCTATAATAACCCTATTTTAGTGGTAGAATAGACTAACATTTGTCAAATTATCGTAGTAATCGATAATTAATCGATTTCAATCAAAATTCCAAGTAATCCCCTTAAAGAATGGAACCATTTTAGGACTTTTACGTATGTATATCCTGTTTCCCCTTAAAGAAAGGACCAAAATCAGAAGCCAACATTAAAAATCTTCTTAATTTTAATTGTTTTGTCCCGCATTTTGTTTTGTTTTCGATTTTGTATGGCGTCCTGTTCGTCCTGCACTCTAATATGTATCTTGTAAGATTCCGAAAGCCATGTCCTGTGAGATATTACTGACCGATCTCTGCTACTTCCCCAGGCCATCGATGCTGTCGTTCAACCACCTGCTGCAAACACTCCTGCACGTCCTGCAGGTGACGCTCTCCTTCCTCCTGATGCTGATCTTCATGACCTACAACGTGTGGCTCTGCCTGATGGTCGTCCTGGGCGCCGGCGTCGGCTACTTCCTCTTCTGCTGGAAGAAGTCGGTGATTGTCGACGTGACGGAGCACTGTCACTAGCAGAGGAGCAGGGACGCAGCAGGACCCGTAGAAGCAGGCTCAACCCATCATAGCAGCAGTAGCAGAAACCCGAACCCAAACTCGAGCCTGAACCTGAACCTCAGCCGGCGGTGTCTGACCTCGGAGGAGGAGGAGGCGGCTGCCACAGGATAGGATATCCCCCGGAGGTTCTCTCACCCACAAATTCATACTTCACACCACCACCCCCTCCTTTGCTGCTACTCTCTAGACATCTCTAGGAATTAGAAAAGGAAACCGGAAATGACTAATTTTTAGGTCGAAAGTGTTGTCGAAGCTTTTAGGGAATTATTTGTAACGAAAAAAAGGATTCAAAAGGATTCAAAACAAATGCAATACATATTTTTTTTTTGGTTCAAAAAAGAAAAAATTGTTAACTCGCAGGACTCTACGACTCTACACTCCCAAAAGCAAATACCTTTTTTTTTTATCACAATTATAACATTTTGTATCCTTATTATATATACGATTATGATAATTATGATTATTATTATTATTTTGGTAATAAAATCCAATATTTTTTATGTATTTCCTTTTTTTTTCGATTTTCTGTGTTAGTTTTCCCGAAAAAGACATCATTTTTGTTAGAATTTTCTTTTTTTTGAAATTGTTGGTTCGAGTCTGAGATGTTATGCTTTGGACAGTGCGTTTCGCAACTAAAATTACAGATGCATTTATGTTTAATTTCCCAAAAAAATGTAAATAAAAAATTTTCATTATTTCCCCAAAACTGCTCTAAAAATCAAAAGGATGTCATACAAAGTGAACCCTTTTTTTGGCTTCCAATATTGATCTGCCTTACGATCCCGAAACGCACTGTACCCTGAATATCCAATCGCATTACAAATAAATGTTGTAGATATTAATCATAAAAGCAAATACATACAGTAATGGAAATTATATAATATTAATACTATTATTATTATAATTATTACATCCTATTGAAATAAATAATTAATAAATATACACAAGCTGGAATATTGTTAAAACGATAAATGAGGATATTTTTTTTTTTTTTAAATTGAAAAACAACATTTATAGCTTTCTTTTTTCTTTATTAAAAAATTATTGCGAGTTTCTCAATATATATATTATATATATAGATATATAGTTTATATACGTAGAATGTGGATAGGCTTACTCATTACGTAATTCATAATTAAAAACATTCTTTACATGACTACGGGTGATCAATCGAATAGTTTTTCTTTTTTTAATCCTTTTTTTTTTTTCTAATATTGATTGGTTAGACTAAGCTTTAAATCCGCGCTCTTCGATACTAATTTTGCTCTGTGGATGTGGGATTAGGGGGTCAACTCAATTAATTTGATTAATTTGCTAGACGATTACGAGATAATAGGATAAAAGGATTAGATATCACTTGTGGAACTTGTGGGCATTGAGTTCCACAAGGGATAATAATGGTGGGGGGGGTGGATAATGGATAATGGATAATAACGGATGGTGGATTATAAGCAGATGAGAGAAATTCAAATTCACCTCTCTCTTCTCTCTTCTCTCTCTCTCTCTTTGTTCTCTTCACAATCTCATTTACTGTTAGGTGATCGATAGTGATCGATAATCAATGATAATCGATAATTGATCGTTCGTTGATTGCCGATTAACGATTGCAGGCAGCTCGCTCCCGATTATTCTCTGTCGTGAAGAAACATTTAGGTTTTTGGAGATGTGGCATAGAAGTTACCTGGTTGGTTCTTCTTTCTCATACTTCTTTCCCTCTCTCACTTTCCCATAACATATATCTCTCTCCTTTTCGTTTCGATGATATATTTTTTCTTTTGCGAGTTTCCATCGATCCTGGAATGTTTTGTTGGAAAATAAGCATAAGTCTATTGAGCGATAAGATATATATTTAATATTTTAAAATTATGGGGTCTCTCTAGATCTAAAATAGGATATTTTTTCGTGTATATGTTAAGCCTCAACTGAGAGTACATGTGTGTGTGTGTGTGAGTGAGAGAGTGTGTGTTTTGGTAGTGGTGTGCCACGAACAAAAAACATTGAACGACGAAGGAGTCTTTTAGCTTTTACCATCACAATTAAATAGACTTATTGAATATCTTATACGCTACAGGGGGTCAAGGGTCAGTCGAAAAATTACCTGTTTTCTTTTATTGGTGAAGAGGAGGAGGGGAAAATGAACATACACTTGTCTGTGGGTGTATTTTGTGGATATAGTAGAGGGAATCCCCTTTCTCTGTATCAGCTAGTCTCTCTCTCTGCCTATGCTTTTTAATGTGAATTATAATTTAAATTCAATTTAATTCAATTACCTCGTAGTGATCGCGGGAATCAATTATATGGCTTGCAGATATCGCTGGGAATAGTTTCTATTTTTTTTTTTTAATAATATTATACGAAAGTGCAGGGGGTTGGGGCGGGGCAGTAGTACACCACATCGATAAGAGAAGAGTATATTGTATATATTTTAAATATTTATTTATGTTTATATATGTATGTAGTTGAAAAAAAAATATATAGAAAGATTAACAACTACGACGGCAAGCCGACGCCTCAAATGTCCTTTCCTCTTGTTCCAGTGTGACCAAAACTCCAAAATGTATTAAACTTTGTTGGCTGGGCACACTTTCCAACAAGCTAACCTCAAAATAAACAAACTTTAAGCAGTAACCAAGAAACTAGATTAAAAAAACAAAAAATTTAATAACTTGAATTGAATTTATTTAAGCTTTATATTTTTATAGAAAAGGACACTTTTTAGTGTGTTATTTTTTTTGGGGGAAACAATTGAAAAAATGTACCTGCATCTGTCATCTCTCATTCCCTCTGTTGTTTTTTGTTCATTTTTTGTTCTCTGTTCTAGGGACTACGACTACGTACCTCTACTGGGTCACAGGGTATGTTAGAGACATGGGAGAGAGGATGCCGGAACCCATCCCGTACACACTTGCCCAGCCAAGCCATAAAAGCACATGCAGTTCGAGGAGTCTCACTTCTAATGTCACTATTATATTATATATACATTATATGATTTCTTGATATGTGATTTGTGTGTGTTTAGGTGTGTGCAGTGTGTGTGAGTGTGACGGGGGGGAGCATGATTTTTCGTGATATCTGTTTCTGGTTGGGATTAGTTAAGCGCAAAAGAGATAACAGTAAGGCTTGGTAAATACCTGTTTCAGTCACTCTGTTTCTGTCACGATCTGTCCTGTCCTGTTCCCACAAAAATATCCCAAAAGGTACTAATAATCTTCAATAACTAAGCTTCTCCCCTTAAAAAATCAATGAAAAAAAGGGATATTTTGTATTTCATCTTCATAAACTATAGTAAAGGTTTTTTTTTACAAAATCTTCATAATCTTATTAGATTTTGACAAATTAAAGGTTCTAAAAAAAAGGGTTTTAAGTCAAAAAAAAAAAAATAAATACATTATTTTGGTAATTAGAAAAAAAAAGAGGTTTTTGAATCAAATGAGTTTCTAAAGATCTTCAGAGCTAGGATCTCTGAGATCTCTAAGAGATCTGCCCTTAAGCTGTCCTTTTAAAATTTTATTTTATTTAAAAAAAAATGTATAACTTCCCTAAATTCAACCCAAAACTTAAAAATAACTAAACACAAGTCACACACAGAGGGGATCTTCGCAGATCGGTTTGGAAATAGAGTTTATGGAACGAGAATGTCTACGGAGTGTGGAGTGGCTGTTTTGTTAAATTATTTTTTATATTTTATTTTTTTTTTTTACTGGATTTTGGACTATCCAGTGTTCGACTCACCTCTGATACTCCTCTGATACTGAATACTTTTTTTTTTCAATATACATTTTTTTATACATATTTTTTTTTTTTGGAAATTTTTGTTAATGATTTTATTTGTTTTTTTTTTTTTTTTTTTTTTTTTTTTTTGGTACCTCGATTACTTCCCGCCTGCGCCAGTGGCGGCGGACAAGAGTGCGAAATTTTTGGGGATTTTTGTTGGTTGGGATTGGAGCTGCAGTGGATCTCGTTCGACTGGGACTGTCTCGACTTTCTGCTTCAACTAAACACTTTCTTCATTTCACGACTTTAATGTAAATACATTACATTATTATTTTCTTTCTCTCCTCTCTCTTTCTCTCTTGTTTTTAGTTAGTTAGTGTTACTATATTTTTTGGTCTCTTAGTAGCGGCTGCGACTCCGGCTGCGGCAATGTCGTTCGCGACTGTCGTGGCGGTAATGGTTGTGATGCCGACTGCTCCGGTTCCCGCCAGCTCCGCCGCCACCACCACCACCTGCTCCTCCTCCACCTCCTCCTCCACCACCACCACCATTGCTGCCACCACTCCGCGAGTACGAGTGATGCGAACCGCCGTGATGCGACTTGTGGTGATCTGTGTTTGGGGGGGGAAGAAAAAAGAAACAGAAAGACCGGTTAGTGGAAAAGCTCAGGGGTCCGTGTGCAAAAGAGCTGCTCTCGAAACTTACGGTGACGCCGGTCCGAGGGCTGGCGATTCTGGACATAATCGCGACTGCGTTCCCGGTACTCGCTGCGCGGCTCACTAGAGGACAAGGAACAGAGGCAACTATTAGCATAGAGATCCATATAAATAGATCTTGAGAAGATCATAGCGAAACAATGTAAGGCAGCTATAAAAAAGCGACGAATTTGGCAAACATTACTTGCAGGTAATGGCAAGTGTTAGTCACTTTCAGGGGCAATGTGCCAAACTGCTGTCTTTCGCTTTTCTGCCATTGTTCGCTGTTCTATTCTCGTAATTACCGTCTGCCTTCGTAGGATGAATGGAAGCGCTGGACCCGACCGTCACGCCTCCGCGACCGATCCTCATGTTCGCGCTCCTTCTGTCGCGCCTCGTTTATCTCGGCGACAGCGGTGCGCAGCTTGGAGTAGCCCAGGTGCTGTTTCCCCATCAGATGGTCCTCGATCCTCTGCTGAGCGTCGCCGACTATCAGAAACGCACCACAGATTTCGCAGACTTTCATCTGTTTCTCGGGCAGGGATTCGTGGCCCCAGGTCTTTTCCGTCCTCACCTCGCCCGCCGGCATAGTTGTTGGATCAGCACCCGCCCCAACACCACCACCCTCGCCATCGGTGGCCAGTTCTGGAACTGATGCTACGGCCGGTGGTAGGAGTGATGGCGCTGCCGTTTCTGATGGTGGCGGAGAAGCAGCAGCTTCCTCGCCGGGAACAAGTGGTTTGGCGGCAGCCTCATGAGTGGCGGGAGCTTCATTCGAAGTGGGATTGATGCCGGGTGGCTCCTCCTCCGGATAGAGATTAAGGCTATTGATGGCCTTCTGGGCAGCTTCATACTGTATCGTCAGCTTCTCCTTCTCCTCCTTGAGCTCCTCGCAGAGGGTCATCAGATCCTGGGCCTGATCAACATCCCCACGGATGCCCGCCTCCTCGGCCTCGGCCAGCAGCTTGTTTATCCTGCCGTTCAGATTGGCCAATTGCTCTGCCTGCCGGCCAAGCGGCGCCACAGCCGGCTGATCCCGCTGCATCAACTGGAGTCGCTGTTTACCCTTCTGGATCTTTCGGTCGACGTCGTGGAGCATCACATTGCAGAAGCGCAGGAATTCGTCCTCATACTGGCGCTTTCGCGCCGACGGCCGGGCCTCCTCGTACAGATGTCTGGCCTCGTCGTCGTGGATGCGCGAGCAGGGACCGAGATCGGCGCGGGTATTGATGAACAGATCGTGCGGGCAGAATCTAACATTGTAGAACTGACAGAACTGCAAAAGACGACCATTAGACAGAGCCAAGTGCGAAAATCGGGCCTTATATCATGCCACCTACCTCGGGGTCCTCCCAGTTCACTTTGTGGCCCGCCTCCGAGGGGTGCAGGTTGCGGTTGCGGCCCATCAGCTCGTCGAGCATTTGCCTGGCGGCGTCCACCATTTTTGCTCCCCTTTTTTTTTTGGAGCGGATCCGAGGTGGGGCTGTTGTTGAGTGTGGAGGGGGGAGAGGCGGGTGATTCTGTTCCGGGGGCTCTCTGGCGGACAGGTGCCGTCTGCCAGGTAGCCGGCAGGATAGTCTTTATGCCACCACACAGGCGGGAAGCACGTGGTGGTGTTAATTTACCTAATAATTTTGGTTCGCGAATCAATAAAATTCACGTATCGCGATGGTATCGAAATTGTGCATGTTAGTGTGACCGCATTACAAATCAAAAGAAATCCTCTGCGAATTAATTTCATAATTTACAGAATACTTGAAATAAATGAAATATTTTAATATATAAGCTTGCTTTTTGTTAATTTATTAATCAGTATAACTTAAGACAGTTCTTGAAATTGGTTCTGGGCTTTTTATTTACATTTTAAAATTACTGGAACCAGTTAGTCCGATCTTGTTTTTATATTTTTGGAAATAATTTAAAAAGTATATTATATAATATAATGTTCAAAATGTTGCACTGAAGAGGGTATTTTCAAAATATATAAATGATATTAACATAAAATGCGATTAAAAGCTATTTCTCAATTCAAAGAATAGCGCCAATCATAAAATTGGAACTAGTTATAGGAACCATTTATCGAAAAAAAACTTCATGCATCGGAATTTCATAATATTTTAATACATAATTTATATAAAATTATGTATCTGTATTAAATAAACAACAGAATTAATTATGAATTTCATTATAAATGTTTCAGATTCATTTTGTTGCCATTATTTTCTCTCTATATTTTTCTGTTTAATAAAATGATTTTAAAATATAAGCAACAACTTGGAAATGTACTTGAGGTATAGTACTTATATTAATTATACTAATTGTACTTAAATACAATTCGTAGAACGTATAATAGTGAAATAAAATTAATGAAATTTTTGAATGTGAACTATCCCGCCAAAGATTTTTAATCGCTTGTAATCCCCTAAAATGAGGTCGTACTAGTGATGACCTGCAAAACATAAATATAATTAGGGTTGTTGAAAGTATATTTTAGAAAAAAAAATTTTCAGGTTTGCGGGTACTAATTTTGTAGTTTTATGGATTTTGGAATTTATATACATATTTTCAGAAATAAATCATATGTACATACAGACATTTTTATATTTAAGAATATTTTTTGAATTTAAGATAGGTCATAACCGCGCAGCACTGATGCCAGAAGCGGCCTGCCAGACGCCGCCTGGCAGACGCGGCCCGCTGCCAACCAATCACCAGCAAGCAGAATCAGTGGTGGACACATTATTGAGGTTCAAAAGTAAGTATCGATATTGAGCCCGCCATACTTTTCTATTCGCTCTTGTAGTATATAAATGCTTAAAAGGCTTAAAAATAAGGCACAAATGTAGGAAAAAGTCGTTTAACAGCAATCTAGTAGTCACTGAGAACAAACATCAACCAAACACATTTGCCGATGGGCCCAGCTATCGATATTTCCAGAAACACAGGGACATATCGATAGTGCTATCGCCGCTGAGAAGCCCATCTCGAACGTCGCAGCACCGTAGGCGCCCATATCATCATTTTTTGTCAGAGCGTTCAGTCGTTGAGCTGTCATATCCCAGTCCGAATACTTAGCGGTAAACACACACATAAAATTTATTGAAAAAATAATTATTGCGGCGAGTAGACTTGATTTGTGAAATAAGCGCTTAACAAAAGCATAAAATTGGAAATTCTTGTTAACGTTCCGTGAGGCCATCATTTTTTTTCACGTTCTCTCGACAAAGTTGTTCTAAAAAAAAGTGCAAAAGCCGCGGCGTGCTAAATTTGTATTGCGTGCAAAATTGCTCTATTGAAAAAAAGAAAAAAAAACGAAAGAAAAAAAAACAAGAAGGAGCCCTTACACATACCAACGCACTCGTACACATACACCAATAGGCGTTCTTATATTTTTTTTTTTTTGTTTTTTACATTTGTTGGAATTATTTCGGTTTTCTTATAATTTTTTTTTCGATTCAGATATTTTTCCATTCGTTTTGGTGTGTGACAGCTGTTGTTGGTTGCAGAACGCCAAAGCAGTGGGAAAATCTCTGAATATTGAAAGCGACAAGCGGCAAGCTCCCGCGCAATCGGCCGAATCATCAAATTTCTAAGGTAAGTCAAGTTCTCTTCCGCCCCAAAACTGGGGAAATAAAAAATAAAAAAAAATCTGAGAAACTGCAAAATACCGTGCGAATGTTCTGAATGCAAGTTGTGCAAGTTTTTTTGTGTTTTTTTTTTTTTCTTCTCCTCAAAATGCAATAGGCAGCACATACACGAACAAATTCCCATGAAGCAGGAAACTGCAGGGGCTGACCGAAATCTGAAATGTACAAAAATTTCATAAATCCCACGCACAGTTTGAATATTAAATTCATAAAATGATATAATAATATTAGTAATAGGCGGAGTGAGCGAAAGAAATCAAGTTTTCACGTCTAACATGACGTCAGGTTGTTGATTTCTTAAAGGTTGTTTTGTCCGAAATCTCGTCAACGGCAAATCTGTCGCTTAATTTATTCATAGAAGCTCATAGGCAGCAATTATGGTCTGCGGTTTCCGCTTAAATTCGGGAACTTTCTATCCGAATCGGTTTTTCGCTCTTCGGTTGCAAATTACTGCAAAATCATGTTGCAAAAATCATGTTTGGGCAAGCATGCAAGAAAATGATGAGGAAGAAGAAGTAGACCCAATCATCTGTCAAAATGACAGATGACAAGTTTTCACCTGAAAATGACATTTGCGGCAAGTTGATGAAAGAGAGGCAGCGTTAGGAAATTGGTTAATTAGCAAAGTCCCATTTCGGCAAAAAAAAAAAAAAAAAAAAATCGCGGGTTTCCAATTCCAACAACTCGCACAGACACGCACTTGCACTCACACACACACACACAGACACCAGGACATCAAAATATTCAGCATGTTCCCGGGAAATTCAATTACCCTGCGTTGCTTCATGAGTATTAGTATGCCAGTGTGTGTGTGTGGGCAGCAAAAAGCATTGCATACTTGCAGGTGCATGCCCACTTCTCTCTCTTCAGCTCGCTCTCTCTTCCCAGCTGCCTCCATTCATTCCGCTCAGTTTGCTGTCAGCCTGTCATTTATAATTTCATTTTGTGTCATTTTCTGCCCGTGTATGTGTGTGTGTAAAAAAAAAAGTTTCGCGCTTCGATTTTCCGCTTCTTTTTATCATAAACTGAGTGGTCGTCCGCTTCCTTTCTTGTTTTTAACTGTTTTTTGCGCCATATTCCCGTTTTTCCCCCTCACTCCTATTCATCTCTAACTCTCTCAACCGCATTGTGCTGGCCAACGAGCTGTCTCCGTCTGTTTAACTGTCAATGCAGTTTCTAATTGACTTCATCAAGGGGGAAGCCTGGAAAGGGTGGAGGGAGAAGAAGGATGGGGAGCTGGCTGCTGGGCCTAGCCTAACGTGCCATCCTTCTCGCACCACCCCACTGCCAGTCATCGGCCACCTGTCAACGTTGCCTTGATGGCAGTCAGATCCCGTTATGATTTGTCAGCCCTAAAGACTTAATTTCCTTAAAATGGAGAAAGTAGAGAAGGAAAAGGGAGAGGAGAAGGAGAAGTAGAAGAGGAAGTATCGAATCGAGTCGATGATTCGGAAAAGCACATTACATTGTGAGTTAAAAAAAAAATATATATTAATTTTTTTTTTGTGTTAAAAAGGTTAAATATTTTATAAAAATTAGTCCAATTGGATTTTTTTTTTTTCATCCCATTTCTAGAAGTTTCCTTTGAGTATTTCTCAAATTTTCTTGCAGTGTCATCACAAAATGGCAATCTCTCTCTCAGCCACTTTTCTCACACTCCCCTTTGCCCTTTTGAATTGCATTTTGGTATTTGGTATTTGCTTTGCTTTTCCTTCGCCCATGCTCTTCCTCTTCCTCCTGTGGCTCGGCATCTACCGTTGCTGCAACTAATAAGCAATGCCACTGCTCACAAAAGTATGCTACGATAAATGGCTGGAAAAGAGAAATTGCAATGCGTGCTTAGAGATGGCAGTCTCTTGCATAGGTATGGGTGTTGGGCTGCGAGCCTTGAATTTGAATTAGTTGTTGTTCTTTCTGCTTTCACCTCCGCCGCAGCCTCTGTCACGGCCACTGTACGTGGCTATGTTTGTGTGTGTGTGTGTGAGTGGAAGGAGAGCATCTGCTCAAGGCCATGTGCAATACTCTCTGCCAACAGGCACCATCTAGCCATCCCTCTCTCTCACTCTCCGCTCAGTTCTGGTATGCTTGTGTGTGGGTGCATCGAGGCATATGCCATGTATCAAGGAGTTTTTTATTAAATATTTCCATAATACTTAACTTTTGAGTTAAAATGAAATTGTTTCTCCAATATGCTTCCCTCTTTTTTTTTCTTCTCTTTCTTGTCATTTCTCATTAAATCTCGTCTTGGTTGATTTTAATATGTTTTCGCATCCAGTGGCTCTGATATTTGATTCGTAATGTTGCTGTTGCTTGTTTTCTATAATTAAATTGCTGCCGTCGATGCTGCAGCACGCAGTGGCCCAAAAAAGTATGCAATGCGCCTGCGTCAGTATGTGTGTGTGTGAGTGGGAGTGAGAGGAGTATGGACGAGTGTATGCGTGTGTTCGCGAGCCAACTTGATTAAGTTCTCCCGCTCTTTAATTGAAAAAAATGCTAATAACATTTTCGCGATGCGCTCCGCCTCCCCCTCCAGTGGCGTTGCTCATCGTTCTTCTCTCTCTCTTTACAGTTTGGAAGAAGAAGCCCAAAGAAGCCCGCAGAAGTCTCAAGAAGCAGCAGCTTAAACAGCATATTTATTCTATCGTTTGACAAGTCGAGAGAAAAAAACAAAAAGCAAAAATGTCTGATCGCAAGGCCGTTATTAAGAATGCTGACATGAGCGAGGAGATGCAGCAGGACGCTGTCGACTGCGCGACACAGGCCCTGGAGAAGTACAACATTGAGAAGGTAAGTGCGGTGGCATGGTAGCATAGCATACATCTAAGAGCAGATAGATCATTCTCACTGTCTCTTCCTCTCATCTACTCTAAAGCGATAGTGACTCTCTTTAAGCCGCTCTCCCACAAGCAGATAGTAGTATCAGTTACATCTAAGAGCAGATAGGTCATTCTCACTGTTTCTTCCTCTCATCTACTCTAAAGCGACAGTGACTCTCTTTTAGCCGCTCTCACACAAGCAGATAGTAGTATCAGTGGCTCTTAAAAAGGGAGATCACTCTCTTAGCTGCTCTCAATAGGCAAATTACTCTCAGCTGCTCTTAAACAGGCAGATCGCTCTCAGCTGCTCTTTAACAGGCAGATCACTCTCTCTTCTACTCTCACACAGGCAGATCACTCTCATTTTCTCTTCCTGATGATCTCAAGAGGACTCTTAAGCTTCCTGCAATAAAAAAATTTAGATTCCAAGTCGATTTAAATAAAAAATAGCTTAAACCAAGAACTCTTTCACATTATAGCCCTCATTTTTCCATCAAAACACAACAGGTGACACAGAGAGACAAGACAGGACACGACTAAACACGACAGGACAGGACAGGAAACAGGTTATGAGCTTAAATGCCAATTAGTCCGTTTGCAGAATTGCTGAAAAGATTTTAATTATGACCTAAATTGGCATGTTGGCTGCTTTGCTAATTTAGATTTAAATAACTTTTAAGAGAATGGAGAGGACAGGAGAGAGGATGGCTGGTGTCGTGGTAACTGAGGTTGTGTCACATCACAGCTACCACTCCAATTCCCCCTCAGTGGCTCTACCGCAGTCACTATAATTAAATTCTTGGCTTGATTTCGCAGAAACAGGAGAGAGAGTGAGTGTGGGTGTGACACATTGTTGCATCTGCATTGAGAAGATGCACCACCCAACTAACCACCAACCCACTCTGTACAATTGCGGTTTCAACTGCGTTTGGCAATTTCACAATTTTGCGGTTCCCAGGGCCTTTGGGCCTACATATGTTCCATCTAGCCACTCAACTTCCTCCGCCCACTGGTCAGAGGCCAAGAGACAGGACCAGGACCTCTCCAGTTCCCTTGCAGTTGCAGTTGCAACTAAAACCCACCCACCAGTTATGTGCAACTGAAATGTGGTGGTGCCACAGCAGCAGCATCAGCAACTCCTTTTCAACAAAACAATGCGCAATATTTTCCAGGAATATTTTTGTAATTTTATCTCGACTTTTCCCACCTTGACCTTTGCACTTTGCAGCTTTCAGCTTCAGTTCCAGCTTTTCAAAAGGACTTTTTTTTAAATATTTATTTTTTGTTTGCGCTGAAAGGCCAAACAGCGCGCTTTTTTTACGATTCTGGGAAGCTGAAATATTCAATAATAAAGCGAAATAAATTCAAATTTTAATTTCATCCACGCGCCATTTTCCATTTTTTTTTACATTTCTTTATAAAAATATTAAATCAGAAAAGAGAAAGAGAAAGAAAGAGAATTCCTGGACACACTAACCTTGCCCGAAAGTAGCCATGATTTAAAGCATTTCCGGTCTTGACCATCATTAACAACCGTTATTTGGCGAGAATGGTTAAGGGGGGGGGATGGTTAAGAGAAAAACGAAACGAAAGCTAATAAGCTCTTGATTTAGTCGGTCGGCGAATACAAAAGGAAAACAAAAACAATAACAAAATCAGCCAGCAATGTCAACAAAGTCCAAGAAATTGAATAATCAATATTGGGGATTGAGGGGATTGAGGGAAAAGTGGACTGGAAGGCACACAAACCTACAGAAAAACTCACGCATTCGTGGGGCGACGTGCTTTGGTCAAAGCGCAGACCCTGACTAAGGTCAGTAAGAGGGATTAGCCGGCTAAAGCGACTGCTCTGATGCTCTTCCTCTCTTAGATAAGAGAATCTCTTAACGGAAGCTGCCTGATAATGTACAGCTATTAAGACTAAGAGATAGAGAGAATCTCAAGAGAGAGAAAAGAGTTGATCTGTAGATTTTTCTCTTAAAGAGAAAGAATAGAATTCTATTGGAAAGATAACCCATATACCCTTTAACCTACAAATACCGGTTATAAGGGGGAGGGGGAGGGAGATAGTCGGGAAAAAAACGACGGGGTTTCGCCTTCAACTAACGGGCCTTTGTCAATGCCAATGGCAGAAGACAACACACTGCGACACTGCGATAAAGAGGGCGACAAAAGGTGGGTGGGAAAGGGCAAAGGAGACGGAGGCGGAGACCAAGACGGAGACTGAGACTGAGAAGGAGAAACGCGAGCCCTTGAAAGCAAAGCAAAGTAAACTTGAAATCACAGCGGAAGTAGGATGGATAAGGGGCGAGAGGGTCTTTGGAGGGTAAAGCTTAGAGGAGAAAGACCTAAGAGAGAGAGAGTCTGCTAATTGAGCCGTAAAAGCGAAATATGCGTGAACAGTAGATTCGGATTTAAAGAATTCTAGAGAAGCAGGTGAAATAATAACTAGAAGGTGATTAAAATAAATATAATTTAAGATTAAAAGTATTTTTTATCTTATCTAGTTTTGGGGTAATCTTTTCATAGGTTTTGCAACCAAAAAAAAAATTCTGATTAGCGAGATTCTACTACAAAGGTGACGAAAAATTACTTTTTTGGTAGATTATGAAGTATTTTATTGCAATATCTTGTTCTTTTCAATTTTTAAACATAAAACAATACTGATTATTATATTTATTTTTTTATTAGATAGTTTTTCACATAGAAATCAATTAAAAAAGTTTTATAAAGGTGACGAAAATTGACTGAATTAGTAGATTTTAAAAGAGTCTTCTATGGTCTAACATTTCTATTCGATTAAAAAAAAACAAAAATAGCTTTTCACACAAAAATCTGTTGAAATTGTTTAAAAAGGTGACGAAAAATGACCCAATTTGTAGATTATAAAGAGTTTTATTCTCATCTCCTGGCGTCTAACATTTCTATTAGATTTTTTTAACAAAAAACAAGTCTAATTAGCAAGTTTCTTTCGTATAAGATTGTTTTTGTCTTAAAAATCAGTTGAAATTGTTTAAAAAGGTGACGAAAATGAATAAAATTTTATACTTTTTTAATACTTTTCATCATATCCCCTTTGGCATAATACTTCTCTCACCTTTCAGGCCCAAAAACAAATCCTGATTAGCAAGATTCTACTGTATATCCCTCCCAGCCAGCCTGTTGCCTGAAAGTATGCATCACATTATGTTTTTACGCCCCTCTGGATGTTGTCATTGCGGTGTGTGATGGTGGGAGTGAGTGGGAGTGGGAGTGGGAGAAAACACCCTCGCAGGACACCTGAACCCTATGTCGAGCCTACCTCTTGTTGCTATTAATAAAATATATGCCACGCCAGTGCCAGTGCCAGTGGCAGCGCCATCGCACGCACACCACCACGACTCTCTCACAATCACACGATTGATTGCCTTTTGTAACTGTGACTCTGTAGCTTGCTCTTCTTCCTGTTGTATATCCTGGGCCCTGCTCTGCTCTCCACTCTCCTTATTGCATAATAATAAGTTTGCCATTATTTTCCCCTCACCAGCTTGGATTTCCATTTTTTTTTGTCCTTGGTTGGTAATTAAATATGGATTTTTGTTGTCGCACAAAAATTTAATTGCTTAGAAAAGGGAGAAGCAGGCAGCAGGACCTTTAACCTTTAGGCTGATGCTGTGACTTGAATTTGACAAAAATGAAAAGTGTATTTAATCGATAAATGACCTGCTAACGAAATGAACAGGACTTTCTGTTGCTTTGTTATTTTGTGTCCTGTCTGAGCATTCAAATCCCGGAAAGCTGATTATTGAGTTCAAAAATTCCAATCACAGAGCGTCGGAACAGGTACTGGTGGTAGGTTAGGTAGGGGAGGCGTAAAAAACAATTTTTGGTATCCATTAGATACGCAACTAATGCTACACAGAGAGGGGAGGAGCAGGAGGAGGAGGAGGAGGAGGAGGAGAGACCCATACCTTAAACCCCCTTTGGGGATGGCGGCGCACAAGGGTTAAGCTAGCTACTACTCTACCACCACCTTGTGTATATATTTTTAGGGGCTCGCAACCTTTCCAAGCAGCTTAAATCGTATCCATAGGCATTATGGTGCCGCCCCCTCCCTCCCTCCTTCCCCATTTATTTATGTATCTGTATCTGTATCTGTGTGTGAGTCGCGATTTAAAGGCAAAGCCCTAAATAAGCCAACCATTGGGCCAAAATACATTTCCATTTTCCATTTTTAAATAAATGTAATTACAGTTTTCTGCCACTTCAATTAGAAAAAGTAATCTCCTTGTTATCCTTTCATTTAGTTTGTCGTTTATCCTTTCGGAAAAAATCGTGTAAACAAATATGAACCATAAATAGTCGATGGAAGAGACATATAAACTTTTTATTACAATTTTGTGATGGGGTTTTTGTGATTTTTTGCGTGGCCAAAATGTTTAATCAATATGCGGCCAGAAGACCGAATATTCTTGGGCAAATAGGTATAGAGAGTGTGTGTATACCCCTTGGATATATCTGTGTTTGTTGTGTGGTATTGCACATTTATGCACTTACACCCCCCCACCCCTCCTGCAATATACATTTCTTTTCTGTTTATTGACACACATTCATCGAGTGAGAGGTTTTTTGTGCTTTGGAAAGCATTCTGCCATGGTCTTGCATATTTATTGAGGCTCACACTCGGGTGCCTGGGGATACTATCCAGGTGTTCTCCTCTAATGGACAGAGAATTATCCAGGTGTACCTGGACTACCTCGTACTAATAGCGAGTTATTAAATGGATTTTGAATCGATGTAAAAACTGTTGCAGAAAAACCTTTTACCGACTCGAACAATGTCTATAATGGTTGTCTGGCTAAAAATATGTCACTTCTCGTTCTGTGCTACCCAGGATTGCAATGTCGATTTCATTAGGTTACTGTATAGTGTTTGGTTGGAGGCTTTCTTTAGTGGCACACACGACATACAGTGACTAACACACCTTTAACCCTACTAGCCACACCCCTTTTTTTGGGGTCTGTGTGTGCCTGGCCTGTGTCAGAATGTTCATTTTCGTCCTCTTATTATTATTTCGCTTTGCCGTTGCCAAAACAAAATTCCATGGCATTGCTAGGAGGGTGGGTGGTGGTCTGGTATGGCGATGGCGATGGCGATGGCGATGGCTCGCTCCTCCCCACCTCACTCCAAACCAAATTGAATATAAAACAATCAACTTTATATTGCCGTCTGACACGACACGAAAAAATGCACGCAACAATAGCTTCAAAAACAAGAGGAACAACCCGAAAAGAAATTGAAAACTAAGAAATAGGAAATAGTTTGATTCAATAAGGAATTATAGTTCAACCTAACAGATCTTCTCTCTAGTCCTGTATCCTCTCTTACCATTTTGAAGTGAATTTTTATGCCAGTATGATGACGACAACTTTGATTGAAGTATAAACTGGCTGAAAACAAGGAATTGGATAATGGCACTCGGCTAAATCAGCTTTATATTGTTTTTTCTTTATAGTTTCTTTTTAGGGTTTCTCATCCTCCTCTCTACCCTCTATCGTGTTTTCTTTTTGTTTTGTTTTTGTTTTGAGGTTACCGGGTTAAGTTTATGACTTTGCACGCATTCCTCTGCATTGGCTTGGCTGGCAGCAATAGCCGAGAGCCCCGTATTTTGTTCTTTTTTCTGTTTAACCCCAACCATGCCACATGCCACATGCCTCCTTTGGCGACTAAATGAAATCAACTCTATAACTGGCGCCCAAACGTGGGGCCTCAGAATGAAGAGGGAAAGAGAACTTGTCGCAACTGTTTTTTGTGAGCGTAACGGTTCTTCTTTCTTTCTATCTGCTTTGGTCTCTTTTTCTCTTTTCCATCTTTTAGATTTAATTTTTTTTAAGTAGAGTTGTTAAAAGTAGGGAATTAGTGACGGAAGCTATTCAAAATTGTTGTTTAAAGTTTCAACTGTGGAATAGAATTTTTTTTACTAGCATCCTTTTGTTTTATGTCCTTTGCGTAACCCTGGACTTGGCAAGCCGAAACTACTTCCGACAATGACCTTTGACATTTTCGCCACTAAACTGCAAGTGCTGCTGCAGATACTTTGTGGTTTCTCCAGCCATTTGTATCTGTTTATCTATGTATCTTTGTATCTGTAGCTTGATATATATATAGACAGTTATAATTAGCATAGTTTGGCCAACTGGGATTTAATTTGAAACAAAATGTCTTAATACAAAGCAACAGTAGTTGGCTAAAACTGAAACTGAAACACCACAACAATCATAACTAACTCATTAGCACAAAAAACTTTTCCTTCTCTATAGTAGCGGCAGTGGTGGCAGTAGTATTCCCCTTTTTTTTCCACTTTTACTTGCTGGCTGCCTGTTTTGAGGTCACAATTTGGGTTACCCTAGTGACAGACTGATGATGGGTGGCAGCAGGGTGGTTGGGTTGGGTGGCTCTGTTCTGCCGGAAAATGAGTTTTTCGTTTGGCATTTTATTGAGTTTCTGGTGGGTGTTTGTGTGTGTGTTTTGCCGCTAATTTCAAAACAGTTAGCCAGCTAGTTAGGCACTTTGACAATCGAAATAAACTAATTATATAATTTATATATTTTTTTTTTAGGACATTGCTGCCTACATCAAGAAGGAGTTCGACAAAAAATACAACCCGACATGGCATTGCATTGTCGGTCGCAACTTTGGATCGTATGTGACACACGAGACACGCCACTTCATCTACTTCTACTTGGGTCAGGTGGCCATTTTATTGTTTAAGAGCGGTTAAAGTATTGTCGAGTCGGATGAAGTGGTGGTGAGGAGGCTGGCGGCGGTGCAGCGGCTGCAGCAGGAGCAACTGCAACAGGAGCAAGGGCAGCAGCAGTATCAGCGAGAACAACAAGAACAACAAGAACATGAACAGATTGAACAACAACAACCCCCCCAACAACAACAACCAGAACAACATGATGATGAAACAAAGATACACCAGCGCGTTAAGCAACAACACGAAGCGGCATTATCTCCACAACAAGTCAAAGACAATGAACACAATGAAGACGGCGATGAAGAAAAGGGAGAAGACATAGAAGATGATGAAGGAGCAGATGAAATGGAACCATCTGCTGATAAAGATCAACCCGAAAAGCACACAAATCGTTACACAACAACAGCCACACAAGCCGAAGAGGAGGAGGAGGAGGAGTGGAACATGGAACTAAGCGAGGAGGATGAGGATCATCAGGCCGACGCAGGAGGAGAGCAGGAGGATGATACCGATAATGATGACATTATAGACGATGAGGACGACGATGACGAAGACGATGATGATGGCACCATTGTCGAGGATAGCGATGCCACCAGCTGTAGCAGTTGTCGTCGCGCCGAAATCGAAGATCAGCAGCTGCAGAATCCATCTCAGTAATAGTTCCATTTCCGACCAATATCTTCGGCCGTATACGTACATATATCATACGATGCATGATTTGTAAATGTAAGGAATACCCCTATTGTTGGGCAGGGTATTCCTTCCATTCCAATTTGTAGTGCACGAACGCCACCCCCCCCTAATAGAATCTCGCTGAACTTGTGAAAAAAATTGAAAAAATTTCGAAAATGAAAATGGCAGAGCTGAGTAGAAGAGCATATGATGATGCAGCAAAAAAAAAAAAAAAGAATAAATAAATAAAAAATACCAGACACAAAATACACAAAATACTAAAATGGTATACCAACGTTATTTTTAGCTATCGATCATTTCTCCACCAAATCCTTAGCATTGATTTGGTTTATTTTCGAAAAAAACCACCACAAGCACACACTACAAAAGGCACCACCAACACCACAAGTATATAAATGTATGATTTAAGTTGCCCACTGCCCGGCCCCCCCTCAACACCTCTCCGATCATCCAAAAATTGTACCTCCTAATTATTTTTTTGGTTAATAAACAAAAAAAAAAAAAAAAAATGGATACAAATGTATATTTATGTGCTGGCGCTTTGTTTTGGCCTTATAATTTAATTTGTAAACATGCAAGAGAGCAATTAAACCATTGTTACATAGAAATCAACCAAAAATCAAGGATTTACTGTCCTTTTTTGTTTTTTTCCTCCATTTTGTTATCGTTGGAATCACACACATATTGTAGTAGCTCTTGAATAGTATTGTCCTTGGAATATTTACATGAAAATGTTTTATGTAGAAATATGAAATATATTTTTAAGGACAATATTTGCAAAGGGACACACACACACCAACACACACACACACACACACACGCAGGCATTAGTACAGGCAACAACCACCACTACAACCGAACGAGAAAAGCAAGAAAGGAAAAGCAAAGATGGATTATTTATTGAACTCTCCGCTTCAATGGGAGGCGAAAAAGAAGAAAAAAAAAAATAAAATAAAAAATACAAAATAGAAAAAATGTCAAATTTGCATACACAGGCACACACACACACAGACACAGAGACACAAACATAGAGGCATGTCCCGACACGTCCTTACATCCTTACACCTAATAGATATACTTATACAATGTATTATTCATTGCTTTCGAGCAATACCAGAGTCTATATGTGTGTGTTAGTGTGTTCGGCATGGATTTTCCCATCCAAAGGACTCTCCTACACACACACACACACACACTAAGCCCCCATTGCTTTTCCCTTGATTGCTAACCAACAACAACAACAACTACAACTACAAACAATTACAACAACAACTACAAAATATACAATATATATATATATGTGTATGTTTATATATGTATATGTGTGTGTACGTGTGTATATGTATTGTCCATCCACAGCAACAAAGTATGCAGCAAAAAATTTTGTAGAACTGCATAAAGCAGAATTAAAGAAAACTAAAGAAAACCAAATCCACAAAAAAAAAAGGAAAATATAATTATCATCTTGTCGTTTATATAAATGTGTGCTATGTGTTTCTTCGAATCGGATTTATGTTATACAATGGATAACCCAAAGAGGAAAAAATATAAGAAATCACAAAATAATATATATATATATTATTCATGCAAGAAATACAACAAAAAATAAAGTAAAATTGGTGTAAATTATGCAAAAGAGCAAGCAAAATACAAGAATCTTAAGTAAAAAAAACAAAAACCTACTAAAAAAAAAAAAAACCATGCTTAATACGTAATTTCCCAAAAGAAACACATACACAGAAACACACAGAAAGCAAAAGGATAACACACACACACACTTACGTACGTACGTGTTTCTCGCATATTTGTACACCGTGCACCTCTCTTTGGCTATTGCGTTTTAGATTATTGCTCAGCACGTTTTTTGCGTAGACACAACTAACGGTAATTTATGCTAACGGTAACGGTAAGATATGGCCACTTCCCCCTTTCTCACCTCTCACTTCTCAACACCGCCTCTAACCTAACCCCGCCCCCTCTCACTCACTCACTCGAAGTAAAAAAAAACAAAAAAAAAAAAAACGGAAAACGCGAAACACGAGAAAACTAAAAATTTTTTTTCTTAAAAAAAAAAGATGGCGCGCGAACACAACAAAAAAACACACGAGGACTTCTAATAAGTGTTTATATATACAAATATATATATATATATATACATATGAAAAGATAAAAGAGCATAATTTTTTGTCATAATGCAAAATATTTGTGTGCAACCGAGCATAAGAAACCAATTTTTGATGTAACAGATACAAAAGAAAAAAAATGAAAAATGCAAAAAAAAACTACAAAAAATGATGGAATGCAAGAAAGAATACAAAATGGTGGAAGAATGTAACCGTAAAAAGTGAGATTAGTGAGCGAAATGTAAGCGGGAAAAGCGCGCTAGTTTCTTATGATTTTCTTCTCTTAGTTTTTCTCTTTTCCATTTTCTTCTCACCCCCACGTTGTCTAGTGAATATCCGCTTTTCATTCTTTTTTTTATTTTTATTTCTATTTTTTTTAAGCCGATCCATTTTCTTTTGTAGTAACTTTTGAAACTCAAATCTTGTAGCTGCCATTTCTGAGATGAAAAAAACTAAGAAGAAAAATACAAAAAAATGGTTACAAAAAGTAAATTAACATAAAAAAAAAAACTAGTTTAAACTTAGTTTGTAAACTTGAATTCTTTGATTATTTGTTTATTCAATGTCAACCACTTTACTTGGCTCTCTTTTTTTTGTGCAAGGAACAAACGTTAATTAAGTTTTTTGTAAGAGTTAGTAAATTTTATGTGAGGTGGAGCGAAAAGCGGCAGTTGCAGATTGCAGAATTGTGAAATGCGAAATGCGAGAGAAAAACTGCAAAGCGATGGAGGCAATTTCAAGTAACAATACGAGTAAGACAGGAGAAAAAACCAAGTAAAAAAAAAAAACAAAATGAGATCTTCAATGTGAAATAAAAGTACTTCTTTGAAACCAGGGATGCGTGTAGATTCAAATTATTGAAAAGGGCGGGAAAAAAATGGTGGTTGGTAAAGCTCATCTCTAAAAATGTCCAAAAGGTAAATAAGTTTGAATATATTTTTATTAAACACATTAATAAACATATATTTATTATAATTTATTTCCCTTTAAGGAAAAGCTTTTTTTTTACCAGAAAACTATAATAGAACAAGCTTTTTCAGCTGAAAACTATTTTTAAGTGTTGGTAAGCGTTTTAATAAATAAGCTTTTACAGTATATATTGCCCTTAAAAAGTTAGTATTTTTTAGCGCCACGTCTGTTATGGTCCCACTGGGCACACTGGAACGAAGTTGTGTTGTGCAATAGAGTTGATAAACGAAACTTGGTTCTATTTTTTTTATTGTTTAACTTACAACGACGCCCGGCGGTGCGACTGAGACGGCAAATCCAGCGTGCGATCCATCCTAAAACTAAATCCTAGTCGAGATTCGATAAGATCGTAATTATTAATCAGCGAAAATGTTGCGTACCCTGTCACGCGTTAGCGAATTGCCAATTATTGTTAAGCAACTGCAAAAAGTACGTAATCCTGCTTGCCCAGCTATAGAAAAATTCAAGAATAGATAAAAACTAACATCTCAAATGTTTGTCACTAATTTTGTTTAAAAATAAAATCAAAAAAAAAAAAATCAATTAAATCACTAAAACAAACAACAACACATACACAAAGCGTTGCAATAACAGTCGCACGATCAGCTGCAACATCGACCGGAAGAGCAACAACAACAAAAAGACGAATATACCAGGAAATGGGAAAAGGATACTACAACAACAACAACAACCATCACTGATATCGGTTAGATATTCATCGTCGTTTTTCGGTTTATTCCAGAATGCAGCATCAGCTGGTGTGGCAAAAAGCAACAACTATGCCACGGAGGCCACCATACAAGTGAATCGGGTGAGCATAAAAATATATTATATATATATACCGTTACAACAAAAAAAAAAAATACTAAAAACTTTCAAAGGATTACATAATGCGCTTTCTGGCAAAGAGATAGCAATAGTTACTAGCTGTCTGTGTGGTTAGAGATGTGCGCGTGTGTGTGCGTGCACAGGGTTGCAATTATGCCGGTCAACGGAATTTCAAAACGGCAAGGTCACGCAGTCAGTGGAACAACACGGAGATTCTTTCGTTTAATTCTCTTTCGCACGACATTGCTGTTTTAGTCGCCTTCCCTTTATCGCTCTGGTTTAGCACGCTCTGCTCTTTGCGTGGCCGCCGCGTGACTGTTCACGCACAATAAAAGCGTTATCAGCTGGGGGATCGGTGATTGCCTATATCTCTCTTCCCTACCCTCCTCTCTCCATCTCGCTCTCTTGTCTATCTGTCTGCCTCTCTATTTACGGTAATTGTTCCCTGGGAATTATGGAATATGGAATTCCCTGGGAATTATGGTTCATAAATCATATGGCTCTATACATGTATTTCCATTCCAAGCATAATCTGTGTTCTGGCCCTGACATTGCTTTAGCTTTATCAGTTTACCGTTATTATAAACAGCTGATCATCAGCTGTTTGATGTTCTCATTTCGGTAATCAGCTGTTAGGGTTATTTGGGGGTTTTCCTTTTTATTTAGTTACTTTTTTTTATTAAAAAAACGAGTTTATTTGTCAAAATATTTATGTATCTGTTTTAATTTAAAATATTTATCACTTTTTGTTATCTTATCAGCTGTTTGATGACAGAATACTAAATAATTTCACTAAAAAATGGATACAATTATGTTGAAATATCATTTTTTTATGGAATTCTATTCTAATAACTGTTTTTTTTTAAGTGTTTTGAAAGAGTTCCTTTTTAAAAGACAACTTTTAAGATAGAAATGGCATTTGATCGATATAGTTTATCCTTTTTATATCGAAAAAAAATACTAAAACTCGTTAAAATACTAAAACTTAAAAAAGAAACTAAAAAAATAATAGAATTCTCTTGAGACTTTAAAGTTTTTTTTAATATTAGCTCTTTTAAAATGTTTAAGAAAGTTTTCTTTTAAAAATTAATTTTTAATCAAGCCAAAAATTGGCATCTTTTATCGATTTCTTATCTAAAATCGATAAACTATCAAAAACTTTTTTCTAACGTTTCATGTTTAAGAATTTTAAAGTTTTAAATTTAAAAAATCTCCTCTTTTCCTTAAAAATAAAGAAAAATTAATCAAAAATTGTCAACTTTTAGCCCTTCAAGCTGCACCGCCTGGAGGAGGGACCTGCCACCGAAGTGAAACTGACCAAGGATCAGGCCCTCAAGTACTACACACAGATGCAGACCATCCGGCGACTGGAGACCGCCGCCGGCAATCTCTACAAGGAGAAGATCATCCGCGGCTTCTGCCATCTGTACTCCGGCCAGGAAGCCTGCGCCGTCGGCATGAAGGCGGCGATGCGCGACGTGGACAACATCATCTCGGCGTACCGTGTCCATGGCTGGACCTATCTGATGGGTGTCTCGCCGAACGGTGTCCTGGCCGAGCTGACCGGCGTCCAGGGTGGCTGTGCCCGCGGCAAGGGCGGCTCCATGCACATGTACTCCCCGAACTTCTACGGTGGTAACGGTATTGTGGGTGCCCAAGTGCCACTCGGCACCGGCGTGGGCTTGGCCTGCAAGTACAAGGGCAACGGTGGCATGTGCCTGGCGCTGTATGGCGACGGTGCCGCCAACCAGGGACAGGTGTTCGAGGCCTACAACATGGCCTACCTGTGGAAACTGCCCGTGATCTTTGTCTGCGAGAACAACAACTACGGTAGGCTTTTGGATTTCCATTTTTGAAGTTGAAACTAATGTGGGTTTCTTTCAGGAATGGGTACTAGCTCGGAGCGTGCCTCTTGCAACACGGATTACTACACGCGCGGCGATGCTCTGCCCGGTATCTGGGTCGATGGCATGGATGTCCTGGCTGTGCGCAGCGCCACCGAGTTCGCCATCAACTATGTGAACACCGTGGGTCCCCTGGTCATGGAGACGAACACGTACCGGTACTCTGGACACTCGATGTCCGATCCCGGCACCTCGTACCGTACCCGCGAGGAGATCCAGGAAGTGCGTCAGAAGCGCGATCCGATCACCTCCTTCAAGGAGCTCTGCATCGAACTGGGTCTCATCACCGCCGATGAGGTTAAGGTGGGTGGTAGTCAGTTTATGGTTTATAAGATCCTTCTTAAATATTTTGTGTCCTCTGGTTTTGCAGGCCATTGATCTGAAGGTGCGCAAGGAGGTCGATGAGGCCACTGCCTTTGCGAAGAGCGATGCCGAGCTGGGTGTTAGCCATTTGTGGACGGATGTCTACTCCAACAACCTGGAGCCCAAGCTGCGCGGCACCATTGGCTTCGATCTGGATCACATCCAGGAGCGCAAGGGCGTCAACCACTAAAGCCTTTAAAGACGGGCAACGAATCCGATTCGGGGAACTCACACAGGACATAGGACACTGGACACTGGACACAGGACTAGGACTAGGACTAGGACATAGGACTCGGACTACAAAATACTAAACACACATAAGCGAAATCTCTAGCTCTTAAGCGAAAAGTTGAAGTTGGAAAGATAGATGATAGACGATGAGAACCCAAGAAACCCAAGAACATAGCTAATCGGAGCACTCCCAAAGTAATCACATCGTAGAGCACCATTTAAAAGAAGAAGAAAACCACAACTCACCGTAGAATGAGGTGGGCGGGGATGATACTGGATTATTGGATGGACGGGGGGACTACTGCATTGGATATTATATTACGAAAGTGTTCAGGATAAAGCGAAAGGTGTAAATTGTTGAAAATATAAATGCCTAGAAAAAAAATGTAAAAAAAATGTGTAATGATTAATAGCTTGTAATGATAATTTATTTAAGTAATAGTTTAACTTAATATTCCATGGCTTGAGGGATAAACCCTATTTGTGGTCCTGTATCGCCATCCCTCTCCACTTTGTGTCACTTTTGAACTGATTTGATATTTCTGTCGTTTCTTTACGTTTATCTACCTCAGCATAAGGCACTTTTTATTTTTGTTTCATTTCCCGAACGCCAAATTCAAAATTTGCGTTTGCCTTACGTGGTGATTCCAATCCGGACCAAATGCCAAAGCCTCGCCGTGTCCAATGGCTCCTGCTCTGCAGTGGCCTCCGCTCCAAGCTGGCTCGACGTCTGCTCATCGATGGCCCAATCGGCCCAGGGTCGGGCGTGAAGGCGTGTCAAATCCGTCGTCAAAAGTACAGTTGCCTGACCCTGGAGAATGTGAGTCTACTTCAGGATATCTATATCCTTTTTCAATGATTTTTAGCTAGAATAGTACCAGGTACTATAACTTATAGATTCTAAGGTTCTAAGATTCTAATAACTCTGGAAAAGTAACAGATACTATGTAGTTTAGATTTAAAATTGTATATTTTTGTAAAGTTCATTAAAGCTAATCTTTTTTTTTCATATATACTGAATAATATTAGTCTCTATATGGTTATCTATATAATTTTTCAATGATTTTTATTTAGAATCGTAGAGTACAGACTTTTAAGTATATTTCTAAGATAAAAGTACCAGGTATTGTATAGTTTTTATTGAAAAGTATCAAATATTTATAAAGTTTATAAAATAACTATAAAATAATATAATAGAATATTTATATTATTTTCCGATTCTTTTTAATTAGAATGGTATTATAGAGTACAGATTTTTAGGTATATTTTTAAGATCTTTTCGAAAAAATACTCGGGGAAAAGTACCAGGTATTGTATAGCTTGGATTTAAAAGTGTATATAATATCATATACTCTATATCTATATAATCTTAACGTGGTACCAGGTATTACATACTAAAGCCTATAGTAAAGTCTTTTAATATTTTTTATAAATATAAGACTCGGGGAAAAGTACATAATACTTATAAAGTTCATAAAAGTTTACAGATTTTCTCAAATAATACCATAGTTATAATCATATATCCTGGAGGATTTGAGTCTGTATAAGAATATCTACATTATTTTTCGAATATTTTTAAATATTATTCAGGCCGATGGTTCCTGAAAGTACCAGGTATAATTAAGTTAAGACTTTATAGTATGTTTTTAATATTTTTGTTGAAATAATACTCGGGGAAAAGTACCAGGTATTGTATAGTTTAGATTTAAAAGTATGTATTACCTATAAAACTTTATAAAAGTTAATAATTATGATTTATAATATCATAATACCATCTTTCATAAGCATATATCCCTTATCTTGGAGAGGGGAGAGTATCTTTATAGTTTTTCTATAATTTATTAAATAAAATGCTTGATAAAAGTACCAGGTATTATAAAGTAAAGACTTTAAAGTATATTTTAAAGATTTCTAATAAAAAAGACTCTGAAAAGTACCAGATATGGTATAGTTTATATCTAAAGATTAATAATACCTATAAAGTTTATAAAAGTTGATAGATTTTATGAAATAATACCATAGACCTATGGCGTGAGTCCTGAAAAGGATATTTTCAAACTCCAAACTAATATTATAATATTTCGAAGCCCTTTAAACCCCAATAACTTCGATCACCATTCCGCCCACAGACATTCAAGTGCTACGAGTTGGAAAAAGGCCCCCCAATGGACGTCGAGTTGTCCCGCGAGGACGCCATTGCCATGTACACCCAAATGCTAGAGACGCGACGCTTTGAGGTCTTAGCCGACGCCGAGTATAAGAAGCGGACTATTCGGGGCTTCTGCCATCTATATAATGGCCAGGAGGCGGTGGCCGTCGGGATGATGCAGCGTCTCCGGAAATGCGATTCCGTGATAACGGCATACCGCTGCCACGCATGGACCTACCTGATGGGAGTGCCCCTTTTCGAAATGATGGCCGAATTGGTGGGCTTCAAGACGGGATGTAGTCGTGGCAAGGGCGGCTCCATGCACATGTACTGCGATAAGTTCTACGGCGGCAATGGCATTGTCGGGGCCCAGGTCCCGCTCGGTGCCGGCGTTGCCCTCGCCCATCAGTACCGAGAGGATGGGGGCGTCTGCGTGACCCTCTACGGGGACGGTGCTGCCAATCAGGGCCAGATCTTCGAGGCCTTCAACATGGCCAAGCTGTGGTGCTTGCCCTGCATTTTTGTTTGCGAAAATAATCACTATGGTATGTTTAAAAATCTTTTTATAAACTAAGAACTCCCCCGATTGCTCTTAAACTTTACACAAATCTGTATTATAATGAGAAATAGTGAAAATCGAAAGAATTGGTCCTCTATATATAGCTTACAAAGAGATATAACCTAAAACTCGATTATATATCCGCAATACCAACTATTCTCAACCATAACTTGGCCAAAAGTAGTCTGATTTCTAAATGCCATATCTTTTAAATCTTGGATTTTCTGGTACTTCCTTTTGGTTTAAAAAACTATCAATAATTTTTGATTTTTTTTCAATTACATTTTTTCTAAGGGGTAACATCATAAAAATGTTCGAAAATTGATAAAAATTTTTGGTTTCTATATTTTAGCTTAGATCTATGGAAATTCCAATTACAAGCTTTTAAAGGTATGACATTTGGAAATCGGTTTAGAATTGACAAAGATATTGATTTTGAAAGGTTTAGAAAATGGCTAAATGTCAAAAAAGTTTTTGAAAATCAACTAAACGTTTTAAAAATTTTAAAGAACGATTGTAACTTAAATTTAATAATAATAATCGGTTTTCAAATGATTTATTTTCAAAAACTATTGAAGATTTAAAAAAAAAGCATATATTTGAAAAGTGAATTGTATTTTTTTTTTAACTTTTGAAAAACGTTTTCGAACGTGAAATGAATTTCTAAAATATAAATTTTTGAAGGCTTATAGAGAGAGAGGAAGAGAATGGAACTTTGAATACAAATATATATCCTTATCCTTAAGGATATATATATCCTTTCAACTCATTCCCAAAAAGAGATTATTAATTTTATTATTTTTCAATTTCAGGAATGGGAACCAGAGTAGATCGGGCCTCCGCCATGACAGAATTCTACAAGCGTGGCCAGTACATGCCCGGACTGTGGGTGGACGGGAACCAGGTGCTGGCCGTGCGCAGCGCCACCCAGTTCGCGGTGGACTATGCCCTGGAGAATGGACCCATCGTAATGGAGATGTCCACATACCGGTATGTGGGCCACTCAATGTCCGATCCGGGCATCAGCTATCGGTCCCGCGACGAAGTAACCAAAGTGAGGGAGACCCGTGATCCGATAATCAGTTTCCGTAATCAAATGCTCCAGCTGTGCCTGATCACCGAGGAGGAGCTGAAGAAGCTGGACGTGGAGATCCGGAAGCATGTGGATCTCGAATGCAAAAGGGCACTCAACGGGAAAGAGGTACCCTTGGAGGAGCTATACGCGGATGTCTATTCAAAGAATTTGGAGCCGAAAATTCGTGACGTCTCCGGCTACAAGCTCGAGCACATTGGTCTCGCCGATGTCTGTTTCGGGAAGCCGCGAAAGACGAGTCCCAACGAAATGTGCGATGTGCCTGTGGGAGATGCTGCATTGCTCGCTAAGGCCAAGGCCGCCAAGGCGGAGGCGGATGCCAGGAAGAAGAAGCAGACTGCAGAGGGGGGAAGGATGCGAAAAAGGGGGAAAATCCGAGCAAAAAGGGCGACAAAAAAGATAAGGCTGGCGGGTCAGCCAAGGCGGCGGGCAAGGGCGATCCAAAGGCGAAGGCTGGGGGCGCTGCCAAGGCTGGGAGCGCCGCCAAGCCGGAGAACAAGACGCCGGCCAAGCCCGCTGACAAAAAAGGTCCACCGCCGCCACCGTCCGGTGGGAAGCCACCGTCGGGCGGGAAGCCACCGGCGGGTGGGAAGCCACCGGCAGCTGGGAAGCCACCGGCGGGTGGGAAGCCACCAGCCGCCAAAAAGTAGAGTAATGTCTAGCGGGGGGAGTGGAGGCGTAGGTGTAGGTATCTGCTATCCGGCATCTGGGAATCACGTCAAGTCAAGTTGCCCACCCCCCGAGCTGCTTCTGTTAGAAAGCTTCAGTATCCAAGACTCAAACCTACATTGTGGCCAAAATTGTTTAGTTCTAATTTACAGTAAATTCTAGTTATAGATTTTTGGACAAAGTTTTACTTATTAAGAAAACATAACAATAAAACTTCAAATTTATTTATTAATTTTATTGAACAATTATAATTTTTTAATTTCTGGTTATAACAGCTTTTTTTAGCCGATATCCTGGCGGAAAAGCCTTTATTTTATTCTACTTGTCATAAAATATTATTTGTATGTTAATATATTAAGCAAAAAGGCTAACTTTTATGTTTAAATAATAAATAATAATAAATTTGTATTTAAACTGAATTGTTTTTTAATGTTCTAAAAAGTATTAATAATATATGTATCTGCAATAAAATTTTATAAATTATTAGAAAATTATAATTTAAGGTTAAGAAACCATACACTTTATTTATTTTTGTTTTTAAATAAAAATATATATTTGTATATAGTTTGTAAATAAAATTATACTATTTTTGAATGTATAAATTCTATTTAAAAAAGTGTTAAAATAAGTTTAAAAAATGATAAAAATAATAAAAAAAACCTATAAAAACTATATTTATTTTAAAAGTTATTTAAACTTTAAATCAAATAAGAAATTAATCTGATCTGTCCACTTATCCAGTGCACACTGTAAAAGCTCTTGGCCCCCAACGCCACCCCTGCCACAACCCCAAAAGGAAAAGCTCCCCAAACAGACACCTGTAAGAGATCGAAAGATTTCCTAATTTTTTTCTTCTCGCCCAGCACATTCCGTATTCCATATTCTATGTAGAAGAACCCATATAGCTGTAGTCTGGTAATCAGGGTAGTTCGTCCATTTATCATCCGTTTAAATGGCGGACAAGTCCACGCGCTGTCTACGCCCCGTCTCGCTTGCACTCAGTCTGGCGTCTAGCTCGCACACACAGGGGACACCTGCCCGTGTCGTTGGTGTCGCTGGGAAGAAGAATCCGCTGCGAAGAATCCGAAGAAACGGGAATTCAGTCTCCTCGCGATGCTCTGGCACTGATCTTCTCTCCGCCGATCTTCACGTGCGTTCTATTCTTGTTTTCTTTTTATTTTCCGGCATTCTCTCTGTCTCTTTTTCACATCTTGTGGGTGCTATTTAAATATATCTGTTTTTTATTTATTTTTTTATATTTTATGTGAGATATGTGATTAAACTTTTAAAGGAGAAATTAAATAATAATTACGGTTTTCTTCAAAAAGTGTTAAAAATTGTGTGTTTTTTTTTAATTGTTAAAGTAAAAAATAAAAATAAAAAGTGTTTCTTTGATAAAAAAAATATAAATATTTATGGTTTTGAGTAATAAACAAAAATATAGATTTATGTGCGTGTTGTTCTGATAAAAAAATAAATATTTTATAAACTAAGTACAAAATAAACATTAAAAATAAATCAAAATGAATAAGAAAGAAAAATAACATAAGAATATAACATAATTAATTCTGAAAATATTAAAAAAAATGCTCAACAAAAGTGTTTAAAGAAAAAAACACCAAAATATGTACCTTAAGTGAAGGATTTTTCAATAAATCCATTCAAATCTTTTCTAAATATATATAATAAAATATTTAATAAATATGAATATAAAAATAAATATATAAAGAACATGAAATTAAATAAAATTAGTCTATATCTTGTGCCAGATTTTTTTTTGACAAAAAACGACTGAGAACTTTGACAAACAAATTTCAACACTTCCTTGGTTTTTTATGCCTTTTTTTTGCTTTTAGCTTCCTGCTGTGAAATACTTATTATTTTAGATTTGCACTTTATGTTTCTGTTTTTTTTTAGTGGAAAATATTTATATTTATTTTGGTTTTACCCTGTGACAGAAATTACTAAAAAAACAACAAACAATAGCAATAATAATAACAATAAAAAAATATGGAAAATTTTAAAATGAAAACTCATCAAAATAAATGAATTGTTAAAATGCACTAATTAATACTCAATGACCAAAAAACAACAACAAATAAGCCAGGAGGAGCTACAACAAAAATCACAATAAAAACAAATATAATTGATGGATATTCTGGCCATAAAAAAATAAATGTAATTAGCAAATAAAAAAACGAGAAAATAAATCAAAGATTCAGTAATATTTGCAGGTAAGGAATAAAATATATGATTTATTTTTAGAATTGCTTAGAATGATTGTTAATTATTGTTTTAATTTAAATTTTAAATTATTTGTGTCTTCATTTAAATTCCAACCAAGAGCTGATCAAATAAACTCAAATACCCATTTTTTACGCTCGACTTCAAGTGATACACTTGAGCAGAATTTTTTATTTATTTTTTTTTTTGATGAAGAGATCATTCAGGAACACAGAGAGAAAAAAAAGAAGACAACTGTCTTCTTATATATTCATTATACGGGTATATATGATCCAGGGCCAAGAAGTCGAGTGGCATTTTTTCAGTATTTCCGCTACATTTGCATAGACGGCGGCCTGCGATGGGGGGGGGCTCTGTGGAGTGTAAGGTGAGCGAAGAATCGCTGAGAATCATCAAGAATCTTCTTCGATTTAAATTCAGCTGAAAAAGCAGCTAAAAAGCAAAATGAAAACCGACCGTAATGCGAGGCACATGTGATGGAAGATCATGATCTGGAAATGAAAACGAAAACGCCACCAACACGGCGTATACTCAACCAAATTGAGGCGAGGAGCCCAAGGCGAGCTAATCCCGCATCTAATAAATATAATCATCATTTCTGCCCAGTCCCTCTTCAAATTCCCAATTGAATAATTGAACAATCTAACGCTTCTCGGGGTCGTATCTTGCTCTTATTATTATTTTGTTTTTATTTTTAAAAATTCTCTCAAAGACGATCTATTCATTGGGTTGTGTCGTCTTTTAAAGATAAAAAAAACTCATTAGTATGAAGGTCTTGGGCGGCCTAATAAAAGGGGTTTCAGTTTTTAGTTACTGACCTATTAAGGATTTAAGATATAAGGGTCTATTTATTAAGAAATTATACATATTATATCATTTTTTGTTATTAGTAGTTTTTAATTAAAATTTTTATTTTCAAATTCTTCAAAAATTGTGTTTTCTTAAGAAAAAAAATGAAACCTGAACTAAAAATATAAAGCTTTTAGTTTAAAAAAAAAAGTGTTTAATATTGGTTTGGAATGATTAACTAAAGTATTCTTTAATACATAAAATTTTAAAATATATTTAGGCTACTTTTTTTCGCTGTAATTAAAAAAGGGTTTAGAATAAATTGTTGTTTTAAGAAAAACCTTTCAAATTTTAGGATCTTTGAAGAAATATAAGTACAATTTTTTTGTATAATCCTATAAATTTTAAAATAAATAAATTACTAAAAGACCTTATCTTTATATCTATCTTTTTTTACAGTGTAATTAAAGGCAATTATTAATTCTAAAATTTTTCTTTATAAAAGGCCTTTAAAATTTTAGGTTTTGTTTGAAGAAATATAAAATAAATTTATTTTTCATTTAATCCTATAAATCATATAAATTTAAAAATAAATAAATTATTTTTCGATGTGTATTTTTTTTTGAAAAATAAGATAGCTTTTATAGATAATGGCATTTTTAGAGAGATCTTGGCAATTTTAATTTCCCTCTTTCCTTATCGGCACTATTTTCCCTAGTTTTTCTTTTATTTTTATTTCTTTATTCATTTTTTTGTTGTTGTAAGGCGACAAAGAGCAACTGATGACGCGACCTTGGATCAAAATAGATTTTTATGCGCAAATTATATATTTATTTATTTTTTTTTGGGCGCTGGTGGGGTTTGCTTTGTGTTTTTATTTTTGTACAAAGACGATTGCCGCACGTCACCAAATGCCACACAGCAATTTGAATATTTTTCCTCTGAATTTCCGAGAATCATTTTTCGAAATTGTCTTTTCGAGTTTTGGCCCCTTTTGCGAGCCCCGTTGATACGTTTTGACCAAAAATATTTGGCCACGAGCGATGCAGCGAGGCGATGTCTGGCGTGGAAAGATAAGATCGCAGAACTCAAGTGCATTCCTTAGCAATTGCATTCGCATTTGCATTCCTTCGGCAGAGTGCAGTCGAATATCTAATTGAAATGAGCCAAGAAGCAAATTGAAATTGAATTGCATTTTGGCCTGGTTGATACTGGGGCGGGGGAGGGCTGATATAGTCATAAAAATAAAAGTGTTCAACGCATGGCTGGATTGCTGAAAACAATTTTTCAACAGCGAATCAAATTTTTATGCCTGCTTTTGTTGCAGTACCCCCCCACACCCTCTCCCGCCCCCAATCCGCCTCTATGTAAATATCAAAAAATAACGCCAGCTGTACGTTTTATATGGGTTTTTAATTGAAACTTTTAAATAGAATATTCACCCTGGAAATGAACAGTTTTTAATTGAGATTTGAAAATAGGGATATTTGATTACAGACAAAATAATAATATTTTTCATTAAGCTTAAGTTTTATAAATTTTATATACTTAGCAATATTTTAGACACTTTAATATAATTTTAGTTTTTTTGAAAAATATTTCAAAATAGTTTTTAAACCTTAAAAGTGTACAATTTTTAATAAATTTATTTTTATTATAAATATATATTAAATAAAAACAAATTCTATATCTAAAAAATGTAAGATTAGCATTTATTTCAATATTTTCTTTTTTTTACTAAAAATATACATAAATATTTAATAAACTAAAAACCCTTCTTAATACAATAAAGTTTAGCTTTTTGAAAGTTAAAAATGTAAGCTATAGAAATCCGATTTTGAAAGATTTTTTAAATTTAAAATTTGTTATTCCCACAAACTTTTTTCAAAGTAATTTTCTCTTCGAAATGGAATATCCCTCAAATCCCTTTGTCTCTAAAATCTTTATTGCCTCACAATGGCTTGCATTTTATTTCCCCAAAAACCATTCAAAAAGTAAATATTATTGCTCAAAATTCACAAATGAAAGTGCAGAGAAATACCAAGTCCGCTTTCAATGTATTTTATTTGAGAGAAAGCTTTTACCTCAAAATCTGACATCAGCTACAAAATAAATTCCATTTTTTTTGGTAGATTATTTTATGAAAACGACGACAAATTCCTGACAATTAGTCAACCGCATGAAGTAGGAAAAACATTTTGGGCCTCAGGCATAAAAAGCGGATTAAAACTTTTTTTTTATTTTCATTATTTTATCCATATTTTTTTTTAAGAAATACTAAAGAGGAAACACACACACAGATAGACAGAAATTGCAATCGAGAGCCTGACAATATTATTTATTTAATTTGTTGTGTTTTCGGTTCAAAAATAGATGCCAAAAACAACAATGGTGGAAATTTTGAGGAAAACTGCAAATGCCCAAGAAATGGTAATCAAGAAACGAACGTGACAGAAATATATAGATGAAAACATAAACACACGGCTAAATAAAACCTAATGATTCCAAAGAAAACACACAAAAAAGTGGGGAAAAAATGTGAAAAATAATGCATTTGCTTGTCAGGTGGGGAAATCTTAGAGAAGAACCTCTCGGAAAATCGAAGGGGGGCTAAGGGGGCCTATCCATTAGACACTGAATCAGCCAGCAGTCCTCTAATGACGAACCCCCTCAACCAAAATAAACAATCCGCAGCGAGAGGAAGTGCTATATCTCTTGACAGCTCAATGTCGTGTGACTATATCTCTTTGGACCCAAAAAGCAAGGGGCATTAGGCACCAGGGTGGACACTTTTGGGGGAGACTATCCCCCAATCATCAGCCGGAAAATGACTCAACCGAAAACAAGAACATGAATTTTCCGCCAAATTTCCTCAGGTGATACAAAAAAAAAAAAAAAAAACACAAGCAGAAAAAGTGTTTGACAGATGAGTTTATTTTAAAAACAATATACATATACCTTGAAAATGTTTAAAAAATATAAAACTTAAGGATATAAATAATTATTTAAACATAAATAATATTAAATTATATAAATATTTACTTGATGAAAGCTTTTTGGAATTTATTATCATTTAAGTCATTAAATTAATTCAAAAATATTATGTTATTAAAAATATACTTTATTCCTTTATTTCCTTTATTCATCATTAAAATTTTGATAGCCCTCATTGAAGCCAAAAACTAAAGTCAAATTATATGACTTTAATAAAAAGTATTCCTAAAATTGTTTCATGAATAATAATTGTCAAGGCTAGAATATTAAACAGATTAAAAAAAAATAATAAATAAAGAAGAACTAAAATTAATAAAATTAAAAAATAATTAATTACAAAACTAAAGGATAAAGTTGAAAAAAAATGAAAACAAAAAGTGTCATGACTTTAAGCCTTTAAATAATGAAATAAATATAGTTACATCTTCAAAATAAATATTTCAAATTTTCACCAAAATATTTTATAAAAAAATTATATATTTTGCTTAATTTAAATTAATTTTTTATCCGCAATTACTAGCCAACTGTTTTCACAATCAAATCAAGTAGATAGGCCCTCTTTATTTTGCAGTTGCAGTCAGTTTTTAGACCCAATTTAATGTTAATCGAAATGGGCTTTTTGATTGCCAATTCCCGTCACGTATAATGCGTGAATATCGAATGGGAGTTGGCCATAAAAACGCCAAATCAGCCAACAGCCATCAGCCAACAGGCAGGAGCCAGCAAAATGGTCAATTGAAATGCAATAAGGCACTAAACGTTAAACATTAAATAATTGACATGTCCATGTGGCTGGCCAAACAAAACCGAATATCAAATTAAATGTTTTGGGCCTTGTGTACCCAAAGCAAATAATTCCAGCATCTACTATATAGTCTATATGCTCTGTATCCCATATATATCTCATGCATATCGGATATCGTGCAATAGCCATGTCACAGCACGTGCTCCGCTTCAAAAATTTGAATTTAAAATCACAAATGAGGAATCACACGAGCACGTGACGTTCAGGTTATGAGAAAAGCTCTAAAATAACCCATAACACACCCTCCCCGCTGCATTAATTGATTAATTATGCAAATTTAAACACCAGGCTGACAAAAATATCAAAACTTTGTTTGCTTTTCCAACCGCTAAGTCTACAATTGAAATAACGGAACGTGCTAAGGGCTACCTTTCGAGTTCGGGGAGAGTACTTGTACAACAAATGCTTTTTTTGCTCTACAAAAAATATTTTAAAATGTTTGTTAATAAAAGTAAGAATATTTACATTTTTGGCCTATTCTTTAAACAAAAATTTCTAATAAAGTATCTATCTTTTCTATTTATAAAAAAGTATTAAAAACTACTTTCATTTTCTTCAACAGAAATTTTCAATAAAAGTAACATTTAAAAAAAAAAGTATTATAAATATTAATAATAGTAATAATAATATAAATAAATATACACTGTGTACATAAATATATATATATTTCTTTAAATATAAAGAAACAATTTAAAACACCTTAATTTTCTGAAAATAATATTTTTTGAATAAGTTTCAGGAATATTAAACTTTAAATTGTTTTCTTCAATACTTAAATGTTTTTATTATTATATCGAGTTTTTCTAAACTTTATCTAACTGAATATTTTAAATATAGAATGATTAAAGTGTATTTAACACTTTAAATATTTTTAATAATTTATTAACTATTACCTTAAATTATAAGATATGTTAAAAATCTTTTAAACTAAAAGAGCATTGAAAATTCCTTATTATTAATGTAAATCATTCCCTCCAAAAAAATCAAATTAAAAAATTAATAAAAAAAAGTAACCCAATAAAAACAAAAGTAGAAAAATGTTTGCCAAAGTCGTCAGATATTTAAAAATAAACAAAAAACAAACAAAAAACAAACATAAACACACACACTGGAGCAGCAATTAATTGAACAGACAGTCTTCTATATATTACCGTGTCCACCTGTGCGTATACGTAATTAATTCCGTTATAATCTCTTATTGATAAAAAAAACAAACAAAATGTTTGTGGAGGTTTTTCTTTTATTTTCGTTGGTTTGCAATTTTCAAATGCGAAGCCATCACCCGCGGCGTATACGTAATGTGTCGCAAAAAATGCTTAAATTTCGTTTTAAAAATTTTTCGCAATTTTTAAATTACGCTAAAAATAGAAAGCAGCAAAAAAAAAAAAAAACAATTTTTAATTCTGTTTGCTTCCATCAACACCTTCAATGAAAGCTTACAAATATTTGCAGGTCGTGTTTATTATTTATTTTCTTGATTTTTTTTTCTCGGTTCTCCTGTATTTCGGCCATTTTTATGAGCCCTGGCTTGTATTGTTTATAAACAAAAATGCCCAATTGACTGCCAGCCAAATGATGGCTAAACAATAATAATAATAATAATACATAATAAGAAGGTAGTCCCGACAGCCGTGGAAACGAACTGAAAAGAAAAAGCACAATTCCAGTTCGTGTATATTTTCCTTCCACCAACTGCCAAAAACCTAGAAAATAAACTACGAGTGCGAGTAATGGGAAAACAAACAATGCGAACGGAAAACAGAAGGTGAGGTGACAATGGGATTCAAACGAATCGAACAATAAATATTTAGAAATAATTTCAACAAAGGTATTACTAAAAATAACAAGAAATTTATGAAAATTTTGAGAAATCATAGGTTTTTGAAAAGATGATGTATCTAGTTCTCTTGCTTTTGAGTTTATAGAAATATTTCATTTTTTTCTAAGAGAAGAAACCAACAAAAGGTATTACAATACAAGAGAGGGCGCTGCTGCATATCGTACGGCTGGAAGCGTGGAAATAGATATGATATTTCTACTTTTCCTGATTAGATTTCAAACTTTTAATGTTTATATTTCTTAAAAGTAAAGTTGAAAAATAAATTTGATTTATTATAAAGTCTTTAAAGTGATTTAAAATTTAAAAATCACCCAAAAAAAGGGGGAGTGTATAAAAAAATCCATTAATAATCATCTGGCAGAAGAAGCTGGGAAAACAAGGGCAGCCGAAAAAGTGAATAAAATAATAATAAAAACCTTTTAGCATATCCACGGCAATCCCTCGAGCTAATGAGGCGAGAGGATACCAGGTTTCATTTTTTTTTTGTATTTTATTTCTGGTGTTGTTTCTGGGGAATTCCCTGTTACGGCCACGCCTCCTTGTTGCCCACTATTCCACTTTTCTCAGCTGGAACAACAGACAACATTGTTGCCAGCTTGTTTTTAGTTTTTGTATTATTATTTTTTTCCGATTTTTTTGGAAAAAAAAGTATGGAGCATGTGCAACAATGTTTTTATTTTGGCTGAGCTTATTTTTAGTTACTTTTTGTTGCCTTCGCTGAGCGAGAGAAATAACTTTCTAAATAAACGCAGCGCAGTTAGCAACAATGGAGGCTAACCCACACACACACACGCACTAACACTAACGTCCACTTACAAGCACACTCACACACACACACACTCATATCTATAAACACTTTCCGCTTTTGCTGTCTGCGCATTTTCGTGACGCTTTTCCCTGTCCATTTTCCACTTTTTTTTTGGCTTCTTTTATTTTCATTTTTAGTATTTTCTTGTTGTATTTTTTTTATACCCTTCCCTGGGAGAGTTTTGTGATTTTTTGGAACAGGTTTTCTCTAACCTTTGTCCTTTCTTCCGCCTCCCTGCATGTTTCTCAGCTTGTAACTCTTTTTTATTTTGAAGCTACACTTGCCAGTCATTATATAGCTTTATAATATTTTTTAAAAAATATATACATATTTATTTATAGAATTGATTGTTAGTAGACTCTAGTTGCCATACAAAAATGCCATAAAAAATAATTAGTAAATAATTAGTAAATAATTAGGTAAAGGTTATGTCGCCTCATTAATTTTCTTATTTAAAATATTCTTTTAAAAACTTACAATGAATATCCCTGTAAAGGGTATACAATCTTCGACTAGTACCGAACCTAAAATATCCCAACTTGTTTCGCTTTTTTTTTTTTTTTCGTCGCGTGGCGAAGTTTTCTCCTTGCAGCGTTTTCATTTTATTGCCGCGCAGATTAGAGTTGCAAAATTGTTAAATTTTCATTCCAATTGCTTTGCATCTGCTTCTTTCGTTTTAATTTTATTTTTTAACGAAAACTTTTTATGGCACAAAAAAAAAATGAAACGAGGAGCAGGAAAATCCTTAAGTCCTTTAGGCCAATTAATTGACAGGAAGGAAGGAGACAAAAGTAATCAGGATAATGGTGAATAAATAAACGCCTGGTTAGCCACAGAAATAATTGTGAATGGAAGGCAACTAATTGAATTAAGTCAACTGCCAATTCATAAATTAAAAATAAATTGCAAAATAATTGTGAAGAGGGTTCCGCTAAATAATTCTTATAATTGGACAAGAAATCCCTTTTCAAGGAAGCTCGGAATTTATAATTTTATTTTAATTTTCTTAAACCAAAACACATGTTTTTTATTTTTGTAATTTTTTTTTACCTTTGAAAAAGTATAAAAATATAATTTGTTTGTTTTAATGATTTTTGTTAAAACTTTATAGCTGGCCATAAAAAATAGAATTTGTTTAAACAGCAATTAGTATTTTGTTGGCATCATAAATATTTATTCGACTTTTTGCTAAAGATCTTTAAAGTCTTGGCTGGATATATTTTAATATACATATTTGTGTGTAGAATACAACCAGCTGCAGTGGCGGCGTTATAAAATTTAATTAATGCACCCAAGGGGGTAAAGGGCTAGCCAGGGGCAGAGTCAAAAGGGGACGGCAAAGGGTGCTAAGAAACGCGCTAAGCCCTTCCAGAGATGAGGCTCCAAAAGGGAGCTTTGTCTGGCTCTGTTGTTTTTGGGGGCAGGTGGTAGGTGCAAGGTGTCCCTACACAGGGATTTCTTTAAATATATATATTAAAAATTAGGCATTTCATGAAATAAGTTATGATTGGTACTTAAGTTATTACAGATTTTATTTTAAAGAAATTTTTAAGACTATTTTTCAATATTTTCTATCTAGTTCTTATGTCTTAAAATAATATAAATAAATATTTATAAAATCTAAAGAAAGAAATTATTTTTAAAGGCTCTTAAGTATATTTTTTTTAAATAAAAAAATTCTTTTTTTTAAATACAAAATATGTGATCTTTTTTGATGTTAAATGTTTTTTTTTACGAGTAACCTTTAAAGCCCTAGAATTTTTCTCAGTGCATATTCCTTATGTAGATTCTCTCCTACCCACCGCCCCCTCTCCAGGCACCCCTGGACTAACGCTACGGACAGCTGTAAAGTGCTTTGTTAATTAGCAAACTGGCGCGGAGAAGGAGGCGCGCCAGAAGGATTCCTGGAGACCCCGTCGTAGTCCCGTTTACTATCCTTAAACCTCACCCCCACCCGGAGAGCCTAGAATGTAGAACGGTGAACGTATAACGGTGAATAGTGAACGGTGAACGGTTCAAGTCGCAGCTGCAGCTGCCTGCTGGCAATAATTTGCGCCCGCAAGTATGCAACACATTTTGCCACGGCATGCGTGTGAGCCAGTGCCTGCGTGTGTGTGTGTGTGTCTATGCATATATGTGTGTGCGAGTGCGCCTGCATTGTACTTCGCACACTATTTGTCAATGTCAGAAGGGATTCCCAGCTACTTTCTGCTCCAGATCCCGCCCGTAAAGCCCCCAGAGTTCTCCCTCCACTAACCCTAAATTTCCCGGCCAAAGTGTTGGCATCCCAACACTTTCAAACGTTTATCTATGCGTATAATTGAGCACTGACTTTGCTCTTGTCACGAAAACCTATATTCGCTCCACAACATAGGTTTTTTTTCCCCCAATCATCCAAATTGAGCGGAAGTTGTTTTCCAAAATAAAAAAATCAGGAAAATTATCTGGAAAGTGGAGTCTTTTTATAAAATCGTTGGTTACTATTAATTATTAATATATTTATAATTATAATATTATATATATTACAATTAATTATTAAATATTTTTGTGAATTCTTTCATATTTTTCTTAAATACTTAAAAAATTAAGTAAATTAATATCTAGTATTTAGGATATTCCATAAAAAAAACTCAATCCTTTCTTTAAACTTTTTTAAAATTATTTTTTAAAGTATTTTTTACTCAAAATATGAAAGAAAGTCATAAAAAACTATTAAAATTATTGCATTTCTAAGCTTATTGAATAAAAAATTAAGTGTTTGGTTAAAAAAATGTTTCTTAAAAACAACAAAATATTTTTGTAAAATTTTCAACACATAGTTTCCATTAATCATAGTTTTTATTAAAATACTGACCATGTTTTCTTTTAAATTTAAATGTAGATACCTTTATAAAATATTTAAAATCATAATATTTATAAATAAAATAAGTTAAATGTTAAATTTGAATGGCTTAGTTTTTTTTCGTTAAGCAATAAAGAAAAGCTTGTCGTAAGCATTATATTTGCTAGGAAAATATATATCAAGTTATATCACACACACACACACAGCTAGAGAGAGACACACAGACACAATCATACTTGATAGCGGGAGCGCCCTAAAGTATGCAACACATTTCATTTGCATGTTTTGCGACGATTTTCCGGCTTTTTTTTCTCCTTTTTCATTTTGTCTGCCCGCTTTTCTTCTTTGCACTCAGCTTTGCTGATATGGCCTGTCTACACTCCCCTCGTCCCACTGCTCCCAAGGGGCGTGGCCGGGCAAGGGGGTGGGGCGGGCGGAAGATAGAGAGCAAAAGCGCAAAGCGCAGCGCGTTGTGAAATGCAAGCGAATTTGCATAGAAAATAGACAGTTTGGAAAATTGCATTCCATGTTGATAACTTAAGGCCCCTTGCATCATGTTACCCTGCCCCTCCCACCTCATTTTTTCACCTTTGCCATCCAGCCCCCAGCCCCCATTTTTTGGCACCCCCCGCCGCCTTTATCGCATCCCTCTTGAAAATTGCCAGCTGCAATTGAAAACGAGCTTCAAGCACGCAACGCGTGTGCATAAATAACTTGTTTAAGTTTTATGGCAATGGACGCTGGTCCTTTCCGCAGAGTCCTGGTGGGTCCTTTGCCTCTACCTCATACCTTATCCTATCCTGCCGTCTAGCTCCCTTCCGCTTGTCCCCAGCAGGGACACCCCTCTCTGCAGAGAACAAAATGTATGATTTTTAATATGTGAGGGCCTTGTGTTTTGGACATTTTCATATTTTATTCATATTTCTTTTATATATTTTATTCGATTTTCTAAAGACATTTGTATTATTTAACTTAAGTAATTATTCAAATAATAAAGTAATTTATATTTATTTTTAAACAAACATTTGTATTTAAATAAAGGGTTCTTTTTTTTTGAAAAAATGATATGAGAGTTTAGTCATTTTTATTTAATTTTAAACATAAGAAATATTATTTTATTTATAAGTAATAATCTTTTATATTATAAGTTTCTTCTATATTATATAGTTTGTATTACTTATTTTTTATAAGCTTTTATTTAAACATTTTTTTAGTTTAAACTTACAAGAAATATTCCATCTTATATTATCTTTTATAATATTCTCTCGTTTTTTTATTAGCTTTTATTGTTAATTTATTGATAAAAAATATATAACATTTTAAAGCCTTAAACTTTTGGGTTATAGTAACAACAAAATTTTTAATAATTATTTATACTTAAAAAACATTTACTTAACTATTCATGCGCTTAAGACATAAAGCTTTCTTTGAAAAAGCCTTGAATTTTGTTTTCTATTTATTTAATTGTATTTTTTAATTTTCTTTTATTAAGCCCATACTTAATGTATTTAATTTATAATTTTCCCCCATTTCTCTCAGTGCATTTTTGCCTGTCACACGATTTATAAATGCTTGGCAGGGGACTTGCCATTCGGACCTGGTCACACCTTGAGCGAAATGCAATTTTGTCTGCCAAGCCAAGGTATCATCAAAAACACGAGAGTACCTAGTGGGAGGAGAGGAAAAGGAGCCTGCTTCAAGGATATGGGGCTTGTCCAGATTGAGGACAGAGAGAGAGAGAGATAGAGAGTGAGTGAGAGGAATTCAAGTTGATGGCCTGTCATGGCAATACTGCACCTCAGTCCGGAAAACCTGGAAACCGTATCCCTACTTTCCGACTGCCATCCTTTTTGCAGGATGTTTTCTTCCTTCCTTCCTTTGGCTCTTCGTCTCTTATTTTTGTCTGCAACTTCCTGTGACTCCCATGTTTTTTTTTTTGGGACACACCACACTCACCACAAACGTCCGGCCAGCGAGACCCGAGAAACGAGACACAACTTCAAAATCAAATGCAAAAATACCTCTTTCTCCTTTTCCGCAATGCCAGTTACAGGGTATCAGGATTAGTCGCGAAAGTGATTCACTTTTAACTAAAATAATAAAGAATTTTTATTTTAAATTATTGAATTTTCTTGAAAGGAAATTATTATTTTTATTAAATGTTTAAGTCATTTAACATTTTTAATAATTATTATAATCCCTTAAATTAGGTTAATAAATATCACAAAAATGTATTTGGTGGCTTTAAGTATTTTTTTAATATTTTGAATTTAAAATATTCTTCTAAAAAGATTATTCAAGTTCTTATAAATTAAGGAAGCCATATATCTAGTTATTATATTCTGGGTTTAACAATTTTTTTTAATCTCTAAAAATCAAGGTATATTTTTTGATAAAATCTAAATATTCTCCAGGATATCCCCTTGTCTAAACACATTTTTTAAAGCTTAATATCTGATGTGTTTTATTTTTTTCCCATGGCTACCTTCTTAATACCACAAAGTCGGGATGTAGTCCTGTTTAGTGGACTTGTCCTTGTTGTTCTCGTTGTTGTTGGGGTTTCTCAAGTAAAAGTAGAATCTGAGGGAACTCTCAGCTCGACGTTATCCTCCCCCTTTCGGCCCACGCCCCTTTTCGTTTGTTTTTCCTCAAAGAGTGCCGGGAGTGCAATGGAAACTCGGACTCAGGGTAACCTGATGGACTGACTGAATGAATGACTGACTGACTGACTGACTGACTGACTGTGTCCGTCTCTGTCTCAGACTGTCTTCTGCTCCCTCTCACTCCCCATGCTGCCCCATCTCTTTTCAGCGAAGTTGCAACTCCGAGCTGCAAGCTGAATGACTGAGGCTGCCCTGTCATGATGCTGTTGTAACTATTTGACTTTATCTTGTTGCCGCTGCTGGTTCAGGGTAAACAAACTGGCAACAGGGGTGGGGGGTGAGAGGGAAATCGAAGGGTCAGGGGGTCAGGGGGGGCAGCAAAGGGGGCAGGACAGGAGCAAGGACGATAAACAAAACCCAAAAAGCGTTGACTTGGCTCTTGTGGATTTATGTTCCTGGCTGTTTGGCAAGAAGTATCTCTACTCAGAAAGAAATACATAGATATTTTTTTAAAATTTAAGGAATAAATTGTCTTGTTTTTAACAATATTTTGAATATTATTTTTGGTTTAGAAAAGCTAAAATTTAAAAGGTCTAAATGAACTAAAATAAAAAAATTAAGAAAACTATGCATGTATGAGTTATCTCTAAAAAGAATTAAAATAATTAATAAATAATTTATACTATAAACTTATAAATTTAGTTAAATAATAGTTTTCTGATTATTTTTTTATATAATTTTTATAAAATTTTAAGTGTTTATGTTTTTATTTTTTTTATACAAACTTCTAGTTTAGAATACTTCTAGAATACTTTTGAACACAATTTTAATTAATTTTAATTTTTAACAATTTTAATATATAAATTAACTTAAAGATTATAAAAATAAGGCTTAAATCTCAAAATAAAGTTGAACAATTTTTAAAAGTGAATAAAAACAAAAAAGCGTATTCTGAGAAGAAAGAAATGATTATGCCATAAAAGCTCAAAACTCAAAACTGTCTTTAAAAAATGTGTTTATTTTTAAACTAAGCACCCCTATTTTTTTGTCAGTGAATGGTCGTGGAAAAGTTAGTCCGTTTGAAGCTGGCTTTTCAATTTAAAGTTCCCTCTAACTGCTCCTTAAATGCAACTTATCCTAATCAAGGCAAAAACGTGGCCGCGGGCCTGTCAAACATTTCGGCCTTCTTTTTTCCTTTCTGGCTTTAAAGTTCTTGCCACATTTATTTATTTTAATTTTTTTTTTCTTTCTGCTTCTTCTTCTTGGTTGCCAATTAGGAGCAAGGCATACTTTTGTTGTTGTTGTTGTGTGGCAGGTAGTGTTGTTGTTGGTTTTGGCTTGAGAAAATGGCACACAGCCACTTGACTTGGCCAAGTTGTTGTTGTTGTTGTTGTAGCCACTGAGCCACTCGCTAATTATGCAAAGGGAGTAGAAGGGGGAGTGGCAGAGGCATCGGCACGGGCAGGACGGGAGTGGCTGGCTAGGATGTTGAAAATAAGAATTTCTGTTGCATTTGGCCAAAACGGAAAAAAACTGGAACGCGCGGCCTGGCGGTAAAAAAAAAGGAAAAGAAAGAGAAAAGAGAAAAAAAGAGAGCCTGGGAAAGCCAAGAATTCTTCTATGATTTTTTTTTTCGCACGTAACTGTTGGACACATTCATGTGTGCCAGTGTATAGGTGTGACAGTGTGTGTGTGCCAGTGTATAGGTGTGCTAATTTTGAAATCTTTTGTTGTGTCTGTTAGAATGACACACATACAGGGTGACAGGGAAGAAATGAGACTTCCATGGTTAGCCATTCAAACTATGAAAAGGTTCTAAGGATACCCCTTAAACAAATTTTAATAAAAAATATGAATATTCATAAAGAAGAATGTTCTACAGGGCGTATACGTAATATTAGTTTTGGAACATATTAAGTATACGCACTGTTTACAATTAGATGCTTTTTTCTAGGGAATTCGTAAAAAAATCGTATATTTCATATTTTATCATTTTAAACTTTAAAGTAAGTTTAGTTTAAATTATTTTTTATCCATTTAAACCTTAAATAAAATTTATTTTATACGCAATGTTAGCTACAATTTATTTTTTAATTCTAGGGAAGTATAAAATAATTATATAATCCCTTTTCTGATATAAAAAGAGAGAAACTACTTATTTAACATTAACATTATTTTTTTAAGAAAATTGCGTATACGCCGTGTTGACCCAAAACTTATCTTAGCCTTCAGATACCTCTTAAATTCCTCGGCACCCTTAAAAAAATATAATTCTATTGCTTATAAAAGAAATGTGTACTAAAAAAAATAAAACCACCGCCAACAACAAAAACTACAACAATGAAAGCGACAACAAAAGAATTTTGTCAGCTTGTGGCTGCCATAACAACAACAAAAAATAAGTAAAGCCTGAGGATGAAGAAAATATTAAGGTTTTTTTTAGGAAAAAAAATAATACGGAGGATGCTAAGAGTTCTTTTTATTCCATTCCATGGCATTTTATTCTATTCCGCGATTTGCCTTAAAGGCACTTCCAGACGCTCTCTTCATTCAGTCAGTCAGGCATTCATTTAGTATCTCATTCATTCAGTCATTCATTTATCCACTCACTCATTCAGTTAGTAAGTCCGCCAGTCAGCTATTCATTCCATTCATTTAGAAATTCATTTAAGCATTCACTCGCCCATTCATTTGGGTGTTCATTTTGGTATTCATTCGAGTGTTCATTCATTTATTTATTTCTTGGTCCTTTAATATGTTTACTGTTTCTTTTGAGGTTTTATAATTCATACCTGTAATGTAAACGTTTATCCGTTTGTTGAAATTAAAAACTAGTGTAAGGTTTCTGTATTTGATCTTTAATTTTTAAACATTTACCAGATTGTAATATTTAAATTTTGGCTTTCAGATTGTTTGGCTTTTAACTTTCCAAATGTGGTGGAAATTTAATTAGGATCATGAAACATTTATTATGTGCTAATGCACAATGAACAGTTTTCTTTGGGATTTTCACAATTTCCTTCCATTGAACCTCCTTCACCAGCCCCCTTTTCCCAAAATGTCGTCAGCATTGTAGATGGGATGGTGGCTTTTGGGGGAAAATAAAAAGATTTTTGTGTATTTTCCACATTTTTGTTTAGATTTTCTAGTTTTCGCCTAATGCAACGAATATTTTCTTTCTCTCTTTTTTTTTGGGGTTTCAGTTTCGGGTTTTTGTTTTCACCACGTACTGTGTTGCACTTACATCTGCCACCCACCACCCACCACCCACTCTGCCCCCAAAGTGCCACCTCCGCCACCATCCCGGTACGTGCAGTATTTGCGAATTTAGAGAGGATGGAGGACTTGACTGTGAATTTGCCACTTTTATTGTTTTTAAAACGCTTTCCAATTCCTTGGCTTCTTTTTTTTTATATTCTTTTGTCTATTTTGTTGCTTTGGATGCAATTGCAATTTCAGTTTTATTTTACGCGCAATTTGTCTGCCCAGTGTGTGGGTGGAAAAAAATCCAAAAAAATATACACAGAAGGGACCGGGGGGAGGGCATTAATAGTGCTCCAATAACATGGACACCCCCCCTTTTGTACACTGGCAGAGTGGAGAAAAAAGAATCGAAAAAGCTGGGAAATTGAAAACCAAATAAATAAATGAACTTTCTGGGAGGGCTTTCTTTTTTTAGAGACAAAAAATTGAAGTTTTTTAAGAAATAAGAGCTTTAGATAATTTATATTTAAAAAAAAGATAAGACTATATTTATTTTACAAATATTTTACAAAATTCTTTATGAAATATTTTTTTTATTCAATTTATGTATTCTTCGTTTTATTTTTATATTTTTCTTATCGAAATGCAATTCAAGAAAAAGAATCTGCAACAAAACAGTTCAAAGACAAGGCAACTGGACGCCTCCTCCTTCTTATTTATTTCCTTTCCAAAGTCCTTTTTGTGGCACTTTTCTCTTACCACTTCTATCTGTATCTGTCCAAGTTGTTGGCCAATATCAATGCCAATCCCAGTTAGCCATAAATCATTCGGTCGACAGAACAAAAAAATATATAAAAGACATGGAATGATTAGCAAGGGGTATTTTCCTTTGTTTTATTGTGATATTTTATTAGGGAAAGAATCAATAAAAAAATAAAACTATAATGTTTAAAAATCTTGTTTTTAATATTTGCATTTATGATGTATTTTGTTTCATTTTTCACTTTTTTCTCATAAACATAAAAATATTTTTGGAATTTGCAAAAAAGTTTCATCTTCAAAGAAAATTCATCATAAGAAAGCCATAAAAAATTGTTTTTCAATTTCAAGGCTTGCAAAAATGTATTTTTCATTAAAGCTATTTTTTTTCTTAATTTTTTGGTAATCATTTTTCTAAGAATCAAGCCATAATTTTGTTTATTTTGGTCATTGAAGACTTTTTCAAACGAAAACAATTATGGTTCTTTATAGAGACTTTTTATTGGGATTTTTTAGAGGTTTTATAGAATTTCCCCTGAAAAATATATACTTTTTAACTCCTTATAGTTATTATATAATTTTTAACATTTTTAATCATGATATTTTCTTGATCCTTTCCAGTTTGCTACAAAAATTGGAATCGTCATCGGAGTTGTAATCGTAATCGAAATCGTTATCGGTTACCAGATTTGCCCAAAGGCTCAAGAACTGAAAGGAAGAGCAGACCACAAGGACAAAAAGGATCAAAATAGGCCAAAAAAAGAATAAAAACCAAAAGCAATGACAATGTTCTCCTTGCTGACAGCTACGCTGACTGCGACAGTGACTGCAACGGCGACGTCAGCCGAGGCAGAGACAGAGGCAGCGACGCCGAACGAGGCAGAGGCGGCTGGATCCGAAATGTTTTCGGATGCGGATGTGGCGGAAGTGCGGCGTGTTGTTCAACGCATTTTGGTGCCGTGCGTTTTTGTTATTGGCCTATTGGGAAATTCAGTGAGCATTTATGTTTTGACGCGGTAAGTGCACTTGTATTGCCCCTCCCCTTTTGCCCAATACCCCTCGCATTTTCGCGTTATGGCTGTTGTTGCTGGATTATGGCCCAAAACGATTCAGCAATTGAGTGGGCGTGGCCTTTGGGCACTGGTCTTGTTTTATGCATTTTTGTAGCAGTTTCAAAAATAATATTTGAAGCCGAAACGGGTTAAGATAGAAGATGGAAAATAAATAAATTCAAACAATAAATAAAACAATTATTTTTAATTAGGGACATTATATAAATTTTTCTTCATTTTTTTTAACCAAATAAATTTTAAAAGTATTTGTTCTAGTATTTATTTCTTATAGAAAAACTTAAAAAACCTAAAATACCAAATAAAAAATACTTTACCTCTAATTTTTAACTTAAGAACTATTATTTCTGGGAAGAAAAATAAATTTAAAGTTCTTAAACTTTAAAATCAAAGAGATTTAGAAAGATATACTTTAAATTATAATATATTTTTTTTGAAATCATAAAAAAAATACCTCTATGAGTATTTCTCGCAGTGCAAGTGTCTGCTGCGGACAGGCGGAACATGAATGAAGCTGTGAGCAGGTACGCAGCGCATTAAACACGGCATTTAATTGTAGCCAGCGTTGCACTTTAAAATCATTTCCACACCGCCAACAACAATAGCAACAAGGACATCCAAAAAGGACGACAACAACAACAAGAGAAACAATAACTGAAACCATTTTATGTGCCAAATGCAAAAATGTTGCCTTTCTTTTTTTGTTGTTTTGTGTTTTACAGATAAGCGAACAGTGGCACAAAAATATATATAAAATATATATATATTTATAATATATATATAAATGCGTATGTGTGTGTTTGTGTGTTTTTTTTAACCGGAAAATATGCGACAGTTGCAAGTTCTCTGCTCGCCAAGCTGACTGCTACAACACGCCATATGGGCACGGGCATGTCGGGCAAAAAAATATTCACTTTTCCACTCCAAATCCCCATAAATTAAATTTTAAAGAATGCCTGTCATATGCCATTTTAACTTTTAATTCTTGGCCCAGGATGGCAGAGTCTAAATATAAAATTAATAGGGTTTACTTTTCTAAAAGGTTATAGAATAAGTATTTAGTTTCATGATTATTTGGAATAAATAATGTAATGATTTTTTGTTAGAGAAATAAAATAATATTTTAAAGGATATGATACAAAAAATAATATTAATTAGTAAAGAAATACATATACATTTTTTAAATGATTTTTTTATCCTAATAAAAAAGCTTTGTAAATAGGACAATAGATGCTATTTCTTTACTTTTTCTTTAATTTTTTAACTAAAATTCTTCAACTAAAAATGAAAACAAAAATACTTAAAATAAACTTTATTTCATTTTCTTAATGACTTGATGTTTTTATTTATTTTTATGACTTTATTTTTATTTTTGTTAAAACTTTAAACAAGAAGGCCACTTTGAACTTCTTTTCACTTTCTCTTCCTTTTTAGTTTAGTTTATATTTTTTGTATAAATATTTTTTTAAAAAGCTTTATTTAATATATTTTACTAATTAAAACAACAAAAATGTATATATTTTTATAATATTTTTTTTTTGGAAACTCTCCACAATGTTTTGGAAAACAATTTAATAAAGTTTATTGTCAGCACCTGGCTGATGGCTTTTTAATTCAAGTTTCATATGAAATTTTAATATTATTTTTAGTTGGTTTTGTTTCTAGTTTCTATTTTTGTAGGTTGTTGTTTTTAGAATACATTGAAACTTAACTATCTGAGCTGCGGGCAATGCCAGAGAGGAAACTAAATGCCGGCAGTTAGTTTTTATTGTTCGTCTTTTGGCTTTATGACTGTGCCGACATTTCGGGCGACCCATGACCCTAGGGGAAAGGACTTCCCTAGTCTCCAGTCTTCTTTCTTTTATTTATTAGCCTTTATTTTAATTTTGTTTCTTATTTTTTTGTGTTTTAGGAAACGTATGCGTTGTACTACAAACATTTATTTAACCGCCCTGGCAATCACGGATATCGCTTACCTGACTTTCCAGCTAATTCTCAGCCTCCAGCACTACGATTATTTCAAGTACCACGGCGAAATATATTGGCAATTGTATGGATATGTTGTATGGCTTTGTGACTCCAGTGGTGAGTTTTTAAAACTACAAATCACATAGTATTATATATAATTAAGTAACAAAGGAATTTATTTCAAGCTCTTTCGCTAAAGAAAAACTCACTTTGGGAGGGAAAAGCTCATGCTGTTGAAGTTTCTTATTATGAAATATAGTTACCTGATATTGTTACCTGATTCGCAATAACCTTCTCCATTTTCGGCCAAACAATATCCACAAATTGTTGGAAAATAAACACACACTAGTCGGGTTGAGGAGCTTAAACAACTTTGTTGTGCCGCTGGATGTGGAAAGTGTGCTGTCGGAAAAGCGTTTCTGGTGCGGAATGATGGGGATTCCATAAATTCCCTAGATCTATGGGGGGCACTCTGCTCTCTATGGTCACCACCCCCCACCCCCTTTTTTTTGGGCACATCAATTGGAATTGCACCTGCGGCGAGTGGCAAAGTGGTGCTTCTGTTTTTCGTGCAACTGCAACTGCCGGTGTTGTTGCATCAATTTCATTGAGCTGCTCCGCCAATTTACGAGCAATAGTTAGCAGCGCTTTCTCCGAAATTCCAGCGGTTAGCTGGATGCTTTTTCACCCTACCCCTACCCTTCCCCTTTCTCTTCATTTCCGCCTTTCCCGCACTTTTCCTCCCGCTTTTCCGCCACCCCCTCATCACCAACATCAATCGTTTAGAGTGCCGCGCGTTTTGAATAAATTGACAGGCACAGAGTAAGGAACAAAGCGCTGGGAATTAAGCCCAAAATACACTGAAACAATTTTGGCTCGATAACAATTTTTTTAGTCTAGAGGTTTAAGAAAATAATTGAATTTTTTTGAAATTTTTTTAATGCGTTTTTTTGAGATGAAAAAGGGTTATTTGGTTGTTGTGGATCATTCTTTAAAATATTTTTCATATTTAATTAAAAATAATTGTTACTTTTAATAAATATTTTGAGAACTTATTAATTTGTTTTAAAATATAATAAATCAATGGTTCTACTCTTTCAGTTATATAATTTTTTTTAACTTAAAATCTTTTTTCTAAAACGATGGAGAGAATCTTAAAAACTGCATAAATGATATTATTTTTCAAAGTTCTAAGAAATTTATATAAAAAAAGGCTGATAATTCAAAAAATAAACTATTAACAATAACAATCAAAATATTTTAATTCAGAATATGAACTATATTTTAATAAATAAAAAATAAATAATAAAAATAACAATAGAAATCATAAGAAAGTTAAGGCCTAAAACAGTCATGAAATGGATATTTTTTTTCGGGTTTTCCAACTTTTTCACTAAAAATAATTCATATCATATATTTTCTTAAAGTGTATGGCTGATTGTGAATGCATTGTTAACCTTTTTTCTATCCCAATAGCCTACATATCGATTTACATAGCCGTGTGCTTCACAATTGAGCGATTCATCGCGATTCGTTATCCGCTCAAGAGACAAACATTCTGCACAGAGTCCTTGGCCAAGAAGGTGATTGCAGGTGAGTAAAGCATATCTTTAAACCTCCTTATCCTTATCCTTATCCTTATAATATTTATCCTTTTAAAGCTGTGGCACTTTTCTGCCTGCTGTCGACACTTTCGACGGCATTCGAACACTCGTACGCCTTTGGATTCCGACTGATCGACGATGACTATCGTCCTTGCAACCAAACCCTCGCCAACGTTTCGCCGCAGCCCCAGCCGCCCACCCCGTCCCTCTCCATGCAGGCGCCCAGTCCCTCGGCTTCTACCACGCCCCTGCCTACCGCCATGCTGCCCACTCCGGTCACTCCGCACTGGCAGGACTCGCGGGACTCACAGGACCTGACTAGGAGCACGGAGAAGCCTCGCTTTGGATTATTTTTGGCTGCTGACGTGTTCAGCGGTGGCGGTAGCGGGGATGGCGGTGTACCAGGTACACTTTAAAATAAAACACTTAATAATAAAATAAATTAATTAAAATATAATCCATTTTAAATATAATATCTATTTAGAGAATCGCTGGCAGTTGCCTTCATCTGGTTTTGGAACAACGCCATCTATGAGAAAAGTTCTTCAGCAACAGGACATAGATCAGGATCAGGATCAGGATCAGAATCCAGATGAGGTCACTGAAAGCCTAAAGTTCATTTCCCGTCGCTTGAGAAGTACTTCGGATGTGAATACAACCGAGTCCTTTGCATTTAATGTAACAGAATACTGTCAGAATGTGAGTGAAATTTTGAAAAAAGAAAAGTTTTGAAAATATTTGAAATATTTTTATATAATTTCCGCAGGTGACTTATTTTTTTCATGCATCTTCGGAACTTGGTATGAACTATCTGTATGCCAGTGTCTGGAATATGTTTACACTTTTGGTTTTCGTCCTGTCGCCCTTACTTTTGCTGGCCACTTTCAACTCCTTTTTGATACTATTGGTACACCGTTCGAAAAATCTGCGAGGTGATTTAACAAATGCCAATAGCATAAGACGGACTAAAGTAAGTTTTAATAATACAAATTTTATTAATTCAATTTATTTAATTGAAACCTTTGTTTTGAAGCGAAAATCAAATTCTGGAATAACTGGTACAGTCTCGCAGGAGAACCGAGTTACGATAACTTTGATAGCTGTGGTCCTACTATTCATCGTTTGCCAATTACCCTGGGCCATATACCTCATATTGGAACAGTATATGGAGATCCATGGGAGTACTCAGGTGGTGGCCGGAAATATTTGCAATTTGCTGGCCGCCTTCAATGCGGCATCAAATTTTTTCTTATACTGTGTGCTGTCCGATAAGTATCGAAAGACAGTGCGTGAGCTGATCACGGGCTATCGTTATCGACGCCGGCATATGCGAAATAATACGAGTCTCTATGTGCCGCACACCACCACCACATTGACCCACATAAATGGCGATCGTGGTGGTGGGTCCTATTACGGCGGTGCTGGCAATCGACGAAGTCAAAATAAATCGGCTGCCTTGGGTCGCCTGATAGCGTGAAACCGGAAAGTTTTTTTTTTTTAATATTATTCATATATTTGTATTTTTGACAAAATAGTCCATTTGAGAAAATCCAGAGAGGCATGAAAAAACATGAAATGTTTAACGATTACTCTCGATTATTTCCGATAGTAATTAATATTGTTCTATTATCGATTAACGATTAACGATTATCGACTATCGACTATCGACTATAATTGATTAATTGAAATGCCAGGATGTGAGCCTGCAACTGTTGTATTCTTAGCTGCATCGATATAATGTTAATTGACATCTCTATAATATATATTTATATACATATGTACGAGTATATATACTACATAACCTACATTGTGCCATAATGTGATGATTATAGATTTATGCTAGTTAACCTAATCGTAATTGTTGTCCTAAGTACTAAACGCATCAAATCAAATACACAAAACACAATACACATACAAATAAGAGCCCGCCATTGTGTTTTACTTGCCCGTCCCACGGGGCGTATGAATAACCCACCAAGGCGTATTAATTTCCTTGTTGTTGTTGCCATCCGCCCCCCCGAGTGGGTATAAATAGTGTATCGGTAGCAATGTCAGAGTAAGGTCCTGCGAGACTTCTCCTCACCCACTCCGGGCCCAACACAACAGAAAAAGGACAAAAGGGACACAAGTCACCAGAGAAAATGAATAAATTTACGTTCAAAGGAGCTAAATGGTAAGTTGGCTTTTATGAAAAGAAAAATAAAAAAATTAGGCGAAAGTTTATGCCAAAAATTTGTATGTATTTTTAATATTAGCTGGAATATTTATTTTTAAAGTTTTTAGTAAGAATTATGAAAAATATCGATATTTTTCGATTATTATTGTAGCGAAGATATCGATATATATCGATTAATTTACAAATCATTCGTCAAAAACAGATAGAAAGCACTTTAAGCCATACATTTTTAATAGCCTTCATAAAAACAACCTCCACCAGCACAGAGTCCTTGGAGTCCTGCGGCCGTGATAATTAAATCATTGACAACAGACTGCGTATAAATCTGTATATCTCCGTCCGTATATTTGTATATCTGTATATATTGCCCCGTAGGATGCCTAATTGAATGCAAGCCAAGTCATGGCGTATCCTGGCATATCCTGGCTATCCTTCTGGCTCCTGTTCGAATGTTTTTTTGCCTCAGAGTTCGAGTGTCTGTTTCCGTGTTCCGTGTTCCTGGACAAAATGCATTCGAACAGCTGCAGTCTCGGTTCCCAAACTAAGCCGATAATTGAGGGTCCTGGCTACTGTGAATTCTCCACAATCCCATCCTCCACACCCTTCTGCTGTTGCTCCAGTTTGTCCTTCGATGTCCCTGGATAATTGGTTCGAAGCTCTACCGAAAAAGTTTGGCCTTCAATGCCGAATGCTAAAATGCAAGTGAAAATCTTTTTCGGAATGCTGGCAATAAATTTTCTTGGCCAAGAGGTTGGCTTTTCACACACATGTGAATAGTGGTAACCAATACAAACACCCACTGAAATACACACACACACACTGATAGAGTCCTGTAACAAAACTAATGGGGTAACAAACATTTGCGGTTTACGGCTTTTCTATGGCGGACAGTGGGAAAAATGTAATGCTGAGTTGGCCAAAACCAAGGTATTCGTTAAGACGGAATTTTTTAAAAGCCTAAATAGAAAGAGTTTAGAGTTAGGATAAAGCTGGAAAGATGCATTTTAAGCTACTCATTAAAAGTTAAACAGTCAAAGTGTAAGAGTATATTTCCGTAAATGCCCCACATTCATGGCTATAGCTCATCTGATTCTTCTCCGATTTGTAGGAGGGATATCTGAAACGATTTTCCGATCGATTCTTTATCATTCTGCCCTAAAATCCTGCATAAAAATATACATTTTTTTTTATTTTTGTGGGGTATCCCCTTTAAAATGTGTTGGATATTGGTACTTGACCCATACCCATTGCTATATCTCAATCAATTCTCATCTGATTCTTAAGCGGAATGCCTTTAACGATTTGTGGATCGATTCTCCACGATTCTGCATCTAAATCCTGGCAGAAAATATTTGTAAAAAAATTTTCATATTTTTGTGGGGGATCCCCTTAATACTGGAGGATTTTCGTATGTGGCCCTCATCTATAGCTATGTCTCGGCCAATTCTTGGCAGATTCTTAAGCGGAATAACTTAAATGATTTGTGGATCGATTCCCCACGATTTTGCATCAAAATCCTGGCAGAAAATATTTTTCAAAAATTTTTCATATTTTTGTGGGGGATCCCCTTAAAAATGCTGGATTTTCGTATGTGGCCCACATCAATAGAAATATCTCCTCAAATTCTTCTCCGATTTGTAGGAGAAATATCTTAAACGATTTGCCGATAGATTCTTAATGATTCTTCATCAAAATACTGCCAGAAAATACTTTTTTAAAATTTTTTCAATTTTTTTCCTTTCACAATGCTGAATTTTCGTATATGGCTCTCATCCACAGCTATATCTCCTTAAATTCTTCTCCGATTCTTGGGAAACCTATCTTAAACGATTTTTGGATCAATTTACAATTAACTTGCGGCAAATCCTTTTCTTAAGTATCTATAGTTTTTAGTTAAAAGTATTCATTAAATTAAATAGGCTTAACCTTAAACATTTATGTGCCTTATGGCACATATCCTTTGAGTTCTATTTTTGATTCACTCGCCGCTGCCATCAAGATGTAATGTTATTCAGCCGTCAAACACACTCGGAAAAAAGTCAACTTAAAATAAAAGTGTAGCAGCTGATTCGTCCTGGTCCCCCCTAGCCAACCCCTGGCCCCCTCCAGAGGCCGCTCAGTTTTTGCCACAAGTGGAGTGTATGAAAAATTACAAGTCAGCTCCAACAATTGAAATATTTCCGCCTCAACGCACTGAAATGCGCAATCGAAAATAGTTATCTGTAGCCGAGAAATATGCAACCGAAGAGGGGGGAGTGGAGTGTCCAGGGTGTTACAACAGACGGATGTGGCAGCAACAAGGACAGCAAGGACAACGGCAGCAGTAGCAGTCGCAACTGCGGGACACATATGTGTGCATTATGTGTGCGGCTCAGGATCAGGATACCGATTCTTGATTTTCGATTCTCGGGTCCGAGCGAAATATTTCCATATTTGATTGTTTTTGGAAACGCCTGCCGCAGGACGACAAAAGGAACTCCTAGACTCGGCACCCAAAAAAAAAAAACTAAAAAAATATATATTTATGTATAGAGCGGCGTCTGTTTATTGAAAATGGCATATAAAAATCGACTGGGCGTGGCCAAAGGAGGCGTATTTTTTCATTTTTTGGTTGAAGCGTCCGTTTGTCGATTGCCGATTGCCGTTAGCTGAATGCATGCATGTGTGTGTGGCATCCGCATTGTGGCATCCACAACATACTTTGGGGTGTATGGGTGCATTTATTTACAGATATGTAGGTGCAGCATTCCGTGCCACATGCCACATTCCACAATATGATAAAAAATATTAAGCCAAGGCAATAAAAAAACGAAAAAGTCTCAAGGAAAATGTTGATTCTCTATGCAGAACTTTAAATGCCTTGATTTTTTATTTATTTTTTAATAAATAACCTTTTTTAGAAACTGGGATTATGCCTTATTTTAGTTAGAATATTAATAGTAATAAAAGAATAAAAACTTAAGTAAAATTAAAAAAGAGCTACTGTATTAGCAAGTTTAAGAAAATGTTGAAAAAAATTAAATAAAAAATGTTGAAAACAAAGTGTCTCAGTTTTTGAGAATACATTTTTAAGAAATAAAACAATTTTTCAAACATGATTAACTTTCCGTCAACACCTTTAATAAATTGCTTAGAAAAAAAGAATATTTCTAAACATAAATATGATAATAAATATAAAAGAAACTTAAGAATCAAAATGATATACGAACATGATGTACCCCACAACTTCGAATACCACAAAAAATATGAACAGTATGCAAAAAGGATTCCCGACGGCACAAAAGCGAAACGGAATTGGCCAAAACAGGAACAAACAAGAATGGAAAGCTAACTTCGGGCGGAGCCGAAGTGGATATACCCTTGCAGATATGTGGCAGCGTATATTATTAGATATATATCGGATCTTATATAGTCGGCCGATCCTTTTAAAACTCGGCAGATCAAATTAGTTTGCCGACAGTAGAATCCATAGCAGTCCCATCCTTTTAACTTAAAAAACAACGAAGTTATGGCATTGCCGATCAATCAGTTATATGGCAGCTATAGGATATAGTTGACCGATCCCGGCCGTTCCGACTTATATACTGCCTGCAAAGGAAAGAAGGATGTGTGCAAAGTTTGAAGTCGATACAGACAGGAGGTGATCCTGATCAAGAATATATATACTTTATAGGGTCGGAGATGTCTCCTTCACTGCGTTGCACACTTTTGACCAAAATTATAATACCCTCTGCAAGGGTATAAAAATGCGGCAAAAAAAAATAAAAAGAAGACAAAATAAAGGACTTGCAAAAATAAACAGCGAGAGAAAAAATATTAAGCACTCGTGACAAAGCGAAAGTCGGATAATGCCATAACAACAGCAACAATAATGACAACAATGGCGGTGGCAAAAACAGGACCAGCAACAGAATAACATTATAAAGTATCATGGCTATTTTTTTGTGACTATTTTGCAAGCCATCTCTATGCTAGATAGGGGTCTATATCTACCCTCCGGCCGCTTACCCGCTATGCTACCCGGAACAGACAGTCAAAGAGTTGTGGGAAAAAACAATTTAAAATCTTTAAATGCTGGATAAGAGAAATAAATATGGAAAATAATAGAAGAATATGCATATGACAGTGAAGAAGACTAAAAGAAGCTCAAAAGTATTTAAAGATTGGTTAAGAAATAAATAAAACATTTTTGAAATGCCTAAAAGTATGCAATATTTTTTTTTCTAAACTTCTAAGACAAAGATGGCGAAAACCAAGATGGCGGTAGAAGTACCGGGTATCTCATATCAAATTTTATGAATTAATTTCAAGCTTTTTGAACTTACCCAAGCCTTTTAACTTAAGCTCAAGTTTCAAATCAAAACCTATATTAGGCTAACCCTTTAACTTTATAAATGTGGAAATTTTATTCTAAGGATTAGCGCACTGCTACCCAATTGGCAGCTTAATCTAATGAGTATTTACAATTTTATACAATAATGTGTCTAAGTGTTAATTAGGGCAAGAAGTGAATACATGTTATGGATTTAATTGAATGCAGATAGCAAATTTACTGAGTCAAGATCCGGTCTGGTAGGTCTTGAGGGTGATGTCGTTTTAATCTTCTTCTTGCTTGATTCCTTGGATCTGCGCTAATAGCAGCGGTGCCAAGTTTTTTGGCCAGGCTGTTGGGGTGCTCGTTTAATCGTTCCATATATTTCTGAGCAAGTTTCTGCAGCTTGTCTCCAAGTTTGGGAACGTTGAGATCACGTTCGATGTCACTGGTTCGTATAAACCACGGAGCTCCAGAGATCCTTCGGAGAGTTTTAGCTTGCAAAACCCGGATTTTGTTGAGGTTTGTTTTTGAAGCAATACCATAAACCTGGAGTCCGTAGAAAAGACTTGGTGCTAATATACTCTTATATATTTGGACCTTACATCCAAGTGCGAGCTTGTTGCGTGGTGCGAGAAGCCAAGCCATCCGAGCCACTTTGGTCCTGTAGGAGTTTTGGATGCAAGTGATGTGCCTGCTAAATGTGAGTTTTTTATCCAGAGTAACACCGAGGTACTTGTATGCCGGAAGAGCTCTAATTGGGAACCCTGAGAATAAAAAATCATTTTAATCAATGAAATGCATTTAAAGTCTTTGTTTCTTGGTTTTCCGATTTATTTTGTTCAAGTTCTATTTGTACATATTTTATTTTAATTTTTTTATGTCCATTTTAGGCCAAATTGAGGCCATAAAACTGTACAAATGGCAAATATGCTGAAATTGAGCCTCGTAAAATTTTACAAAGTGCAAGCGAGATAGCTGCAGTAGGGTGAAACGAGACAAAGCGATAGATAGAGTAAAATGGTAAGAAACATTTTGCGGTTGAAGGCAGTTGGCCAAATAAATGTACAACTAGATAAACAAGCTAACTAGTTGCACACATAAAACCAACCACACACACACCGATACCCTTACAAACGTATTGGCTTAAATGGTTAAAAAGAGACAGCATTAGGAACAAAGGAAGGAGAGAGCCTATATGGGAAAATAAAAGCCCTTAAACCGACAAATAGTTTAATCATTGCTGTCTAAGGTTTTAGTTTTTGGGGTATTGTCTTTTAATTCGGGGGTTTTTGTTTTTAGTTGAGGCTTTAAAGAAATTAAAAAATATGTGTTTAAGAAATTTTTATCATTAAAAAACAATTAAAAAATTTAAAATATAAATTATTATAATAAAATTTCTGTTCTAAATTTTTTTGGCCAATTTTCTTTTTCGGATACTTTCTAAGAATTTAATTGCCTCTTCGGATGGTTTTAAGCCATTTACTGAGTGGGTATTTAAAAATATATTTTCAATTAACAATCTGTTGTGGCTCAACGGTAAATGGCCTATCCTATTTATCCTTTTTAAGCACACACATACACACATGCATATAAATACCAGGATGAAAACCCTTTAGCCGTTCGTTTTTACTGTTTGTTGGGAATTTTCTTATGTTTTGTGCCGAAAATTTGCTTAATTAAAAATAACAAGCGAGACCAGCAACAAGCGTTACAGCCTCACACCCCCCAATCCCTTTTAAGTCAACCACTCCCCCCGCAACAACACCAGGGAGTGAAAAAAATGGCTAAAATAGGGTTTGCAGAAGAATAACAACCGCAGAGCTACAAGCAAAACTTTGTTTAATGGTTAGTTAAGCGTTTAATTTGCACAAGGCCTTCAAGCTCATCATCCACAAACACAAACACACTTCCACACCCATAAACACACACACACACACACATATTTTATACGTTTGTGGGAAATCCATCTAGGGGATGGATGCTCCCTAAAAATTTCCCAACCCCCTGATGACTTTTTAAAAGCCTTTTGAGCCTCATGTGGCGGTGAGGGAATAAACTGGCAACTGGCTATTGTAAACTTAAGCAATTATTCCCTTGAGAGGTTTAGGATGTTTCTTGTTGTATTTTGTGAGAAAATAATTCTTATACATTAATATGAAGGCTTAGTTTATGGCCTAAAAGTGGCTCTTTTTTTCCTATATTTTTGATTACATTTTTTTAGTCATTTTTTACGCACATCCTTTAAAGTATTCCCTTGAAAATGATTATTTATGTCTAGTTTATCATTTATCTCCACTCATTTTTTATTCAATAAAAGTTTCTTCTCGTTTTTTGTCATTTTCCTGTCATTTGAGTCAAGTGCTTCCATATATATACATTTTTTTTTCGATCGGCCAAAGGTTAATGGATTCGACAAAGTGCAGCCATGTCAGTCGCTAAGCCGCTTAAAGTTCCCGCACTAAAATAATTTTCATGTTTCTTTTTTATTTGAAAATTTCCACAAATAAAAAAGAAAACAAAAAAAACTTTTAGCTAATGTCAATTAGAGGAAAATGTAAAAAAAAAGGAAATAGCAATAGAAACGAATTAGCCGCAAAACAATTGGGTATTAGCATGGTTGATTATTCCATTTCCTTTTAACTTGGCCATTTTATTGGCAAATAAATTGGTATTCGAACTGATTGACAAATTTTCGAAATGAGTGACAGCGTGACACTGCCAGTGGAAAAAGAAAAAATTAAGTACTTCACTCATTATTCAATTAAACACCGCAAAGTGTGGAAAAGTGTCGTATTGGATTCTTTGTGTCCAGCAATGACATGAGATTTGAATAATTACTGACATGGTTTTGATAATTACAGAATGAAATCAGAATGCCAATGAAGCTTAAATAATAGATGAATTTTAGGGCTTAGACTTAAGTTTATTAATTCAAAAGATATATATGGAAACTTTAATCAAAAATCAAAGAAATAGGAGGAGAAATAGGAATAGGATGAGGATAAAGGGACATTTTTATGGTTTTAAATAGAAAAATTACATTAAATTTATTTAATAAATTTATAAAAATTATAATTGAATTTAAATTTAATAATTTCAAGTTTTCAACTAACTAAAAAAATAAAAATAAATCAAATAATCTTTCTTCCAAGGAAAAAACATATAATTTTTAAAATTTTAAACTCCTTTTAGTCTTAAAAAAAAAAGAAAAAAAATAGCCAGAAATAAAATCCTGTTTGCGAGATTGTTGAACTGCAGCGTCGTCCTGGCAACACGTCTCGAAAACAACTCGAAAGTCTGAGCTGTCAGGCAGGGCAACGACATCCAAAAAAACAACAGAAAAAAATCGCAACAAGCGACACCAAGGACTCTGGCCCACTTCTCCTGTCAGGATCTTTGTGAGAAGGACAAACTGTTGGCAAGTTTCATAGGCCGGGGGACAACACAAAATTTAACTTTTTAATTAAGGCAAGGCAATGGCTTTTATTTTTTTGTTGTTGTGCCATTTTGTTATTGTGTTTCTCACTTGCTGTGTTTGCTGCCTTTTTTTTGTCTTTGCAGATCGAGGATAGCGCGTGGAGAGTCCTGGCAGAAGGACAAAGCGCCGTCCAGGAAGCGCAACAGGCCAACTTGACACATAAAACGACAATAAAAAACAAACAACAAAAAACAAACCAGGGAAAATAATCATAAAATAAAGTTAAAAAAAAGTTATGAAAGGATTAGAAGGAAAATATTTTATATTTATTTAAACATTTAGTAAATATTTGTATTTATTTTTTAAGTACAAATATACAGTTGAAATATTTTATTTATAATATTTTTTTCCCTGTGTATTGTTTTTTTTAGTGTATGTGTAAGAGTATGGCTTGGCAGCCATCTTGTGGCCGCCGTTGTGCTCAGCTGAGCTGACAACAAAAGAAAAGGACCGCCAGGACGAGAGGCTGGCGTTTTGTTTGCGCCTGTCCCAGTTGCCTTAAAGGACACTTAACCTTGTCAGGAACGCGACAAGACGCGGAAACTTTGTCCTGTCCCGGCGAATTCCTCGAATTGATGATATTTTAAACGCCCATACACTTTACCTCTTTCTAGTGGCACTCTCTAGTGCCAGGCACTTTCTACTTTCTCCTTATTTTGTCACTTTTTTTAATTACAAGAGTAATATGTAAAAAAAGAATATGAAAAATTTCTATTCCATCAAAAAAAGGATAATAGAAAACAAAAAACAATGCAAATATTAATATTAAGTCAATATTAAGTATACGACGTGTGTGTTTTTAAATAGAAATTTTATACAAATTAAAAACTAAAGCTTAATTAAATTAAAACTAAAGCTATAAAATAAGTTTTTTAATTAATTAAAATACAATATACATTTATTGTTATTATTTTTGTATTTATTTACGAAAATTTTTACATACAACATGGCGTATACTTGATTTCTCTTCCACTTTACCAAAATATTACGCATACGCCATGTATTCCCTTAAATGCTTCTGTAAAATTCGAATTACTGAGTGATTTCACTTATTTACATTATTTTTTCATCAAGTTTAGCTTTTAATTAAAAAAGATAAATAAATTAAATAGCAAAAGTAAACAATTCGTAAATCATTTCTGTTTTCTTTGTTTTGTCAAGTTTTGAAACAAAACAAAAGATTACATCATCATTTGATTTGAGAAGCGAATTAAATAAATGTTAAATTAAATGCATTTAAGTTAATTACATTTATTTAAACATCAGTACCAGTTTTAAATTGTCTGAAAAGTGTGTGTGTTTCAGTGTCTTATTGACAGTTGATTTGCACTCTGATTGCACAAAAGGAAACCCAAAATCCGAACATTAATTAAACACTGAACTGTGTGCGAGACTCGAAAGGAAAGGATTCCAACCCAACACCCGCTCTCACTGCCCTTCCAGTCTGAAGTCCTGGATTGGCGTACAGATCCTGGCATCGGAAGCCATCTGCATGGCTATATCTGTATGGATATAAAGGCTTTTGGCAGGAGCTCTTGATTTGGCTTCATTGGCTGCAGTTTGCAGTTTTGTAGTTTTAGAGTTTGCAGCTTGCCTTTTTATGGCTTGCTCAGCATCGGACACTGGGGGAAAAAATAGAAAACTTGTTATAAGTAGGCTGTGGTGAAAATATTGACAATAACTGTCAAGCCCAATATTTCCAAGCCCGAAACTTCTCATTCTCGCACCACCGCTCAAGGGAGAAGATCTAAATAAAAGCGTTAATATTTTGTAAATTATTCAATAGTGAATATTTTTAAGCATTTTGTTTTTGGAAATCTCGACGATCTCCTGGCCACAATGGACTCGTTTAATGTGCCACAAATAGTGAACCACCACGTGCTGAAAGCCGTGGATTTTTTGACCGAAGAAGCCGAGTATGCACCGATCTGGGAAATTAGAAGACAAGTTAGGCTCCGCGTTTGGAAGTCAGGAACCATAGTGAAGCTATCGGTGTTGATAACGAGATCGCTTAGGAACTAAGCGCTTAGTTCCTTAGTTCCTTAGTTCCTTAGGTCAATAATCTGGGAATATTGACCAAAAGAGACAAGAGCCTTTGTTATTTCGCCACTTCCCATAAGATGTTTGGGAAATCTAGCCCCGGTGTCTCGAAGAATCGCTATTGTATGGCCAAACCGGTCATGGTACGCAAGTTATTCGGAAAATTCGGGGTGCCGCCTGTGATGATGAAGAAGAGGAAGTCCAAGCGGAAGGCGCCACAACAACCCTCCCAGGATCCAGCACAGGCCAATAGGGTCCATAAAAGGAAACGCATTCCCGTCGCCAACGAAGGAGCCGCCTCATAGGTTGCACATGGGCCATCCAGCCTAGGGTCTGGAGCCCAACTTCCTGGCCAATACTCTTCTTAATCTCTCCCTTTTCTCCTAAATTCAAATCCTTTTAAGAAACATTTTTGGAACCTAGACTTTCGGCCACACCAATTATCGGCTGCATGTTTTTCCAAATTCTCAGTAGATCAGTTTTTCAAGACATTTTTGGTCATATATAAGGAGGTGCAGGATCTCTAAATTCTCTGAAATTCCTGGCTCTTGAAATCTAACAGCTAAAAATTTTCCTGTTTTCTAGAGTTTTTCCAAGAGAACTCTGTTCAATCTACTTTAAAAAGCCTCCTTTTTATTAAACTTTTATCTCCAAGTGTACTCTTCGATCTGATTTTGTGTCGGGCCCCTGTTTGCTCCAACTGAGGTGCTGCTTCCCCCCTCCCTTCACATATTACATTTTGGATTTTATGGAATATCTGCCAAAAAATGTGAAATAAGCAAATAAGAACATTTCTCATCACGCAGCTTGTACTTTACTTGAATTTATAGTGGCTCTTACTTTAAATTTGCAACTGACAGGCGGCAGCTGGTTCTTGTAAACACCGACCAGCTCCACACCCCCACTCGTATGGCCCCAACTCCAGCCTTAACCCTTTGCCATCATGTTTTTGGCCATTTATCAAATGTTTTGCCTGGCAGAGCGTTAGCAAGTCGCAAGTGTCGTTAATTATCCTGCGTGTGCTTTCTTTTTCTTTATTATTTAATTTTATTTTATTTTCAGCATATCCTTGGCCGCATATTAATGCATGTTTATTTGCCAGCCCGGCCAGGCACTCAATTCACATTTATTATTATTTATGACCATGCATTATAATTCATTTCATGGATCCTGCAGCGAGGCAGGGGCAGAGGATGGGTGGTCGAGGCTGGGGGCTGGGTAGAGTGGGTGGACGCGACCTCGTCAAGTATTAGCTTTCTACTCATGTGCGTTTTCATATACACTTTTTTTTTAATATTTTTTATTTAGTAATTAATTAAGTGGACCTCTTCGGTAGCTAATTAAAATTTTAAGTACCCTCTTAATTGGTAATATTAACAGCTGCCGCTTCGCTGCTTTTCTGCTTTTTGGTATTTATTTATTTTGAATTTTTTTTTTTCAATTTAAAAGCACGTTCTTAGCCTGGCCTTATTCCCCGGATAGTCATTTATGTGGAAATTCAAGTACTCCTATACAATTTAAATAGAGTTTTTAAAAGGAATTTATTAAAATACATAGATAATGGCATTCGTCACTAGTAATTCCATGCAGTGGCTTGTGCGGTGTGCGAGTAACTGTTTCCCAAGCTCCATAACTGCTAGAATATTTTCAAAATCTTGTCTAGAATAGAATATTTACAAACCAGACAGATTACAGATCACCCTTCAATAGGCCCCCCGACTCTTTTGGCCTTTGTCTGTGTTGGCTCTGACTGGACATTGTGCAAGTGCAACCAATCAAAATTCCTGTTATAAAATCAAATTTTCATTGCTCTCAGTGAGCATTTCCTTTAGCATTTCATCCATTGCTGGTATTTTGGGTACTTTTTGGATTTTACTAGAAAACAGACACACAAAAAAAAGCATCTGTTTGCCTGTGAAGCTTTCCAGTCTCAGACAAAAATACAAAAAAAAAAAAAAAAAAAAATGGCGGAGAGGCCTGGGTTAACTGTAACTGAGTACAAAGGGCAGCAATTTCGTGGCGCTTTCAGTTTTGTAGTTTCATCTTTCGTTTGTTTTACAATTCACACTAACTCACACACACACACAGACACACACACTCACAATATCATGGCAATTTTTTACGCCTCACCTCAAAAGAGTTTTTTCGGGCCTTGTGTTAGAATTTGCCAATTTTTCAGTTTTTTAACATGCCAGCAGACGGGTATCAAAAAACCAAAAAAAAAAAACGAGCACCATCAATGATTTGGTTTTTGTGGCAATTGAAACGATCTGGAATTTGTATCTTTTAGATATTTCCAACTTTGTAAATTGCATTTGGAGAATCTTCACAAAAAATGCCAAATATTTGCTTCTAAAATGATAAATTTAAGTATTAAACACTAAAAATTAAATGTTAAGAATTACCATTTATTCTTCATCTTGGCGATGCACCAACTTCGATACTATCGCCTTAAAGCTCTTATCGATATATTGCTTAAACATCATTTTGCAACACTGGCTATCGCTATAAATATTCAAAGGAGTATACTAATCTAGAATAATATATCTTATCACTAAAACCTCAAGTTTAACCTTTTTTTGTGGCTTATTTATTAATCCTATTATTTTTCCCCCAATCCCTCTTCTCACTATTTTATGATTTTGCCGTTTAGAGACTATTTTTCAAAATATTTTACCTTCCTGTTTCGTTTATTTATTTTTATTGCTTCTTGGCAGCTGCTTTGAATATTTCTATATATATCCTTTGGGCGGGTCTGGATTGGGGATATTCATCCCAAGCTCTAATAGAAAGTGCAGAAATTTGAAACAATAACTTTTACGCACATCAGTGTGAAAACTCACATGGAAAATTTGCATTCCACACACACACAAAGCAAAAAAAAAAAGAAAAATAAAAAAAGAAAGGGGTGGCTAAAAAGAAAACTCCTCTCAAAGCAAAGTGAAAATGTGTTTGAGTTTTTTTTTTCGCAACAAAAGGTCAGAAAAAGCGGGAAAAAATATATAGAGGAATATTCATGGAAAGTTGCTCATATTTAGTATTTCTTTTTAGAAAAATTTTTGGCTTTGTGTAATTTGCACTTCATTAGAACGAATGCCAGGAATAAACTTCATTTTTTACACAAAAAATATTAAACTAATAAAAAATAGAGCTGGCACTGCCTATCGTCTTTTGGAATTGAATTTATGCGAAAATGCACTTAAAGTGACTTTGTGGCTTCGTTTATGAGCTGTTGCGGTTGCAAGGTCATTGGTGTGGCATGTGGCATGGGACACTGGCCTCGTTGGAGGTGGTTTTAAAAGCCACAGGCACGCAGTGACCATACAAGAATCAGTGGTTGTTGCCTGATAATTTATAAACGGTCACAGGGTCCTGGCCCAGGACCAAAACGAAATGAAACCGAACCAGAACCAGAACCAAACGAGACCGACAAACCAAAAAACCAGCCAAGCGAACTCACTGGAATGCAGTCTATTAGAAGCGCGTTAGAAACGTCATTTTACAAACACACACACGTAGGCACACCTTACACCACACACTTGACACATTTTCATTAAAGGATGTCGCCTTAAACTCCTCACAAAGAGTCTGATTAATTTTTAAGTTTTATTTTTATTTTTATTTAAATTTAATAAATTTGAATAGGAAACGCATGAGTATGGGTTGACTGCCCACCTGTTTGTGAGTGTATGTGTATGTGGGAGTGTATCTGTGAGTTTATGTGTGTATTTGTGAGTGTGCGGTTGAAACAAGTTGATGATTAATGCAAGTTGAATTGCAGACTTTTCTTGCAACTTTCAAGTCTAAAGTTTAACCAAAAGTAAAGTTTAATCAGTTGGTGAAGAAATAATTTTATTTTTAAGAATTTTTTGAGATATATATACATTTTTAACTTTTATTTTTTTAATTTGGCTTTGTAAGCATACTTATACTACATTGCGTATACTTAATATTTTGTTCAACATGACGTATAATTAATATTTACCATTTAAAATAAATAAATTTTTATATTTTAATCATTTGTTTAGAAATTAGGAATATCCTTTGACCCAAAACCCTCCCAAAATAATATCCAGCTTACGAATACTTAATATTTTTGAAAGAAATCATAAAAATGTAAGTATTAAAAGTTATCTGAAAACTTCATAATTGAAAGTAACTTTCCAGATTTCCTAGTTTTGTCATCTCTGTGGGAAGTCGTCTCCGGACTCTGGAGTTGAAAGTTGTCGCCAGGGCGGCAGGGTAGAAGGGCAGCAGGGGCGTGGCAGGATCTGTTGCCTTTGGCGAGCGCAAAAATGATTAATGCGATTTGAACTTTAAATTTACATTGTGTTCATGATATTTAGTTGAATTTATGAGCGCTGTTTGAGTTTGTAAATGAGTTGCTCATTTAATGTTTTAACAGGCACTGGCCCCCCAAACAATTGACGGAGTGGGGAAGGTCAGGGGATGGAGGTCCTTTTCCGCAAAATCCCGGGAAACCAAACTACATAAGTTGCAGACACGGAAAGAGATAGCACTTAGAAGGAATTTCGCCCAGTGGCAGAACGGAATTAATGATTGTATTTCATTTCATTCTCGGCACCAAGTCGAAGGACATTCGCACAAGGACCTTAAAGCACTTATCAGTTGCTCGAATGCTTTTCACTTCCTTATCCTTCATTTGCAAAATGAAGCGCCACAAGCTCCATGGGGCCAAGTGAAGAAAGTGGTTTGCAATTAAACACCTCGTTGCTGTCTGCAAACTTTTTTAATATCTTTTGTGGCTTTTCTTCATAATTTCTTGCTTTTTCCGAAAGTATTTAAATATTTTTTAGAGAAGGCTAAAGTGAAATAAATATTAAAAGCGTTTAAATGCAAGTTTTTTGATAAGAAATCTAAAGGAAGCATATTTTTTGCAACATTACGTATTCGCCCTGTATGGTACACTAGTGTCCATTAAATGCTTTCTCAAAAATTCCTTGTTTTCGTCGGCCATAATGGCAGCCAACTGGCAAAAGGACATGACCCAAGGATGTCCCAAAAGGATGCAAGCAATCTCGGTTTCGAGCCTCGATTTTTCACCAGGACAGTGCAAGGGGGCTTGAAAATTGGGGTGTCATCATTTTAGGCTTCATTTTGTGCTTGTCTTTGACGGGAGGACATCGATAATTATCGCACAAAATGTGTCCTGTGGGGTTGAGGGCCTGTGGCCAATGTTCTTTTGATTTCTCCACCTCTCTCTCTTTCTCTTTCTCTTTCTCTTTCTCTTTTCCCTCCTGGACTGTTTCTTTCTCTTTCTTCTGTGAAAAACAAGGATATTTACAGAGCACACAGACCTGCATACATGTGTGCATAAATTCATTGTCACGACGACAGCAGCATCAAATGAATGAATGAATGTCCACCACCTTCTTCCTCCTGGCTCCTGGTTCCTGTACGGAGTGCAGAGTATGTGTGTCCTGGCCTGCCCTCTAACATGTGTAGCCTGCTTTTAGGCTAAAAGCACACACTACGCCCAGAACCTATTTTTTCGAGCCAGCTAGCTGGCATAAATCTTTGGGACTTTTGTTTGATCGAACGCAAAAATAATGGCGCTTTGTTGTCCTGTGCCAGTGCCTGTGCCAGTGCCTGTGCCTGTGCCTGTGCCTCTGCCTCTCTTCCTTACTCCTGTTGTGCTGCTGTCAGAATGTCCTGGGTATGCCTTCATAAATTTTAGCCTGGCCAACTGAAACGCAAAGAGAAATCGGCAAGAAAATTGACCTTTTAGCTCACACTTTGCCGCCGTTGCCGATGGATGGGATGCTTCAGATTCTGCTAATGATACAAAGCGTGTAGCTGTCTCTTTTTCCCGCCGTTTAGCCATCTCTTTCCAGCCGGCCATCGAAATGATTGACTGCCAAGTGCCAGACAGTCTGGTTTTTTGCCTTTAAGATTTAAACTTGGAAAAAGAGTTAATTTCATAAATAAAATAGTTTAAAAAAAATATATAATTTTGAGTAATATTATCTCTCCCGGAAATGCCTCAATGGGTTAAGCCGCTCTGTCACTTAATTGCCAAAAGTTTCGACTACTTAGGGACTCCCCTCCACCCCATACCCCCCTTGGCTCTCCCTTTTTAAGCCATCATTTTCTTGTCAGAACTGCCGTTTTGAGAGTTTTTGAGTTTTGATGGACGCTGCAGACGCGACACTTTTATGGCCCTCGCACATTAGGCATTCGTCATTAAAGTTTATATCTCCCCCAATGCCAGAGTGCCTGGGAAAAAATACACATCTGCCGACTTCTAGGGATATACATGCATACATATATACCATAAAATGACAATGATGGCTGAGCATAATGCCAACAATTAGGCTGAAAAATGTTTGCCTCACGCACCGAGAGAGTAGAGTGCCGGAAGGGGATGTCAGCTGGTTGGAAGGACATTTGAAAAAAGAATTAAAATTATTTTTGACTTTTTTTGTCAAGTATTAGTAAGTGTTTCTAGTAGTTTTGGTCTTTTAATTTTAAATAAATAACTTTAATAAAACCCTTTTTTTGGAGTGCCCTGGCTGGTGTTTGTCTTCGACTAACTGACTGATGAAGCATGTTCAGTTATGTCCAGTCATGTTCCTTTCTTGTTTATGAAATGGCTAGTTGTTCCCCCCCACCCCCGCTGCCAATGCACTTTCAACAAATTAAAATTGCAAAAATCCTCCTACGGAAATGCAACAAAACTGGCTGGAGTGCCCAGGCTCTGGCCCATTACCGTAAACAATCGAGAGATCCTGTTTCTCTGTCGGTTTGTGGTCCTCCTTCCCAGCATAGTATCCTTTTGTCGGCACTCGTGTATCGCATACATCTCATATCTTAATTGCCGGAGGCTGAAATGAAATACATAAAATGTATATTTTCGACATTTTTATTACCTGTTCGAGTTCGATACTTGCTTGTTGACATTTTCTTGGCCCATAACTTCCGGTCTCGGGCCAAGAAGAGACCAAAAAAGGCGGAAATCAATTGGCATAAAAAGAGCACTTCACACCACACACACACATGATGCTTTGGTCGCCGCCAGGACATTCAGGATAATCGATTATCGACTCGGCCGACTCCTCCCCTTTGCTGGCCAACAAGGTGTTTGCCAAACAATTTATGCTCCTCTTAATTGATCCGATTTTGTGGAATTAATGTATTCGCATCTCAATTGCCCGAGAAGAGCATTTGTTTTATTCCCATTGGCCAAGGACATTAAATGGGCAAGGACCTTGAATGATGAAAATCCACAAATAATTACAACAAAAGGATCCACTCTTGCCTGGCCCGGAATATCTTCAAAACTAATTTGGCAACAGAAGTCTAAACTTTCGAGCAGAATTATATTGAAGCAAACTAACCGAAAAGGACAGTCGTCCTCGTCCTGCCACCAGAGTCAAACAAGAGGGGGGGGAAAAGAAATGGTGAAGGAAAGTGAATGAAAGTATGAAATGAATGACAAATAGCTTTTGGCTCGAGATGGCGGAGGAGGAGAATGAAGTGCAAATTAATCAACTATAAAATTAATTATCCTTTGAATCCTTGCAAGTAAATAAAACCTCCTGGCGTGTCTAGGGGCTTTCGAGTAATGAGTTTGACAAATTCCAACGTCCGATTAATTTGTGGTCTCTGTCCCTTAGTCCTGTCCTGTTAGTATCCTGCCACCGTCTCCCACCCATCAATTTCACAAATCATTTGAATTTTTATTCCATTTTATTGTTTCTGGCTGGTCCCTGCCCAATTAATTAGTTGATGCCTAACATCCTTGGTAACTGCTTGGAAATTTATTGCCAATCGCGCTCTTCTATTGCAGGCAGCGATGCTTCAGACGTAGAATTTGGAGGTCCTTGGAGGCCCTCCAAGGAAGAGGGAGTTCAATGCTAAATTTTAAAAAGACTGAAAAGAAAAATAATATATTTTATGATTTTATTAATTATGGATTAAATAGATTTATAAACTATATATACAAGTCAATAGATCAATAGTCAATAAATTTAACAAATATTTAGAAAATAATTTTAAAAAATTCCCCTTAATCTTTATGAAAATGGAAAACTTTTCCCTTTCGGCCCTAGGCCCAAAAATATCAAGTATACGCCATGTTGCGAGTCTTTTTTCAGTTGAAATGCCTACGAATGCTATTTGAATCCTTTAAAAAATAATAAGTCTATTGCTCTTAATGCAGGGTAGTCTGTTGAGTAAAGTCTAACCCTTGTCTGGCTGCCATTTCGTTGTAATGGCCACTAATTACTGGGCCCAGCAGCCCCTTCGGCCACCCCCCAGCTTATGCAAATGCCTCCTTCAGACGGACATATATATATATATAATTTACATAAACATCTAATTGCTGGTTGGCATTGTTTTGCGCCGTTGCTGTTGTAATCATGCCTAATTGTTTTCGTTGGGCATTTCATGTTCGATGCTGATGATTGAAAGTTTGTGCTCCGGCGGTTTCCATTCGCCAGAGCCGCCTAACCACGAAAACCAAACCGCCAAGGCCCACACTTCTCGCAATCACAATCAGTGGAATGCCAATGCGAATGCCACCCATTTAAGCCCGCCGTCCACCCCCTTCTCGAGCCATCTGAAGTGCCTCTGAGTGCTTAATGACACGTTTGCATTACTCAATTTCCTTTGGCGCTTCGCGAAGTTATTTCCTGAATTCAATTAAGCCAACTGTCTCGAATTATGGCCCCATCTCCCATAGAAGTGTTGGCCATTTCAGTTTTGGAGAGGCCACCAGGACACGGATAGTACAACCAGTGACCAGTACAAGGATCAAGAACAGCTATCGGCTTGCCAAACAAGCCGAAAATCAGTTAATTGATGTTCAAATCGAGAGAGAGAGAGAGTTCCCCTCTATCGGGCAGCCAAATGCCCGGCCTCTTAACTTGGCTCACAGGCCGAGTAGGCTTCAAGCCGATTTTGGCTTAATGCCCAAAGTTTAATCAGCCCAGGAGGCATATATTCAACACAGAATAAATACAGGAAAAGCAGATTATGTTTTGATTTTGAGTTGATGGGCAATGATTGGGTTAGGAAGTGGCAGAGATGGTGGTTGGAATTATTTTAAGTATTTTAGGGTCCAAGTCTGAGGTCTATTTACAATAAAATATTAAAAGTTTATCAATGATTTGATTAATTAAAAGTTTAACATAAAATAGATATTGTTATTGTAATTCCACTAACAGTATAAACTATTATTAAGCACATTCCATTGTGATTTTTTAATGACTTGTTTCAGTGAACAGCTTAAAAGGGTTTTATGGGCTTTTATGAAAGCTATTTTAATCATTTTTGACTACATAATACCTGGTACTTGTGTTAATTTAATATAAATTATGCATTTATATTAATAATAGTACTAATAATACTAGTAAAATAATACCAGCAAAATAATACTGCGTAATAATATAAATAATACTATTAGTATGATGATCAGTTGACTTTGGAATTTGCATGTTTTCTTATTTTTTATCCATTTAGACATTAATATTTAATATTTTAGTTAATATTTTTCAAATATTAGAATTTTATATACATGTAAAATGTATGCTAATTATATAGTATTAATAATCAATGAAATATTAAATATTTTGATATTAATAATCATATATTTTTTATATCCTTTGCATGTATTCATAAATGAATTTGGTGAATTTTCAGAATTCAAATAACTTGATCCGTTTAAAAAATGCCAATTTGTTAATTCCGAGGTCTAGTTATAAGCAAGATTTATACATAATATATATATATTATATAATATATATAATATTATATATTTATATTAATATATATTTTAAACAATTCCCATAATTCCTAAAGCTTAAAAGTCTAAACCTCATTTCATAATAATTATAACTTTAATCAGTGGTACTACCATCCTCTTAGTCTTTGTGACTAAGTCTGCATATTTTCCGGCAAATGCCATACGAGTGGCTATAGATCAGTGCCAGTGGCAGATGCAGATGCATTTTGTAGTTTATTTACCTTTTAATATTATTAATATTATGATTAAAGCGGGCATCTGCCGAGGGCATCTCGTACGCAGTCAGGCATCCTGCGCAGCCACAGCATGCCGGGCATCCTTTTGCAAAATGATGCTGACAGCTTACCTGGCTTCTATATACATATATATTATACATATATATATATATTATCTATCTGGGTGTGTGCGTGACATTCATTTACTAAAGAAGAGCCTTGCACTTGCAAATGAAGTTCTTGTGGATTGCAAAATGAAGTCCAAACTTCTCAGCTATTTTTGCCTTTGACAGCAGATTCTCCCTTTGCTCCTTCCTGCTCCTGTCATTATTGTTATGGCTGCTTATCCTGCATATCCTGGTTGCAAGTGCAATATTATAACAATATTTGTTCTTGTGAACAAATCAATTTTTTTTTATCCATTTATACCCAAAAAAAAATGAATAATTTCAAATTTAAAAACTTAAAAATGAAATTAATTTGCAATTTATATTTCAAAAGCGTTGAAGCTTAAATGAATATTTAAATTAACAAAAAATACAAGAATCTAAAAAAATTGATTTTTTCAAGTGTAGTTTTTGTAGCATCCTTTGTTACTTTTAGCCTGTGGCTGGCGACGCGTGTGGCTGCCAAAAAAGGCTGCCATTGACAGGACATTTTTTGACTAGTTAGGAGGATGTGGAACCAGGCAAAGGGGGGCCATGCAGGAGGCACAAAAGGGCCGTAGGGCGGGGCTACTTAGCGCCTTCGTGTATAGTTTTCCGTGTTTCCTTCCTAACTCCCTCGCTCCATCCTTACTATTCTCCGTGCCGTGCCGACACAACGCCCTTTTTGGTTTTCCACGTGCCACCAACAACAACAACAACAACAACAACTACAAACATCTAAAACAACAACCATGTGTTGTTGCCATTTCATTCACGACATTTCAATTACATTAAAGAGCTTCCCTCCATGCGCGGCCCTGCCCGGAGTCAGTAGATTAAAATTGAGCATCGTCCTTGGCACTCGCTGGTTATTGAAAAATATTTACTAAATTATTTTAGAGCGAGGAAGAGATTGAACGATGATTCTAATGGATTTCAGGCAAGAGATAATCGGCAGATGGATGTGGATGTGGACTTTTGGACTTCAAAAGGGTTTTTAAGCCCAAAAACATTTTTAAAATTAAGAAAACCAGTTTTAAGCTCTGATTTGGATGCCAATCAATAGGAAATCAATTCACAAATCCTTTAAGGTCACCCGTTTTAGAATCGGATGAGAATTGGCTCAGATATAGGTATGGAAATGAACCAGATGGGGAAATCCCGGATTCTACAAGGGGTCGCCCCATAAAATTTGGAAAAAAGGTTTTTTTTTTTTTTTTTTTTTTTTTTAAATTTATTAAGTGAAGAATCTGTACAACAAGGAAGTACCTTAACATCACATGGAAGGAAACTTAAAAATAGACCAAACCAAAATACTAATGAGGATTACAAAATTTAAATATCTAACTTATAGTTATCTAACATTATTCGTTTCGAATTCTTTTGGCAAAACCTAGCCGTTTCAGACGCCTCAATGGTCTAGCTGGAAGTAGATTCCTTGCAAGTAGGCTGCGATGCCTTAAAAGTCTGTCGCTATATCGGCTTGTGTGTCTTCCGATCTGTTCATCCACAGTATGTATGCTTAAATCTCTATGTAGAGTGGAGCCGCGCACGTACCAGGGACAGCCTGTTATGCTTCTAAGCATTCGATTTTGTAACACCTGGATGCGTTTGTAGTTCGATTTGGCGGCGATCCCCCAAATTTGTATGCCATAAAGCCAAATTGGCAAAATGCAATGGACATATACAGCCCTTTTACATCTGAGTGACATGGTGCTCTTTCTATTTATGAGCCATCGCAGTTGCTGAATCCTTATATTGGACTTTTTAACAGTGGACTTCAGATGTGGGCCAAAAGTAAGACGTTTGTCTAGAGTGATGCCAAGATATTTGGCTTCATTCGGCTGTTCCAGGGTAACTCCCTCTAGCTGGATTTGAGGGGTATTCATTCTTAACCTTTTCAGGGTAAAACATACGTTCGTGGATTTCTGTGGATTGATTTTTAAATTCCACCTTTTGCACCAAGCTGCAAGAGTAACAAGATACTCCTGCAATCCAATAGCAGCTTCTCTATGACAGCTGTTGTTGTAAATGACTGCAATGTCATCTGCATAGGTGGCAATTAGTGCTTTGGATGGAGCAACCATATGTTGACGGTTAGGGCTGGGTATATCTGCAGTATATAATGAATAAAGCAACGGTCCAAGCACACTCCCCTGTGGAACTCCTGCTCTCATAAGAAAGTTATCCGAGAATGTATTTCTGACCTTGACTTTGAATTCTCGTCCTTCGAGGTATGACTTTAATAGTCCATAGTAGGGAGCAGGTAAAAAACTTTTAATTTTGAGCAATAAGCCATCATGCCACACCTTATCGAAGGCTTGCTGCATGTCTATGAAAACTGCGTTGGAATATTCCTTGTCGTCAAAGGCCTGCAATATATGATGTACCAGTCTGTGGACCTGTTCCACGGTGCCGTGTCCTCCTCGAAATCCAAATTGATGATCAGGCAGGATACTCTTTTCAGTTATAATCACTTTAACGCGATTTGCAATAAGTCTCTCCCACAGTTTAGACAAGGAGGGCAAGAGACTAATTGGGCGGTATGATTCAGGATCATCCTCTGGTTTTCCTGGCTTGTGGATCATCATAATCGCAGCCAATTTCCACTGCTTTGGAAACACTTGGATCCTAATAATAGCATTAAAAATTAATGCTAAGAAAAGGATCGCTCTTGTAGGCAATGCTTTTAACGTAGCGTGACAAATTCTATCGATACCCGGGGTTTTATTTTTGGGCAAGGATTGTATGACATCGGATATTTCCTCAACCCTTATGGGCTTTATTGGCCATGACATCTGCAATGGAGCCTCCAAACTCTGGTGGGTCTCTCTAATTTGTTCTGCTGAAGCAAAGCTAAAAGGAGTGAAGCGATCTTCTAGATGCTGACCAAAAGCATTGGCCTGCTCTAATCCATTTTTTGCAAGTTCACCATCAGGACATCGGACTGGAACCTGTCTAAAAGGTTGTCGTTTAAGCGATTTTGTGCACTTCCATAGTGAGTAGTTTGCGTCAACGGTGTAGTCCATGGAAGACAATTTTTGCTCGAAGAAATCGCTACGGAGTTCCCCTAAAACAGTTCGTAGTTGCCTCTCTGCCTGGTGCCATCTATTTCGGTCCAAAGGATCTTGAGAACGGATTGCTCTTCGTCGAAGGCGCCTTTTTCTTTTAATTAGCTCTCTGGCTTCCCTTGTAAGAGCAATGCCATAGCTTAAAGGATGAGGATCAGGTTCTGGTGGGGTTGAAGCAGCAGCAGCTCTGTATATATTATCAGTAAGAATGTCAACTGCATTCTCGATGTCTTCACTAGAGTTAAGAACAGAGTTTAGCTGGAAGGAGCTTTGAAGATGTTGTTTGAAAGTAGTCAGATCAGTACGACTTGTAATTAAGCGTGGGCTTGGTCTAATCTGAACACCATTTGTTTGAAGATTTACAACTAGAGCTATGTGATCCGAGTCCAAATCCCAGTTTTGGCCAATATTTATTTGAGAATCCAATATCCCATGGTATAATGCAAAGTCTATGCAAGTAGCTGTGTGACCAGGTACATATGGGTATCTGGTTGGTGACCCAGTGGCAAGAATTTTAGCCCCTTTAACTAAAATGGATTCAGCTAGCTCACGTCCTCTCGGTGAATTATATGTGTCGCCCCACAACCAATGTCTAGCATTCCAGTCACCACCGACCAGATACCTCTGACCATAGGAAGCGAGTATGTTAGTGAAATGCCTTTCTTCAAGTTTGTGCCTTGGGGGACAGTATATAGCGCTTACTTCCATGTAACCCAAACCTGTGGCAACTTTAATGGAGGACATTTGAATGGTTTGTGTTTCAATGACACTTTGTGGGAAATGGCTGAGTGAGCTTCTTATCAATACCGCCGCTCCACCGATGCCGTGATTGTGCCGTGCTGGTTTATATGCTGGATAGAAGGTATATCCATAAATTTTGACAATTTTTCCTCGATTGAGCCTTATTTCACTTAAGAGTATGATATCCACGTTGTTGGTGTGCGCGAATAGCTCAATTTCTCTGGCCTTACCTAAAATGCCATTGACATTCCAGATAAGAATTTTGAGTGTGTTCATTGTGAGGCTGAAGCGTTCTTTTGGACCTGAAGAATTGATTTATCTCCAGTCCATTGCTTGATCGAGTTGGCCATTTCAAATACCATATTTTCGAGACGTTCAAGTCGTTGACTGTTCAGCTTGTTTTGCATTTGTTGTTCTTGCTGCTGCTGCTTTAGCCACAAGAGGAATTGCTGCTGCTGCTGCTGTTGTAGTTGCTGTTGCCATTTCATAAATTGCTGTTGCTGCTGTGCTAATATGGTCTGGACATCAGTCGCATATTGTTGTTGTAGATTTTCCTTCGTTTTGTGTAATTGTGACTGCGCTTGGAGATTATGTAGTCGGCGTTGAGCTGGTTCATTTTCATTTCTTACTATTGAGGCATAAGATAAGCCTCCACTATTGGTTGTAGAATTGATAGGCATTTGCTGTGTTGGTTGTTGTCGCGTTGGCTGTTGTGTCCTTGTTGTTTGCTTCTTTGTAGAACCCATAGATCGTCTAATGTAATTTTGGTACCACTGACAACCTTTGTAGCTTGGCGAATGATTGCCTCCACAGTGTATACAGATAGGCGGTTGATCTTGGGGTCTTATACATTCCTTTGTAAAATGGTCTTCGCCACATCGAGCACAATTGGGGTGCCGTCGACAGTATTTCGCTGTGTGGCCAAATTCTTGGCATCGTGTGCATTGAGCAATTTCTGATGATTTGCGCATCCTTTCAATTTTCACTCGTTGACGACAAAGTGTTACTATATCATATATAGCATTAATTCCAGCACAAGGCTTAATATTAATAAAGAATATGTTTAATTTTGCGTCTTGATTCGACCTTGATCTTGGGTTATGCACCTGAAGAGCATCGAATCCAAATGTTTTGAAATTGGCAACAATTTCACTAGTTAGTGTGCTATGATGAAGTCCCCTAACTACGATTCTGTGAGGCTTCTCTTCCTTCATTTGGTATGTATGGAATTCAATTTCCATTTTATCAAAATGGTCGACAATAGCTCTATAAGTTGATGAGTCTTTGGGAAATATTCTAGCCGTAGCTCCTTGATTAACTTTAACTGATACGTTATCCAAGCTAGTAACCTCCGAAATGAGATCAAATAGATCATTAAGGTTAGTAATGCTCAAAACTATTTGCGGTGGTTTTGCAGTATCTTGAGGATTAAAAACGCCATTTGAATCATTCTGTTGAGATCTATTGCCTAAATCATTTCTATCAATATTATCGATAGATATATTTAATTGATCTGCAATAGGAGAGCTAATAGGGTTTTCCTCTGCGTTGCTTGTTCTTTGCTCAGCCTGTGTGTCACCATTTAGGTCCACTTCCATGTCTAATAAGGCAAACCTATTGCTGGAGCTTTCCTGGCTGGTTGATTCTGTGGGTGATCCAAACTTCAATTCTCTGTGCACCTTTTTAGAGTTGATAGTGGGTGATAGTGGTTTCTTCCTCTTTTTCAAAAGATTTCTTTGGCCAATCTTCAATTTGGTAGCAGCATCACTAAGTTGTGTAGAGGAAATTATACCTTTCCCATCGAAAGTTGGAGAAGAAATTGAAGCATGTCCGCTGAATATTGAAGAAGCAATGTCAGGTGAGCATTGCGCTGCAGTTGTAGTTGCCGTGGAAAATACTGTATTAACAGTCGCACTAGTAAATGTTAGTGTTGTTGTTACTGCACTGATGTTCTGAGTCTCATAGCATAGTGAACGTTGAGCACGGATATCTTCCCTGATCTCCGAGGGTGTTTTTCCAGCAACATGGTACATTTTTTCATAGTCAATTTGCTTATTTCTAAGCTGCGAGTTAGACAGATGACTTTCATCCATTGAAAATCAGCAAAAGTTTGCTTAGTTCCCCTCGTGTGCGGCTGCGCACCACGTAGTGCGTGATGTGCTGCCCACCGGGCAAGAATGCAATTTAATCGCAGAACAGGTAAGTTTTTGTTGTTGTTCAGTTGCCGACACTGTGCAAGACAGCATCCAAACAAGTTATTGATATTTTCACAAGACCAGCAATTAAACTTGCCTTGTTTTCCAAATTAATAATCACACAAAAATTATTTTGTAAACAATTCTTTGGTTAGTGTCGGAAAAAAAGTGAAAAAATATTTTGTGGTTAGATTTTGATGCAGAATGATGGGGAATCGGCAAAGAAATCGTTTAAGGCATTCCGTTCGAGAATCGGATGAGAATTGGCGGAGATATAGCTATGGAGCTGGGCCAAATGCGGAAATCCAGGATTTTGAAGGGGATCCCCCACAAAAATATGAAAAATGTGGAAAAAATATTTTGTTGCGGGATTTTGATGCAGAACAGAACATCGCCTAAATACTTTCTTTGGCTGGAATTCTATTTTGCGTTAATGTCATTACCAAATTTGATTTGCAATTACGACCGTAATTTCGCTTTAACCGATACTAAGTGTTGGCCTTCCACTTAAGCTGTCTGCCAACTTTGCAAACTTTTGCGATGGAGGCATGGCACGAGGGCCGAGTCTGAGAGGGGGGGCAGGTTCTTCATTAAAACGGATTCGTGGTGCAGTAACAGCTGGGGCAGTACACTCTTGCAACTGGCAACTGGCAACTAGCGACTGGCAACTAGCGACTGGCAACTAGCGACTGGCAAATGGCAAATGGCATTATTTTTGTTTGACAAGTCAAAGCGGCGCGACATCGCGACTGCAGCGGAGGCCGCAAGAGCAAGAGCACTTCAAAGTTGTCAGAGCATACTTCTAGGCGCGCCCAAGTGCGTGTGTGTGCCACCCAGCCCCCCACTCCCCCGCCACACCAAAGGCCGGACTTGAACCTTACAAAAAAAAAAAATAAATACAAAAATTGCAGTAAATGCTAACAACTACAAGGTTCTCTTAAGGTTCTCTCTTAAAATATTTTGGGTAAAGAGAAATTCACCATGGCAGCTGTGTAATGGCGCAAACTCACCACTAGAACACGACAGACACGCACACAAAGGACACGACACACACACGAACTAATAAACCGAATCCGAAACTGGCTACCATTGACATTTTCACCTACTTTCCGACCTGTCGCTTTCCCTCTTGGCCAAAATACCGAAACACTGGCCGAATGCACTCTGGCAGCTTGACCAAGTCCCAGTTGCCTCGTTTACCCATTTCCCTCAATTTCCTCCCATGAATTTTCCAAATCAGGGACAACAAAAAAAAAAAAAAATGGAACAAATGGGGGATAGGAGTTTAAGATTTACGAGGGCTACTGTTGAAAGGGCTAGGTTTTCGATACGAATTACTATTTTACTAATTTACTTATTTACTAATTTAATTTGAAATTTAATCCAAGTCTTAAGTAGCTAGTTGTGTGAATTATTTTAATTACGACTTACCAGGATACTAAAAAAACTTAATCAAGAACAGGAACTACACTACACCATCAGTTTCAGGATATTCTTCATTTGAATCCGATCCTTCCTGATCTGAATTGGGGTCATCGTGACCGGGTCTGTACTTCCCCTGGGATTTCCTAAAAAGCTTGGCTCTTTCCTTATTAATTTCCATCAATCGAATACGCTCTGCTCTTGCGTAGAAATCATACTGGGTGATGCCCAACAACTTGCACGTTCTCGAGTTGCTATTTATCCCTGAAGGGTAATGAGGCTTGTTCAAACGTCCCTCGCTGAAGGCCTTGTAGAGATCCCGGAGACTCTCTGAAGTCGCAGCATCAACAACCTCGGCCGTGTCCTTGCCCTCGGCGATTGCCTTTTTCTTTTCCTTCTCTATCAGGGACGGAATGGCTAGGGTAAATTTGTTGTCCTTTTCGAGAAAGACTCCGACGATCTTCAGATTCTGGAGAGATCTCCGGACGAAGTCCGGCATTTCCTTCGACGGTTTATGGTTGCGTGTTGTGATGCGCACCTCTTCCAAGATCTCCTCGAATGTCACGTACTCCCCGGGTACTGTTAGATTAAAGACGGCCCTATGGACATGACGGTTCACTTTTCGCGGTACATTAAAGTTATCCATAACTATTTATTAATCACTTGCACTATAAAATTATCGAATGTTCTTATATAATTCTTTAGAAAATATTTAGTTTTCTTGTATTGGAAAAAGATCTATTTTCTAGAAGATTTGAGCTCCTCACTGTGTTGCGGCTGAGACTGGAATGAGGTGTTGGGAGTCGTCGTCTCAGGGCTATTCTTTTCAGTTTGACATTTCTCGAAAGTGGGTTGCTTTGTTTTTTAGTTTTTTTTTTCACAAGGATTACTAGATTTAAATATTTGAGCGTTGGTTGGAGATTTATACAAGCATTTATTTATTTATTTATTTATTTATTATAATTAAGATTAAGCTAAATCATTCGAATAGAGCTACAATAAAATTACATGTAATTGAATATATAATAAAATAGGTTAAATTTTGTACAAATAACACGAAAAGGATCATGTTCTGCCAAATTCGATCTAAAAATTGGTAACTAAAGGGGTCGGAAGGACCTGGTCACCCTGATTGGAACAGAAAATAGTATTGTTTCCAGTAACAATTTCGAATCAACTTCACCAAGAATGATACTATGAAGGAGCTGGACCCCAGCACCTTCAATTGATGTAGATCTAGTAATTTTTATAAACATACCAGCTCTCCAAGTGGAGCTACTAGCTATAGCTATGAGGTGTTAAGTTAGTTACTTAGAGTTACTTAGAGATAATATAGTTGTTCTGGTAGTAGTTTCATGGTAGATTATAATATCAACCATATAAGTATTATAATACAGATGGTTCGGAAAGTTAATCTACTTCATTGACAATTAATTATAATGGATGAAAGTATTATCTGATATAATCAATTTAATATATGATATAATAGATGCAATTTGTCCTAGTTATAAAGCTGCCTAACATTAGTCCCAAGAAAGAATCTCAGTAATCCTAAGCATTAATTTCTTATCGATTATTTCCCATTTAATCGATAGTTCGTGGTGGCGCCCCATACCAAGCAAGCCTGGCAGTTTCCAGCTTTGGGCTTAAGATTTGGAGAAACCAAAGTCCCTAAAACCTGAAAAAACCCAATAAAAAGTAGTAAATTCTGCACCATCCTCTATATTTCATGAAATGTATCTCCAAACAGTATTCAAGTAATAATTTTATAATAAGACCTTTTTTATAAGGTTTTGAATTTAAAGGGGAGTGTACAGGGATAAGAGTCTGCGCTGGATAGCCCATATTGGGTGGAGAAATGTAGAACTACATTATCCAGCCTGGTGGACTTTCGGGGCTGGCACCCTTGTTTTGGCCAATATTTGGGGTACAGCGTTATTCGTTTTTGACACGTTTAGCCTGGCTAGCGTGCACTGGTTGCGGCAACTTGGGCTTCGGCATCCGCTTCTTCTTAATCATTACGGGCGGCACCTTGTACCGCCCAAATATCTTTCGAATCATCTTCGGCTTGGCCATTGAATGGTGTTTCATTGGGACGTCGTCTCTGGAGTTCTCGAACATCTTGAAGGAGGTGGTGAAGAAGCAAAAGGTGTTGTCTCGTTTGCTCAGAATTCCCAGCTCCAACATGTTTCTCAGGGACCGCCGAATCATAATCGACAACTTTTCAACCATTTTTGAATTCCTTAAAGTAAACCTCACTCGATTCTGGATGTTCCAGATCGGGGCGTACTCGTACTCCTCAGTCAAGAAGTCAACGGCCTTTAGGACATGGCGGTTCACTATCTTTGGCACGTCATACAGGTCCATGAGGGTCAAGAATTATTAGAAAGTGTAGATTATAATAAAATTTTGCACAAAAAAAATAAATGCCAAAAAATAGTCACTGTCAAATAATTTAATAAATATTCGAGTGTATTCCAAACGTGAGAAGTGCTCCCTTCTCAGGGTAGTGCGATAATGAGAAGTGCCGGGTCCTGGGCTCGAGACTTCAAAATATTTGGCTTTGACAGTTAGAAGCAAGGACTACTTGCCTCGCATTATTTTTAGCATGGCCTACTTGTTAGTAATTCCACCCGTTTTGGCCATTTACTGGCACTGCTGGCAAGTCTATTAGCCAGTCTCATTCATTTGAGATTCGCTGAGCGATTGGCGACGTGTAAACGATAATCAAGTAATTTCCATTATGCCCAGGACACTAAAGGAATGGCCGCACAGGCCACAGGACACAGCGCCCAGGACTCACCAGGACACAAACCATTCAAATGGCTGGGCTGGGAGGCTGGGAGGCTGGCAGGACAATAAAAGCCTTACTAAATTGCGATTGTCGCGACTGGCGCGCTAGGAGGAGCATTAGAATGAATCAGTTTGCGACAGGAGATACAAAATACATTACGCATACGCCCCGTGGCCCAAACAAAAGCAAATCCAATTGCCAATTGTTGCGATAAAGCAAAGCGCCAAAGCGGAGTCAAAGGAAATGTCGATGCTGGTCCTTTTTTTCTGTTTTTTTTTTTTTTGTTCTTTTCTTGGTTTTCACTATTTATTGGCACTGGCATTTCATTGTCCTTGTTGCTGCTGCTGTTGGCTTTTAGACAACTTTCTCTGTGTGTTTTTATGCTTTTAAGGCGCACGCGATAATGGCCAGTGTGTGTTTCTCAGTGGTGTGTGTGTGTGTGTGTGTGTGTCAGCACTTTGCGACAACAATACCTTACCACTCTCTCCTCCCTTCGCCGGCAGGCACAACAACTCTCTCCTATCTGCCCACCCACACTACTTCAAAGGAAGGCGACGGAAACGGAAGCAACATACTTAGACGCTCACTGAACAGCATCCAAGAAGAGTGCGACTGAGAAGGAGAAACAGAAAGAGAGAGGAGTATGGAGAAGAGGGGTCATTGGTTAGCAGGACGCAGGACGCAGGACGATGAAACTGAACTGCACTAAATGTGCGCAAGCAGCGTAATTGTGGCTTAAATACACATAAAAAAAGAGGCTTCTTCTGGGATACTTTTCTGAGTTTTCATTTCCGTTTATTAAGAAAGAAAGAGGAAAGAAATTGGATGGAGAGAAGAATTGTAAAGAAAAGTATGTTTAGGATATCCACTACTTATACCACTAATTTATTATTTTTATTATTAATAAAAATAGTTATAGAACTAAGATACGTAAATTTATCTTCCTTGAAGCATTTTATAGGAAAAAGAATACTTCTTAGATACGAATTAGAATTCTTACAATAAAGAATATCCATAAAGAAAAGAATAAAGTAGAAGACAAGTAACTATGATACCAAGTATTCCCCAGCTTTTAAGAAAAGAAAAAAAAGAATTGAATAAGAATTCTTACAAAAGAGCAAATAAATCAAGCAGGAAAGTGCAAGATTTCAAAAAACCAAAAAAAATAGGTAAGATACCCGGTACTGTTCCGACATCTAAAAGAAAATAACATTAGAATAGAAGAGATATTAGATTATTATAAATCTAAGAGATCTAAAAGAGAGATCAAGAGTGCCCCTTTCCAAAAACCAATTCAAAAAAACCAATAATAGATGAGCTTGCATAGTCCTTTATATTTCCAACATCAGTCTGTAATGTCTTGTTTCCAAAAATTAATTTTTTATGCAGCTCAGTTTTTTCAAATGCTCATTAATCGAAATCGTGTTCTATTGTCGTGCATGCCTCGGAAAGTCAACTAGTGTAGTAGTGTACTAGTGTAGTGTAGTCTTCATGGCTTAGTGTTTCTCTAAGGACTCCTCGGTGTATTCGGTCTCGCCAGCGTCAGAGGATAAGTTATCGGAGACTTCGGTATCCTTGCTATCTTCAGTCACAGCCTTGCCATCGACAGTCACAGTTTTGCTATCTAGAGTTACAGCATCGCTACCTTCAGTCACAGCATCGCTACCTTCAATCACATCTTCAGGCTTGGCCTCATCGACTTCAGACTGGGCTTCATCCTTCTCATCCGAATCATCCAGGACAATTGGGCGACTCTTCTCGCTAGTCTTACGCTTCTTTGCGCCAGTGGAAGTGGTTGGTTCTTCGTCGTCTCCATGGGATCTCTTTGGCGCCCGCACCTGCACCTCCTCCTCTTCTTCTGTTCCTGTCTCACTAATCCTGCGTATGAGATCCATTGAATCGTTGGCTAGGGAGTAGGCTCCATCCTTCTCCTCGACGAGATCAACACGCCCAAAGTTCTCCAACGAACGGCGAACAACATCCGGCAGATTCTCGATCGGCTTGGTGTGGCGCATGGAGTGGCCAGTCTCCCTCAGGATGTCTTCAAACGGAACGAACTTGGAGTCAGCGGTTAGTTTTTGGAGGGCATTGAAAACGTGTCGGTTGACTTTCCGAGGCATCCTAAACTGGTCCATCCCGGTAATATTCCGTTATAAATATCGGAAATTGTTAAAAAACACAGAAAAACCGTACTGTTCGGTTCGTCAACTTGAAAATAATTTGGAAAAAGTAATTAAGTTTTGAATAATTTGGAAATTTTTGGAAAAGGAAAAAGTTTTGAGTAATTTGAAAATTTTTGGCAAAGGAAATATTATTGTTGAAAACGTTTTGTTTTCTCGACTCAGAAGCTTTTAGATGTATATTGTTGGAAGGTCTGATTGTTAGTGAGGATTGTAGAAATCGAGCTCAGGCTCGAGAAATGTTTGAAACTGACATTTCGGCAAAAGGCCTACTTTTGATTTTTTTTTTCTACTTTGTATGTTTTTTGTTCAGTGTATGAGGGTGTCATAAAATGGCAACAAGCGAAATGAAGTGAAGTGGAACGGTCATCGCGGATTAGCGTAAACGTGAAAATATCCTGTCTCCAGTCTGTGTGGTTGTGTGTGTGTTTGTGTGTGTGCTTGTGTGTGTGCTTGTGAGTGTTAACAGTTAATTGTTTTGCGTGCGTGTCACATATGGCCACGGCCCCCCCCTCTTTGTGTCAAAAAATTGTGTCATTAGCAGTCGCATAAAAAGGAAAATGGCCCGAACAGCTCATTGGCACGTTCCAAACGTTTCCAAATGCTCCAAAAACGTTTCAAAAATTTCCCCATCAAGATGACAACGATGATGATGATGATGAGGTTATATCTCTTTGCCCGCCGCCCCCCCCCCCCCCCCCCCCCCCCCCCCCTCTTGGCCATATAATATGTTCTTGGCCAAAAAGTCTCAACTTTTTCTCGCCAGAGTTTTATTTGCAAGCCATAAAGTAAAGTTGGTCGGGTTTATAACCGCAGAATAAAAGTTAAAAATTTATAAATCAAAGAATAGGAGAGGGGAGCTGGTAGATCCTGGCGCATCTCCTCTTGATTGCCATGAGATGACAGTTTCCCGCCTTTTTTATTCCTGTTGCCGAAATCCGCGATGAGCTGAAATTTGACGCTTTTTGATGTCACAATTTGGCTGCCAAAAATGGGTTAAAAAATAAAGACAGTATGCATAAAAAATAAATATGAAATAATAAAAATAATAAAAAGTTGTGCCGAAAGGCAGCGAAACTAAATAAATAAATGTGCCTGCCTGGCAGGACTCGTGCTCATATTCATACTCGTACTATATGCAACTTTTATTTAAGAGTGCAAAAAGTAAAGCAATAAACAGGAGCAAACACGCATGCAACACACACAAACACACACACACACACACACACTCCCACTCCCACATGTGTGTGGGCTATGCAGGGAAATAAAAGTTTTCCATAATTTTGTATAAGAAAAGTTTTCTTGCGTTGTGTTTTCGCCATAGTTGCAAGTGTTTCCTGGCCGCCATTCTTTTTTTCTCCTCTTCTAGCCCCTCTCTTTCTATCTTTTTTTGTTTGTTGCTATCTCTTTCTAGCCCTGCTGGCGGTCTAGGCCCAAAGTGGCTACAAAACTTTTACGCTGCTTGTGAATTAATTAAAAGATGAACTGGGCAGGCCAACAAAATACAAAAACAAATAAGAATCAGGAAACTGAGAAGCCCAAGATAAAACTAAAAAGATAAAGTCTGGGGATAAGAAATAGTGGGTTTAACCCAAAGTGGCCAGCAGCCAATAAGCCGTATAAGACCTACACAACTTATGACACCCTATGACACCCTGTGACGCCCTTAATAAAAATCATCTGTATTTTGGCTTGTAACATACAAATTTTGTTATATTTTTATTTATCAACATTTAAAAATTTTAAAAACGCCTCAACTATTGGTTAGTGTGCCTTGTTTGTGTAGTATCCCCATGTATAAAAACTAATTGAACATCAAACATTGAACGATTGTTGCCAGAACGGCGCGGACCTATTTCATTTCTTCGTCCTTCAGGAATCGGCCACGGCGGGCCATGTGGCGAAGGCTGCGTTCGAGCAGCAATGGATGTGTACGGGTAAGGACGACCAGCTCCTCGAAGCTCATGATCTCGCCGTCATCCTCCATCTGACGGAGCTGTGATGAAGGCAACCTTATATTAAAAACAAAGGACCTCATACACTTACCTCGTTGAGGCTCACTGAACAAAGGGCGCCGGCGCCATCCTTGGCCTCCATCTGGGAAGCTGCCTCTTTCTCCAATTCCAGATCGAGTTTCTTCTTGGCGCCTTTGGATCCTGATGGCATCAAGCCTTGATACTTTGATAGTCCTGAGGATACAGATGATCCCGACTTCTCTGACTGTCCGGATGGTCCCGGGAATCCAGAGTGTGATGGGTTTCCTGCAGCTCCACTGAATCCAGTGGCGCGCGAGTATCCAGTTGGTCCCGAATATTTTGATGGTCCCGGAAGTCCCGAGGTTCCAGATGGTCCGGCATGTCCCGATGTTCCTGCATGTCCCGATGTTCCCGAGTATCCAGCAGCTCCCGCGGGACCTTTTCCCTTTTCGTCGCTGTAGAGACGACGTTCGCGGACCAGCGCATCAAGGGTCCTGGCCAGGGCGCGGGGAGAAACCTGGGTCAGTTCGAGGATATCCTCAAAAGTCAAGAGCTTCTCGTTCTCCAGCTCCCGCTTAATTCGATGATAATGTTCGTAGTCTTCCACTGTCATATTCATGTTGATGATCTTATATTTAATATAAAATATTTATTGAATGATACAATTTTTTGTCACAGAAATTATTTTACTGAATATTTCCGTTGAAGTTTTTTTCTCCGAAAATTTTTTAGATTTTGAGTTTTACTGTTGCTTTTGTGCGGGATTGGGTTGGAATGATTCCAGCTTGGGGGTGATGGCAGTTAAGTGAGAAATACGATACAGATTTTTCCACGAGATCTTTGTTTTTGGGAAAATCTTTTTGAGAGAATCTCTATTTTCCTATTTCAAGTTTTGATTTCAAAAAGTAGGCTGTTATTAATCTCTAATCTCTCTAAACTTTTTATCGATAGATTCCAGGGATGCCACCCGGCCGAGAAAAACGGCGTTATCCAACATTTTCACCAGAAACACAGCCGAGGAATATTATTGAAAGCTCTCGTACTACTTCTGTTCTTTTTATAACTTTGTGTTTGAAATCTTACCTAAAAAATGCATAAAATCCATAAAGTGTGTGGTGCTCTTAAATGTGGGTTGCAGCATAGGCTGTGTTATCGATAGAATCTACATTTTCTTTCCAAAGTAGGCTGTGCAAATAAAGTTATCAGCTAGAACAATTAATTCTCATATTTTCAGTTGCGTCTGCGATTTCGAACTAAAAGTATTACTTGAGATTTTCTTGTGCTTTTTTTCGAAAATTTATAAGATGATTCAAGAGCTTGTTTTCGTCCTTGGTCCTGCAATTGCTGTGTTTTCATATGTCATCAAGAATTATCATCCTTTTTCGTCAAAGTTGAACGAATTTGAATTTGTTTCGGAGGTGTTGATTATCGAATCGGAGTTGCAGGACATGATGGATTTCCTAATAAAATCCAAAGCAAATGAGGAAACTCTAGACATGGTACGAGTCCTTACTGGTAGCTTCCACTCTGATGTGTCTGATGATAGCATGAAATACCATGGAAAACGTTCTAAGATTTAACAAAAACATGCAAGTATACTACTTATTTTTTAACTTCTATTAGTCTTAATTAATATATTTTATATTTTCAGAGTTCCTTGTTTGTAATTTTTTTGGAGAAGAATTTTGGCGCGTAAGTATTTTGAGTATTTATTTTTTAAAATATGTAGTATCTAAGTATCTTTTTTTCGTTTCTTAGGAACAATTATTTCAAGAAATAAAAACTAAAATGATTACTTATTCGAGGATCTTGGTAACCTAAGAATTATGCAAAACTTAAATTTGGGAAAAAGGAACAAAGGAACACAATATAATATTAAATTAAATAATGAAAATAAATGTTGAATAAAATGCTCTTTGCAAGAAGACAATTGTGTTGTTTCATGGAAATATTTGTTTCTTTCAAAAAGTGGAAAAGGATATTATTTTTTATAGATATTGAAAAATCTTGCATTATAAAGAACTTCATATATAATTATTTTGACTGGCAGGTCCTTTAGTCCTTAATATTTTAAGCTCAAAAACCAGATTTCTCGACTGTGTTTTTTTTGTCAGAAATTTACTTTTGATCACCTGATGACCTGTGAAAAGTTTGAAATGGGTTTTTAAAACTCCAAAGGTGTGCCTGTGCATTTGGGTTGACTTTTTCATGGAGGACAGACAGTGGGGGAGGATGTCCAAAGGACATGTGGCCAAAATCCAATACAGAAATGCTGCTCTGGTTGGTGTTGCTCCTAGTGTCCTAGTGTTCTAACAGTCCTGATGTCCTACAATCCTGATGTCCCCATGTCCTGGGTGATTTTGAAAAGTGCCCTAGTGGTATAGAGGGTGGGTGGTATGCAAATGTCCTGCAAGAGAGCAACACAAATGCAATTTGTATAATTGACTGTGACTGTGACTGTGAACTGCTTTAGTTTTTTGGTTTTGGTTTTGCTTTTTGAGCTGGCTAGGCGACACTCCATCCCCCCCTTTTTCGATTTGGATTGTATTTGGCCGGTTCCATGGTATATGTTTAAACAATTTTGTGTGGCCCAAAAGGACAGCCTCCCTCTTTACTTACTCCCCTTCATTGTTCCGTGGCCCAATGCATGTGTGTGTCCTGCATTTTAGTTTTTAGGTTTTCCGTCGTGCCACGTGCGGTTTTTAGTTTCAGGCCAAGTGGGATTGCCAAGTTTTGTTTGGGTGGCCAAGTTGCAATAGCTGAATGGTTGTAGCTGTTGCTGTTGCCGGCTTTTTCGAATTTGTTTGCGGTTAAATGCAATTAAAAAGAGATTTACAAGCAGCTCGACCGCCTCAACAAAAGTGTCGCAACAGTAGCTCACTAGAAGGACATCCTTCTCCTCATCCTGGCTCTCCCCTTCTCCCCACCCCCGAAAACAAAACTATATACTATATAGAGTACTACTGTTCTTGGGGGCATTATGTTTGGCTTCACTTGAAATAACTGGGAAGTACAGCATATTTTGGCCAGACTTGGCAGGATTTGGTAGCTTGCCAAAAGAGGCTTTAATGATTTACTGACTTGTTAACAAAGGACATTCCTTCCTGAGTATACCTAGTGGAAAAGCGACTATTTAATAATCGTTTTGTGTAAAAAGGACCTTATGTCCTGGGCCTGAAAATTGGCCCGTTTGGATTTCCCCGACACAATCGCCATTCAAATTGACTTGAAGTTATTTGCATAGCAATTAATAAATGCCATTATAGCCCAGCAGGCGGTCGGGGAACTGACGCAGCAGGACATTTTCCTTTTGGCCATTTTCTTCTTTGCCAGCCAAAAGGAGCCGAATAAGGTACATGTAAAAATCACAAAAGCCAAAAGGGACAACAATGAGATGTAATGAAATGAAATGACAAGAAAACAACAATAAATACAAATATACCAAAAGGATCAAGGATATACAATATTGTGTATAAATTATAAATGCAAAAAATAAAGTATTTCTTCTCTCTCTCTTTCTCTCTTTTTCTCAAATTAAAGTACTAAATATTTCCCTTAAAAAAATAAGGAAGAAAGGAATCTTTCATATCCAGAGGACACTGATGTTTGGCTTTCATCTTTTGGATCTTTTGGACAGAGATACAAAGATACAAAGATACATTTGTCGACGTACCGCCCTTGGGCGACAGGGAGCTGCCAATTAATGCGAATACGTCTCTTAGGGCCGCAAGGACGGAGGCGTGTCCTGTGTCCAGGACGTGATGTGACTAAAAGGATACCCGCCCACTCACTTTTGCCCTCGTTCTTACTTTTCTTGTTTTTTTTTTTTGGCTTTTCTTATTCTATGTCTCGCAAACTACATATTTTTGTTTCATTTTCAATTTTCCAAATTACATTTGGAAATTTTTGCATTTCTGCATTTCCCTCTCTCTCTCTCTCTTTCTTTGGGTGTGTGGCTATCTTTTTCCTTTGTTTGGGCTTAGAGCAAAAATATTTGTACATAAATATTTGCGAAGGCTCCTTTTTGTTCGTTTCTTGTAACGATTTCAAGCATTTCAGCCATTTTGAGGCTGTTGTTTTTGTATTTGTTTCTAGTATTTGTTTTAGTATTTGTTCTAGTATTTTTTGTTGGCATTGTTGTTGTTTGCCCGGGCTGATTGTAATGCAATTTGTATGCATTGTGCATGGAAAAGCACACAATGCCAAAGAATCTGAATCCAGAATCCAGAGTCCTGAATCCAAAACACGAAGGCGAATGGCGAATACCAAAAGTCAGGCAATCTGGCAACCCTTTTGGGAAAGAAAGCTGAAGAGAAAATTGGAAAGCTGCGGTGGGTGGGCGAAAATTATGCCAGGCCACAGGACAGGGCAAACAGGACGAACAATATCAAATTAGTTCCTTCATCGAGTAATGCATACCAATTACATTTGATTTTGATTTGGAATTTAAATAATTTGTAAGTTTATCAGATACTCTCCTCAAAAATAATTCAACTTCTGAGACTATAATGTCGAAACCAGAAGGATATATTTTTCCAGATTGGATATCTCGACACAGAACGCATGTGTGTCCTTTTGTTTTGTGAAAATCTCAAATGATTGCCAGAGGGCAGAAAAAGGACCTGTTTTCAGCACAATCAGGCTCACTCTCGTGCAATTGACTCGCATCGCATCGAAGGACTAGTCTCCGCAGCAGACTAGCAGGACCCCATCACCATGCCAAGTGTGTGTCATTGCGAATGTCATACAAATTGTACAAGTCTTCAGTGTCGTCTGTCGACTGTATTTCTGCCAAAGCCAGGGGCTGCTCGGGGAAAAAAGGGGTTCCTGCAGGACGAAGAGAGGATGATGGGGGTATACCAGATCAATGAATGGCGCAAAAGGGGGCAATGAACAATTCAAGCTTGCACTTCGACACCAATATCCCCGGGCGACGGCAAAATCAAGTAGCTGACTAAACTGAAACGGAAGCATTTCATTTTCAACTTTGTCACTTTTTCCCTTAAATCTTACTTATTTAAGAATATAATTCGTATTATAGAAGACCTATTTTGAAATGTTAGCCTCCTTATATTTATGTACCACACTGTACCCCATAAGCTCTAGCGATTTTGGTAAGCAAGTTGGCTAAAAATCGTAAACTGTTGCCCGTCAGAGTGCAGAATTCATTTCTCTGTTATTTCATCCAGCTAATGGCAGTGGCATCCTTAAAGGATATCGTACTCCTGCCCCAAAGCACTAATGTTGCTTAGTTGCTTTTTTTTCTTTCCCTGCCCCTTGCCATCCATTTTTTCTATTGTTGCACACACACAGGACACACACACTCCTTGCAACTAAATAATCTTTGTGCAAAGTTTTTCTTTGTGCCACCGACTGAGGGGCATGGCAAAGGGGGGTGGACACACCAAAAACCAAGAAAAAACAAGGGAGGGCGGGTGAAAAAATACAAAACCCAAGTCTCCTGCTGTGAGGGGCTGTGATCCTGCCGATTGCCAGTACAAAGACAAGGAGACCCAGAACCTGGGCTATAAGCCACCGAAAGCTGCTTGCCAAGGACCTGCTAGTGGCAAGGATATGGGAAAATCTACTATAACTTCTTATTGAAAGGATTAATTGGATAATTAACTTGACGATCGATTAAAGTGCTTATATCTTTGAGAATAATTATTCCTTTGATTAGATGCAGTTCTTAAGGCTATTTTAATATATTTTTTAATTTAAAAAATAAAACAATTTAAACCTCAGTGGCCTCAGTGTGGTAATAAGCTTACCACAGAAAGCTGGCCAATTGAGTTCTTTTCCGTATACTTTCTATCAAAGTTGGATAATCGCTTTGTATGGTCACACACGAGTGCCGCTTAGCCGCAACAACTTAAGCTCTGGCCACACTGGTCACCGTCAACTTTATCCCAAAACCCTAAAAAGAAGGCCAACAAGAGTTGGAAAAACGTGGCCAAAAGCTGCGCAATTGGTGTGATTCTTTTTTTTTTTTGTTTCAGTACTTTTTGGTTAAGAAGTTTACGTTTCTTTCGGACGTTTTCTTTCGAAAAAATGAGATAGAAAATAGAGAAAAAGAGAGGCAGTGCTACCAACGGTGGCCATGATAAAAGTAAAACTTTATGCAATAATAGGGGCACGGTGGTGGGCGATGGCTGTTGGGCGTGGCATGTGGTTCAAGGCTGGACCCTTGGTGCACGTTATTGCCAACATATGTTGCTCGATATTATAAAACTACAAGCCTCGCTTGCCTCGCCACGCGGCAAGTTGCATGCAACTTTGTGTGTTGCACACAAATCATGTTCCATTTTTGGAACCACCCCCCCTCCCCAGCTCTCTCTCTCTTAATTTATGTTCTTCTTACTGACTATACCCCCCTTTTACAAATTGGTATTTATTTGCTTTAGTTTTTTTATTTTTTTACTTTAAATATTTGTATAATTTTTATAATTACTTTGGATGCTATTTTGTTGACTTGGCTAGCGAAAAAAAAAATTATTGGGGCCCTGCTAATTACATTAAATATGTTTACGGTGCAATTTAATTAATTCAAAATTGGACACAGCTCGATTGGCAGCCGTCGGCTGGTTTGATGATTTGATGCCCAGGGTCTGTCAATAATTTGATAAATAGGTCCAGACACATTAAATATTTTTTTATCCCACAGTATATATATGTTTTGTCGAGTCCCTTGTCGGCTTGTCCATCACATGTTGCGCCTGACAAATTTCCGATTATTTTCATTTTTTATTTTTGTCCTGTCATCGGATCTTTCTTATTAAAGAAACATCCGCATTTCCGCACTTTGGCACTTTCGCTTTCTACTTTCCACTTTCTCCTACACTTGTATTGCCAATTGTTGGAGCCTGTCACGCCTACGTTTCCATTTCAGAATTTGTTGGTATTTTGTATTTCGTGAGCTTGTCTTTTTTTTTACAACTTCTAATAACAGAAAAGTGCTGCTGATTTGGTTCATCACTTCAGTGTCATTTCCGCAATGGCACTTTCTTACTGCTCTTGTTGTTGTTGGCCCGCCCCCTTGAACGGCCTGATCCTTCGTCCTTTGAGTTCCCGGCCTTCACCAGCTGTCTGTCGTTTGCGTTTCATTTTATTTTATTAAATGAAATGCCGTCAAATGCGCCGCAACAGCAACAGCGAGACAGGGACTTCGCCAGACAAGTGTCCTTATTTCCTGTCTCTTTCTAGCGCCATATTTTGCTTCCTATGTGTGTGTGTGTGTGACGTACTCGTATGTAAATCTGCGAGGGTTGACAGGAGAGTTTAGAGACAAGACAAAAACTAAGACAAAAAATTGGCAATTCTCACATTTATTTTTTTTATAAGATAATCAGTCTCTTTTTAAAGCTAAAATGTTAGAAAATTAAATTCTTTTTATTTAAGAATTGTATAAAAAATGAATACCATAATTTATATTAAAAAAAAAAATGAGTGCTCTGTTAAAAAATAAAATATAAAAAGAGACAACCATCAGAACCACCCCATTTCCCCGACATCCCTTGGCAATACAATAAAAATAAGCACTAAAAATAAAATAAAAAAAAAACGGAAAGGCGAGCTAGAGTAGGAGAGGCGTGGCATTAGCAACTCTCGATGCCATAAAAAACAAATCTTGCCATAAAAATGCCCAACATAATTTAACAAAATAGCAATATCTAACCACCCCCCTCTTATCCAAGCCAAGAACTGGTGGGGGGCTCTCGTAAAAAAAGTGTACAATAAACGCAAACTAAGTGGTCCACAAGAGGGGGTGAGTGGCATGGAAAGCAGCGTAAATACTAAAAAGGGGGTGGCAGCGGCTGAGGGGTGGTCCTTGGCAGCGCGGGCTTAATAAATGCAAATGTGTCCAAGTATGAACAATTATAGAAAGGAAATTTGCATTAAAAATTTATGTACTCTCTCTTTTTGTCTCTCCTTGCCGCAAAAAGATAAAGCCTCGCAAGTGCGACATAAATTTGAGACCCCCCCTCCGCCCACCTAAAAACAGCCCACTTGTTTACAGACTAAAAAATAAATATTAGCTAATTTTTTTTTTACGTTTTTTTAAAGGTAAAAATAGATAAGTATTTTTAAAAATGTACATATCTAAACAGCTTTGAAAGTACCGGGTATTCCACGGTTATGACACTATCGTATAGTACCGTATAGTTCTTTGAGAGACCATTAAAGCTAAAGCTACAAAACAGTTATACAACACTGCCTCCTATCGGCTATCGGGTATTTAGGTGAAAAATCTCACCTATGGGCTAAACTCTTAATTCTTTCATTTCTTAATTTTTTAAATGAAATATAAAAGCTTTATTTATTTCTTTCAGTGCATAGCCCTGGCCTTCAGAATTCTGGATAATGGCCGCTCTCTGCGGTCGTTGGCGGCCAGAGAAAACCCCAAGGAAACATTCGTTCGCACAGATGTCTTTAGTTGTTGTCCTTGTTGATTTTATTTTTCTTGTTGTTGTTGATGTCGTTGCTGTTGTTGTTGACAGTTTCGAGTGGCATGCTTTTTTTGTTGTTGCTGTTTCTTTAGTCCTTGCTGTTGACTGTGCATGGAGGCCTAACTAGCAGGAAGTCATTAAGTTGTTTAGCTCGCAATGGCAGCTTCTTTAATATTCCTTTCGCTTTTCCCCACCCTGTCCCCAAAAAAAAAAAAAAATGGGAATGTCCTTTGGCCAACTTCCGCAGCATGTGACATGAATGCTGGTTATTTATATTTATATTTTTTTTTTAGGTTTGCTGTTTCTTGTTTTGAAGTTCCTGCATTTTGCTTGCAGCATTTATTTTCAGCTAGGACGTGGCCAATTAGCCAAAAAGGATTCGTTGAATCGCTGGAGCTTGCTATCATAATATCAATATCCTTGAAAATTGCCGTTATTCATGTTTTGTGCTCTTTGTTTTTTTTTACCCAGGCAGGCAGTTAACAGGCCATAAGTCATTTCTTTATGGCCGTTTTCCCTTTTCTGCCTTAACAGCTCATAAAGCCAAAGGACTTGTTCGGCCTTCACACTTAATAAATATTGTAATTGTAAAATAAAATGCACACAAATAAAAATACTACTGGTCGATGAGATGAATACTCTTATTTGTATTTCTCTCTTGAAGTGAAAAAATTAATATTGATAAGTATGCCCCAATAGGTATGCTATAGATTTTGAAAAACCAAACAGGCGTGAGACTTAAAGGTGGTTCTTGTGCTTTTATCCTGCTTTGGCAGCTCTGGAATATCCTTGGGAAATCATTTACATAACACTGCAACATTCTCAAAGTCAAAGTGCTCATGCCCTTGGTTATGAAAATAGTCAAGAGGGAATATGGCCCGACAGAAGAAACAAATATTTGTTGATTTGTTGTAACCAAGGCAGACAAAAGGGCTCGGGTTCGGGTTCGAGTTCGAGTTCGGGCCAAAAACTTTTATTGCCTTTCTCCCTCTCATAAAAATTGCTTATCAATCGCAACAAACAAAAAAAATTGGGATTTTTTTTTCATGATTCTTGGCAAGACAGGAAATATTTTGCGGGTAAGGAATTTCAGAAAGGAATATAATTTATTTTTTGTTCGCCTTTTTGTTATGATTATTATTATTATATATATTTTTTTTGATTATTGCTCGATATTTGTCAGTGAGTAAAACTTTGGAGCGTTATTTAGCCATAAGAAATCAAACTTTCTTAATTAACTTTCTTGAGCAGTCGGCAGATGCCAGGGATGAGGCTTGGTTTTCTCTTTTTTTTTTTGGGAGTAGGGGTGGTTCTTGTAAAAGTACAAAAAAAAAATCAAAAAAAAAAAAATGTATGAAAAACCCATCAGATACTTGTTAGTTGGATTTTATTTTCATTTTTTTGTAGAAGATACAAAGCTACAAAGAAACATGTCACAGCATGAACGAATATCACGTGCACGTGACCCTCTCTTTCACACACTTCATAGCCCCATCTCGTTCTCACTTTTTTCTTTTTTTTTTTTTTTGATTGAAGCAGTTTTATCAAAAGTTTTATTGATTTTCAAGTTTGAATGATAACTTTACAAGAGTTTTTCGCATTTTCCGTATGTATCGGTGGGTGTAGGATGAAAATTGTTAAATTGCTTGTTATTGACAAATACAAGAGTCTTTCTCATACATATGTGTGTGTGTGTGTGTTAGTGTGTGTGTTGGTGTGATAGAGATGGGTAGAAAAAGAGTAAGCGAGAGAGTGGTGGAGCGGTAGGGAGTACCATGTCCCTGGCTGCCAAAGTTATCAATTCCAATTATGTAACCAAAAATAATTTGAAAACTTTGGCAAAAGACCAACACACACTGCGACCCACTTGATGGCTTCATAAGTTCATACTTGTTACCTGTGACTTGTCAAGTATTTGACTTTATCTCGGGTCTCCAGTTTGGTTGAGTTGGGTTTTCCAGTTTTCCAGTTACCGCCTCCTTTTAAGTTCTTGGCCAAGTTCTTGTAAACTCTGTGAGATTTGAGTGGGGGAGTGGGAGGTGGTGGTGGTGTGGGGGCTACTTTGTGGCCCATTGATCGTTTAGGGCCACAAATGTGACAGAAAATGATTGGGATATTGGTAACTTGACTTGCCATGTGACTTTTATAGATTATATTTTTTCCTATAGATTTTAAGACTTTTAAATCCCCTTTTTTTAACTAGAACTTCTTTAGACTCTCTCTTGAAATACCTACCTGTTACTTTCATTTTTTCCCAATTTTTTTTTTAGCCAGAAAAGTTACTTGGGATAAAGTTTATGCCGCACAGCATGACTCTGTCGGATTTCGGCCATAGTAATTAAACTTTCACGGGTGCAGTGATATTAAAAAATCAGAGAAAGTAAAGAAGAAAAGGCAAACAATAAAAATATATATGTATGTATGTCTGTGTATAAAAAAAAGTAGGCGAAAAACAGCATAATGAAAATGAAGAACGAACTGCGGCAGTGTTGCGAGAAAAAACCGAGCGACAGCTTGTTGACAATGTAAATAATGTGACAACGGGGCGGATGAGTGATGCAGATGGTCGGATGAGGGCCCTGGCAGAGGCAGAGCGGAACTGGGATATCCTCTGATCCTGGAGGCGTGGCTTTAGCCATAGCTGTAAAATTGGTTAGTGGCGAAAAGTAACGTGGATGGGCTCAAGTGCATGTGTTTGCCGTGACGTTGATAAGCCGCAAAAGTGTCATAAAAAATATGCAACTACTCCGGTACCAAGGCGATGACAAAAAGCCCCATATCCTACGTACAACGGTACTACCCAGTACTACCCATCCAAAAAAAAAAAAAAAAAGTGTTTTTCTCGCCGGGGCTTATTTTCTGTTGGCGTCAGCGTTTTGTTTTGGCCAGTATACTGGCTTTTCGCCTTCAATATCCTCTCGCTCCCATCCATTTTTTTTGGTCCTCTTGGAATGTAACGTCGCAGCGGGCGTGAAAGTTGCGGGAATTTATAAAATTCACATTGACGCCGCAAATGTCATTTATCAACGTGTCACTGCCAGAGAGGGAAAGGGAGGGATAGCGTGGCAAAGAAAGAGAGAGTGGGTAAGGGAGAGAGAGGTTAGAAAGAGAGGAGTGCAGGGACTAAACCCCTAAAAGTTGTCTTCAAATTCTGGTTAATTGCTTAAAAAAAAGTAAAAAAAAAATTAAATGAAACCATATTTTTAATTTTTTTAATTAAACTTTTATTTATTACTTAAAAATTTCTGAATTTTTCATAGATTATAAAATAGGAAGAGTATTAATTTTCGTCAAAGTAAATAAGCTTTTTTTTCAAGCACTGGATATCATTTAGTAAAGATCTCGAAGCTATCTTCTTTTTTAAATCATTAAAAGTTAAAAAAAAATCTTTAGCTTTGAATTTGATTTAAAAATAGTTTATTATTTTGAAAATAATTTTTTAATATTTCAAGTGCAAGTATTAATTTTGTCAAAGTAAATAAGCTTTTTTTTTAAGTACTGGATATCATTTAGTAAAGATCTCGAAGAGCTATCTTCTTTTTTTAAATCATTAAAAGTTAAAAAAAAATCTTTAGCTTTGAATTTGATTTAAAAATAGTTTATTATTTTGAAAATAATTTTTTAATATTTTGTTTAACTAAAAAAAAAAGCGTTGGAGCTTACAATTTTAAGTCTTTGATTTAAAAATAAAAAGCTTACGATTAGTAAGTCAAGTTAAAAAAATCTTAAAAAAGTCTTTGAATAATATTAAAAAGACTTAAATTTAAACTTCAATTTTAACTGAATTTTCAGTGATCTTAAATGAAAGATACCATAGCTACCCTCTCCCAGAAAATCCCTTAAATTTCTCTGTCTTTAGAACGACTCCTGCTTGTTCCCGTTTACTGCATCTTGGCCCGGCCCTCTTGTCTCTGAGCCAGTTTGGCGGAACTTTTCGCACTTGGCACTAAATTTTCAGCTGCTTTTGTGTTATGACAATTATAATTGTGATTTTGCATATGTGTGTGTGAGGCAGTATTTCTTGGCAGGAAGTATTTACGTGGGAAATTGTAACAAATGTTTTCTCTGCTCCTTCGATGTGTGCTTTTGTATGGGAGAGTGTGTGTGTGTGTAGTCTTGTTGCACTTTTCCGCCTGCCGCAGGACGACAAAGTAACTGTAAACTGTAAACTGAAAACTGAAAACTGAAAACTGGAAACTGAAAACCAACGGCATCCAAAACTAAAATAGTAAAATTAAATTACATGTGGGTGGGTTTAAAAGTTCATGGGGGTAGTGGGAATTATATTGTTTTAATAAAAACATTAAAATATATATTTAAAAAAACTATTTAAAAAGAGTCTTAGTTAATTTTTATTAATTTATAACTAAAATTGTTTTAAAAATAGTACATGTTTTAAGAAACAATTTTTAAAAAATTATTAATTATTAATATAATAATATAGTTTAAAAAAAATATAGCCATTGGTATTTATTAACAAAATTATATAAAAAGAAAAAAAAGACGTTTGTGTAAGAAAAAAGTACTCTTGAAATATGCCTAATAAATAAAATATAAGTTTTTTAACATATTAATATGCTTAATTATTAATATTAAATTATAAAATAACAAGTTAAGAAATAAATAAAAATTTATGTGGCGGTTTGTCTTAAATAGTCATAGACTGTTAGAAAACAAACAATGCGCTGCCGACTGGTTCTTCTGCCAGCTTCTTCTTCTTCTGGCCAAAAAGGATGGTTTTTTTTTTGTTTTTGCAAAGAAAAAGGAGGCAAGTGGGCGGGGTCCATGCGTGGTGGGCGTGTTTGAAAAGTTGCAGCCGAAATGAAATATGCTCTGTGGCACGGCGAGAAATCTCCAAGCCGAGTGAGACGCGGGGGGGAGAAAGTAGGAGGAGAAAGTGGAGAGCAGAGAGATAGAGAGAGGAGCAGGGGGGAAGGGAAGAAGTCGAGCGGAGACAAAAAGCCTTGGCAGGAAGTTTTTGGCTACGGAAATTTATAAGATTTATGTTTAATTGTTGTTTTTGGCTTTTGCGGCAGCTGCCGCGTGTCTCTTGCCACAAACACACACACTCACATCCATTCACCTCCTTTACCAGACTTTCCTTCTTTTTTTTTTGGCACACAAAAAACAAATTAATTAGTAAAATTAAATGGCAGGCGACGGCAAACGACAAGTTCAGGCAATTAAATAAAAAATACGACCAACAAATTCCTCACAGAAATCAAAATGAAAATGAAAATCATAAATTGCAAACAATTGTTTGCTCCGCTAACCGCAAATACCCGAAAGATGAATTCGCCACTGCAGAATGGGTATTTTTTTTTTCCTGGTTTTTGGTTTGGGCTAAAACCAAAACTAAGCTCGTTAGGACAAAAACAGGACAAATGCCATAAATTACAAAAGTGCAAATGGCTCGCAAGGAGACAAATCAAATCGAAACGAAACGAAGCGACACGATTCGAATCGAATATATATTTGGATTTTATCTTGCGGCTTGCAATTATAAATGCATTTGTCAAATATTGAAACAAAAATGAAATACTCTCCAAGGATATGGTGTGGTTTTTGCTGGCTGAGCAATTAATACCAATAATGCAATGAATACTTCTTGGCTAATTCGACTGTGGCCAACACAGAGAGAAAGATTCAAAGGAGTTTTTCATATTTTAGCCATTTACAAATTTTATACAAATTTTGAAACATTTTATACAATTTTTAAGTGTTTTATTCATAGAATTGACTTTGGTTAGTATATTTTTAATTAAATCTTATACTTTTATAATCTTTTATTATTGATTTATTTATGCCTAAAATATTACCTACACTTTCTAATTTTTATGGACTTTTTTAAACAATTTTTTTTAATATAATCTTCTTAAAGTTATCTTTAACCAATTAACTTTTAAAGGCTTCTCGTGGAGGTATTTCTATGCTCCCTATTCAAGTTTTTTTTATGAAAATCCTTTTAAAACTTTCTTTGATTATTAATTAAAGCAAGTTTAAAATTAAACTTGAGCAAAGCCTTTAGGATTTAATCAAAAATATTGTAAAAAAGAAATAAAATAAACTTTTGAGAAGCTAGAGCTACTTCACCTTAAACTCTTATTTTTTTTGCCTCGAAAAAAATATAAAGACTTAAAAACATACTCTGCAGGTTCTGTAAAAGCTTTCCTCCTATAGATTTGAGGTCCTTGAATGGCAAAGAAATAAGGATTTTGCGTAAGAAAATGCTGTCGCCGTGGACTTGACTCGATTTGTGTTGCGTGCAGATTTGCGGAGTTGCCAGGACTTGGTTGGTGTCCTTTAGGTAACCCTTAGTGGAGCTGGCCAAACAGAACTAAACAGGACAGAGCCGAGCCGAACACAAATCCAGACCACAGACCGCACTTTTAATCAAAGTGAAAACTATGAAAATTTATAAAATAATTCTCGTAGAGGAGAAGAACGAGGCTCTTGAATGCCAAACACACACAAACACCCCAACCAAAACCAAAAAAAAAAAAAAACAACTAGAACTTGTGCAAGGAGCTTGTCACTGCATACCGCCCCTGCCCTGGCGCATCCTTTAGGAAAAACCAGGAAAACCAAGGATTCTTTACATATACAGTGTATGCAGCTCAGTGTTCATGTTTGTGTTTGGATTTTCGGGTCTGGGTCTGGGTCTGGGTCTGGGTCTGGGTCTGGGCTTTGGGTTATAGAAGGAGCCAGCCCCCTGCCAGCTGTGAGGATATTTGCATGATATATGCAGTTATAATAAACCACAAGAGCTGCTAAAGCAACAGAGCCCCCTCCCCAGAAGGATGGCGGTCGGAGGTCGAAGGTAGGTGGGCAAACAAATGCCAATGTGCAACGGTGCGTAGGTTGCACAAACAGGCCACCAAATGCCAGCTAATCGAAGGACTTGTGTCAAATGTGCCCTTCAAACGGACCGCTTTCGATAACTATGGGTGGGGTCTGTGCTTATTTTTCAAAGATATAGAAGGCTGTGGGGCCTTTTTTAAACAAAACTGAATATCAAAGCAACACATAAGCGATGCTAAGGCTGTCAATGGCTGTCAATGTCGTAGCTCTATCGCCAGTGATTCGTTCATTACAGTACTGTGTGCTTCATCAGATAGGTTGTGAAAAATTGTATAATTTTCCCAATAATTTCCATCAATTTTTTTTACCCAAAAAAAAAAAGGCAGAATAAAAAATTGAAGAAAAAAAGTATCGGGAGTGTAATAAAAAGTGACCAAAATGAGTGAGAAAAAGGAAGATATACTTGAAGAACTGAACGACATATTTAATGCACCCTTGGGTCGTAAGGATGGCGAGCTGGATACGGATGGCATTTCGGAAATTGGGAATATCGCGGAAATTGGACAACCTGAGCTGGACAACCTGGAGCATGAGCGTCAGGATGCCCAAATTACATTAGACGGAGTGGACGGTACGGAGAGTGGGGCCCTGATGCTAGAGGCGGTAAGTTTTTACTCTTCCGACTTTTTGAATCTGAATTTAAAATTGATAATTGATCGGTTTTCTGACAGATGTTGCCATCAATTGGAACGGAACCGATTAGTAGTCCAGATGACCTTTCAGTCGACGATTTATTGGCGCAGCAGGCATGTGCAAAAATTTGAAATTTGAACTTTGTCACAATTTTCCCTTCACTAATAGTTTGACAGCTCAGTTATTACTGTGGAAAAAAAAGACGTGTTCGGTAATAGCAATATGAGTGCGAGTTCTACGGAAGATTACGGCGCGAATGATGGGGATTCGAATGCTTCGGATGGCAGTTCCGTCGCGGCGCCCGCCAACGACGCGGACGATGCAATGATCCTGGATTTCATCAACCAGCACGCCAACTACATCGACGTCTCTTCCGCGTCCGCTAATCTTAATGATCAGGTGAGTGCCTGCTGTTCTTCTTAAGCTGGGCCATCCACCTGCAATCTGCGACCTTGCTTGCAGCCCGAGGAAGACTTTAATTTGGATTTGAATTTCGATTGGACTGCCATGGCGAACAATGGTATGTGCCAGCCGCTGATTGACCCCAGCGAGGATGCCCCGGAACTGGAGGAGGGTGCAGAAGGACCTGCTACCTCTAGCCGCCGACCGATTGGCAAGAACATTTCCAACCAGATGCCAGAGTCGGATGTTGAAACTGAATCGGAGAGCGATTCGGAGGGGAATGCTGCAACCGATGATGATTCGTCGGTAAGAATTAGTGTCTTATAGTTGATTGATATATATATCCTATATATACTTGTATATATTCAAAAATGTCCATAAATTTTCACAGCAGTCTGACAGTCCGAACGGGGACAATGACGAGGCAGATTCGAAAGACTCTGGTGAACCAAAAAATCTACTGGATAGCACCGATATGCCCTCAAGTAGAGAACAATCGGCAATATATCCGTTCTTTTTTTAACAAATCTCTTCAATCCTTTAGCTTCCACTGGCGGGTCAGCATCGACATCCCCGACCACATCCTCAGACGCACTGAATGGTAGTAAGGACTCGATTCCGGAGGCAGAAGATGCCGCAGACAACCGCTCAGAATCTGGCGTCCAGGATCGACCCGCTGGCGGCAAGCCCAGTTTCGGTAATATGAAGTCGTATCCAAGGAACTATCCGGCAGCCGGCAAGCCCAGCTTGAGCTGCAAGCCGCCCCGCACCCCCAGAGGTGGCAAGGGATCTGGCAAAGTGATTCAATCCGGCGGCAAGTTGTTCCGCCCCATGGCGTCCGCCAATCAGTTGAATGTGAGTATTGCAACACATTAGTTTGGCTTTCGAATCTCATGCAACACATTTCAGCGAGCCGTGCCGGTGGCACAGAAGCCCTTACGTCCCTATATGCCGCCGTCGAGGGGCAAGCAGATCAACAACTACGCCTATAGCCAGCAGCGCGGCAAGCAGATCCACAACATGATGCCCCCGGGGGGCAAGCTCTCGCGCGGCAAGCAAATCAACAACGCGGCCCCGCCTCGCCGTCCACCGGCTGGCAAGAATCTCGGCATGACAGCGGTGAGTGGTGCCTCTCCTTCTAACCATTTGTAGTCCATGAACCAAAAATTAATTATCCCGTAAATATTTTGACTGGAAAAGGGCATATTATTAAAGTAACATTTATTTTTAACGAGGTTCTTCAGGGCAGTAGGTAGCTCTTCATTTGTAACACAAGTTATTTGATGAAGAAGTAAAAACAAACCATATTTTAGTTTCAACAAAGTTGAGGAACCAAAAAATAACGAAATAGACCTGCCACTAGGACATTTGGTTATTATATCCTTGCAGTTTTTAGTTTCATGTTTTATAATTTTGCTTTCCTGAAGGATTGCCTCAGTGGTTAGTTCCAAAATATAGAAAAGTAAGCTTTTATTTTTGAGAATCCAAGTGGGAGTGTCTCTGGGGGAGTCTCCGTGAGTTCCAAATTCTTTCTCATAAAGGATAATATATTTAAAGGACATATATAAAGGACATATGATTGATCGGAAATGGCTTCACTTTGGTTTTGAAAGAAAGAAAGGATAGAAAGTCCAAGTCTTCTAATGATTAATTTTTCTAAAATTTCATTGGGCAATGAGTTCTAATAAATAGTTCTGCAACTTTTGAGTTTTTGAAGACGGAAGGTTGGGACATTTTGAAAGTTAATATTATAGGAAATCGATTTGATAATAGAATTCACCTAGGAATCGGCCAACTATATCTGATAAATATCTTTTAATATAAGCTCTACCTTAACTGCAAGGATACATCCACTTTGGCTCCTCCCGAAGCTGGCTTTTTATACCCTTGCAGAGGGTATTATAATTTTGGTCAAAAGTGTGCAACGCAGTGAAGGAGACATCTCCGACCCTATAAAGTATATATATTCTTGATCAGGATCACCTCCTGAGTCGATATAAGCATGTCCGTCTGTCCGTCTGTCTGTCTGTTTCTACGCAAACTAGTCTCTCAGTTTTAAAGCTATCGACTTCAAACTTTGCACACATCCTTCTTTCCATTGTAGGCAGTATATAAGTCGGAACGGCCGGGATCGGTCAACTATATCCTATAGCTGCCATATAACTGATTGATCGGAAATGCCATAACTTTGTTGTTTTTTAAGTTAGAAGACTGGGACTTTGTATGGATTCTACTTTCGGCAAACTAATTTGATCTGCCGAGTTTAATAAGGATCGGCCGACTATATAAGATCCGATATATATCTAATAATATAAGCTGCCACATATCTGCAAGGGTATATCAACTTCGGCTCCGCCCGAAGTTAGCTTTCCATTCTTGTTAAAGTTAATATTATAGGAAATCGATTTGATAATAGAATTCACCTAGGAATCGGCCAACTATATCTGATATATATCATTTAATATAAGCTCTACCTTAACTGCAAGGATACATCCACTTTGGCTCCTCCCGAAGCTGGCTTTTCTTTCTTGTTTTTAGTTTTGGGTTTTAATAATTAGTGTCATTTAATAATTAATCTTTTAAGTTGAAAAGAATGAAAGTATAAGCAGGCTATATATTTTTTATATTAATAAAAGGAGAATTAGAATTTAGAAATATCTAGGAACCAACATATTTTATTCGGGGGGTCTTGCTTGAATCACTAATATATTCTTTCCCAATAGTACTTGAATGGATCGATTACTCGCCTGGAAGATAGGCCCCGATCACCAGGAGAAAGATCACCGTCATCCTCATCGTCGGGCTCTGGATCCTCATCGGGCTCTAGCTCTGGAACAGGCTCTAGATCCGGGTCAAGCTCAAGTTCAGGCTCTGGCTCTGGCTCAAGCAGCAGCTCCAGCTCTAGCTCTGACTCTGACTCCTCCAAGAAGTCAACCAAATCGGCATCCAAATCGGAATCCAAGTCTAAATCCAAATCTACATCCAAGTCGGCATCGAAGCCTGCATCCAATGCAAAGTCTGCACCCAAATCTTCATCCAAAGCGGCACCAAAGTCCCAAGCTCCGCGCACCTCAGAGGAGGCCGGACGTAGAGCAGCTGCCCGGTTGTCTGAAACCTCATCCTCGGAATCGGCTTCTCCGCCGCGAAAGTCCTCGAAAGGAAAGCGTCCATCGCCGGTGGTATCTGCCCCTGGAAACCGTGTCGCCTTCGCCGACCTGCCGCTCCGGTACAACCCGCAGTTGGGCCAGCCGGAGAGCTTGGACGCACCCACGCCCCCCCAGACACCGGTTCATCTACCATCGCTGCCCAGCCTAAATTCACCAGATCCTCACCGCCCCCGGAAACCCTTCTCCAGCCTGCCCTCCCCGTTGAAGGATTCTCTTCGCGTGCCGGTGCTGTCGGAGTCTTCATCCGCATCTTCCTCGCGGTCATCGTCAGTTACCCGCCGCGCCCGCCAACGGCAACCCGACAAGAAGGAGGATGCGCTATCCCATTCATCACTCATGGAGTCACTCAAGGCTATTTCACAATCCCAATCCTCATCCTCATCAACAGAGGCACTTACTCGCTGTGGTTCAGGTCCTGGCTCTGGCTCTGGCCCAAAAGCTGGTTCGGACTCTGCCACCTGTAGCTCAGCGACCACCTCTGGCTCAGCGGCCATCACTGGCTCCTCGCGCAGCACTGGCTCAGCTAGCACCTCTGGCTCAGCTACCACCTCTGGCTCAGCTAGCACCTCTGGCTCAGCTACCAACTCTGGCTCAGCTACCACCTCTGGCTCAGCTAGCACCTCTGGCTCAGCTACCACCTCTGGCTCAGCGACCATCACCGGCTCCTCTCGCATCACTGGCTCAGCAACCACCTCTGGCTCAGCCGACATCTCTCGCTCAGCCGCCATCTCCAGCTCAGCGGCCATCTCTCGCTCAGCCGCCATCTCCAGCTCAGCGGCCATCTCGCGCTCAGCCGCCATCTCTGGTACAGCCGCCATCTCTGGTACAGCCGCAAATTCTGGCTCAGCGCCCATCACTGGCTCCTCGCACAGCTCTGGCACAGCAGGCATCTCTGGCTCGGTTGGCATCTCTACTTCAACGGCCGTTGGAGGATCTGCGTCTGGCTCTCAAGTAAGTTCTGCAGCTGCACCTGCCAGCTCTCTTCGGGCGGGCTCCTCTTCGGGTCCCCGTTCCAGAGGGGGCGCTGGTACCGGTAATAAGACCAACGACGACCCGACCATCTTCCCATTGGGCAAAAAGGGCAGCGGAAACGGAAGCACCAACCCCGATAAAATGTCACGTGGCAGTATCCTGTTCAACGTAACTATTGGGGCAGATGTAAGTATGAATTAGACTTCATGGGAGAGATTAATGGGAGACTGACTATTTATGATTAGATTACTATTAGACCAATCGATTAACCAATCATATCTATATTTTCAGAGTAAAGTTGACCTGAAGGCTATGTTGAAACCAAATGCGGCTGAAAAGCCGGATCCGATCGTGCTCCCGAAGCGAAAGCTGCCTCCCGTTCCGCCCAGGCGCGTTCTGAAGCCCGTCGCCAAGATACAAGAGGACAACATGTCGTTCACCAGGATCCATACCCAGCCGAAGCGCTTAGTGAATCCAGTCAAACAGAATCAAATAAGTTTACCCGCAGCAATGGAGAAGCCGCCGAATGCTGGAATGCTGGCACTGAACAAGCCGTCGGAGAAGCCCTCTGGTCCTCCTGGGACCAGACAGCAAGCGGATAAAGGCCAAGTCGATTCAAGGACTCCGACCTCGCGCCCTACTGATTCTGGTATGGGATCGCCGACAAAACCCAATGAAGCTGCTGCAGTCAAAAACGAGAACGCGTCTGTCCTCCCAAGCCTCATGCAGCGGAGAAAGACAGTTGACCAGAAAATGTTGGATGGCAAGGCTGAAGCCGAAGCTCCGATGAACCCAAATGGGAATGAAAAGCCCTCTCTGCAGAGAAGAAAGACAGTTGATCACGTTTTCTTCGGAAGGCCAGTGGCAAAGAAGCCAAATGAGAATGAGAAGCCTTCTGGCACAGCACCTCAAGCAGAAGCCGAGCGTCCAGTCGTCAATCCTCTTGACATTCCTCTGGTGAATCAAAAGCGAAAGATGCCCAATGTGCCTTGCTGGAAGCCCAATGGTCGCAAGCCTGCCACGAAGAGGAATCTAGTAGTAGAACCGGATCCGTTGCAACCCAAACGAAGGCCCGGAAGACCTCGTAAATATCCAATTGTGGAGCCGCAGCTATCGGCAACAGGAGAGCCGATTGTCAAAGAAAGAAAGAAAAGAGGCCCCTACAAGAAGCGGAATAAGCTGGGACAGGATGCTGCGAGTACTTCCCAAGACAATCCAGCCGGGACTAAGCCAGCCGATCCCCAAACAAATACGGAAGAGAAACCGAAAGCTAAACGCGGTCGGAAGCCCAAAAATAAAGCGGTAGAAGTCCCTACTCCTACAGCTCCTCCAGAGATCCCCAGTACCTCTAAAGCGGCGGCCATGGATGGGCCAAAGGATGCAAAAGTGCTTCTGGAAAAGCCCGTTATTGGCCTTTCCAACGAAGACAATCCCAATAAAATGGAGGCCAAAAATATTGAGAAAGAGACTACCAAAATGGCTACCAACAGTGGAAGCCCACTGGAAGGTAAAGGCTTGGAGGAAGGTACATCGAAAGTACCAATAAAACCCAACACTGCGCAAGAAAGAGTTTATAAGAGGCCTCTGCCGACCAGAAAGATGGAAGACATAATCAAAGGGAAAGCCAGTGGAAGACCCCTGGAAGCTACCCACCCACCTGCTTCCAATGGGCTACCCCTGGACGTCAGACAAGGGCAGGAGGGGCAACTTAGCTCCCAAAATGCGATCGGTGAGAGACCGATGGAGGAAAAGCGACCATCCCCTTCCGGAAACATGGAGGAAATACCACCTTCCACCTCCAAAAGCGTGGATCCAAAGTCTAGTGAAATCGGAGAACGACCATCAACTTCCAGAATATCGAATGATGGAAAGCCATTAGCAAACAAATACATGGCGGAAATTCCATCTACTTCCAGACAACTGGAAGAAGAAAAGTATGCTGTGAAAAACGATGGAAGACCACTGGAAGGGAGAAGAATGGTGGACGAAACATACAATGTGATAAACGGCGGAAGATCACAGAGAACTGCCAACATAAATGAAAGACCAGCCTCTTCCAGATCGACGAGCGATAGAATTCCACAGGAGGCCAGAAACATGGAGGAGAGACATTTTAGCTCCAAAATGACAAACAGTGGAAGGCCTATGGAAGCCAGACGTATAGAGGAAAGTCCATCCACTTCCAGAAGTGTGGAGGCAGAAAATGATAGAATGAAAGTCGGTGCAAAGCCTCTAGAAAGAGCATCCAGTTTCAGAAAAATGGGTGAAGGTATTGCAATGGAGGTAGTGTCAAACGAGGTAATACCACCAAGGGCCAGACAAGTGGAGGAGGTGTCACTACCTTCCAAAATGTCAAACGGTGGATGGCTGATGGAAGCTAGAAAAATGGAAGCTGATCCATCCATTTCTTTCAAACGCATGGAAGAAAGCCAACCATCCACTTCCAGAAACATACCGGAAAGACGACCTTCCACTTGCCAAACCGTAGAAGAAAGACGATCTTCATCTTCTAGAGACATGGAGGAGAGCCAACTATCTTCCTGGAAAAGACTGGAAGATAAACATACTGATCGAAAGAACCTCGGTGAAAAGCCCCTGGAAGCTGGAAAGATGAAGCAAAGACCATGCCCTTCCAAAGTGGCACCTATTGAAGTCAGAGACATGGACCATAAGCTATCTTCTTCCAAAGAAATGGAGAAAGGACCTTATGGAATGAAATACGATGGTCGGCCACAAGCAGCTCAAAGCTTGGAAAATAGGCCATCCAATGCGAGAATCATGGAGGATGAATCATCACTGGAAACCAAACAAATGAAGGACACTCCATCCACTTCCAAAATGCCAATCGGTGGACATTTAATGGAAGCCAGTAATGTGCTGGAGGAGAGGCCTTCCACATCCGGAGTGTCGGCCACAGAAAGGCCGATGGAAGCCAATAGCAGCCAAAAGATTGAAAAACCACCTACTTCGAGCATGGAAGGCGTTGCTCGGCCAACGGAAACCTGTCACATGATTGAGGAACAACTGGCCACATCGAGTACTCCGAATAAAGGACAGACGGAAGCCAGCGATTTGATGAATGAGGGACTGCCCACTTCTGAAGCCGAGACACCGTCAACAGCCAAGACGCCCACGAATTCTTTTATTCCTATCAAGGAAGTGCCAAAGAAGAAGCCTGGTGGGCCGAAAGAGGGTAAGAATAATAGAAAGATTTTAATTCGCCCAGTGGGCGTTATTCCGGTATCGGCACCTATTCTCAAATATAATCCCATAGTGCCCCCGGTACGGGGATCAGGAATGCTGGTGAGCACAGAACCAGAGAGCTCCGAGAAGGAAGGTAACTGTGAAGAGTCTCAGGACTATGTTAGTCCTACCAATGATGAACCTCCTAAAGATTTTAGTCCTGCCCATGAAGAGCCTCAGAGAGATGTTGGTTCTCCCCATGAAGAGCCTCAGAGAGATGTTGGTTCTCCCAACGAATCTCTGCACGGTTTAACTTCAAGCGATGACGACTCTCTGGATGGTTATAGTCCACTCTACGAAGTCCCACGAGTAGTAGACCAGAGAGCTAGTAGAGCCTCTCTAATAAATAGTCTCTTTGAATATGACGAGAATGAAAAAATCCACAAGTCCCAACAGTACTACGACCAGTATGACTCGGAGCCTAGTCCTGTTTATGTAGAGGATGACGATCAGCCCTCAACCTCAAGAGCTGCTATGCTTGCGCTCCAAGAAAGAGCCAACAGGAGCAGGCCAACTTATCCACAAAATGAAAGTGACGAGGAATTTCAGGATTTATGGTCTAGTTGTGATGAACAAAATGGCGAAGAAACTGAAACTGACAGACGGCGCAGAATCGAGGAAGATCCACCCAGAATGCCAAATCAGCAATTAAAGATTATTTTTCCCGAAGAGGATAATCCCCTGAAGATTAAGATTGTCAAGTGTAAGATGAACAGAATTCCAGAAGAAGTAAAAGAGGCGACTCCCAATAAGGTGGAGAAGCATATTGGCGAGAGAGCTACTGAAGACGTTTATTCAGAAGAGGTTCGTCACCCAGAAGCTAACCACTTCAAGCGGGACACGAGCACTGTAGAGAAATCTCACCAAAACCAATCTTATTCCGATTCTCATGAACCAATGGAAAGTCATTCCCACGTAGCTGATCTTCCCAAACTGTCCAAAGACCCTAGAAAAGAATCCCATTCAAGTGAATTTATTTCAAAACTAAATAATCATTCCCTTGATCGTTCCAAGATGGACAATAAACCTAGAGAAGAAATCTTACCAAGAGAATCTCCATTAACAAGCTCTCGTCCAGAAGAATCTTATATAAAAGAATCTGTGTCAAAATCAGATAAGCGCGGCAAGAAGCCTAAAGAAGACTGTCGTCCTAGAAAAGAATCCCAAGAACATAATCAAAAAAAATGTCCCAAAGAATCATACTTGAAAGAATCGCATCCAAAAGAATGCTATTCAAAAATGGAAAATCTTTTGAAAGATATCAAAATACCAAAAGAATCCCATTTAAAAGAAGTTCTTTCGAAAGAATCTAATCGAAAGGAATCTTTTTCAAATGAGGATAATCATTTCCCCGAAGATGATCTTTCCAAACTGGACAGGAAGCCTAAAGAAGTCTCTCATCCTGGAGAATCTTTTACAAACGAATTCTACCAAAAAATTAGAAATCATTCCCTTGATTCTTCAAAACGTGGCAGAAAAGCTGGAGAAGAAACTCACCAAAAAGAAGTTCATTCCAAAGAATTGAATCCAGCAGAATCTTATCTAAAAAGGGATAATCATTCCACTTTAGCTGATCCTGACGAACGGGGCAAGAAACGCAGAGAAGAATCCCGTCGTAGAGAATCTCGTTCGAAAGAATCATATAGAAAAGAATCATTTACAAAAGAATCCAACACAAAAGAGTCTTGTCCAAAAAGGGATAATCATTCCACTGTAGCTGCTCCTAGCGAACGGGGCAAGAAAGGTAGAGAAGAGTTACATCCAATATCCATATCCAAGAGATCATATCCAAGAGAATCCTTGTCAAAAATGGATAATCCTTCTGCCAAAGCTGCCATTGCCAAACTTACCGAAAAACCCAGAGAAAAATGTCCTCCGAAAGAATCCCTTTCAAAAGAAAGTAATTTTAAATTCGAAAATCCTTTCCTCAAAGATCTTTCCAAACGGGACAAAAAGGCTAGGGAAGAATCTCGCCCTGGAGAATCTTTTCCAAAAGAAAACTATCCAAAAATTGGAAATCATTCTCCTGTAGCTGATTCTTCGCATCGTGGCAGAAAAGCTAGAGACGAAGCTCACCCAAAAGAACTTCATTTAAAAGGGTTTAATGCAAAAGATTCTTGTCCAAAAACGGATAATCAATCCACTGTAGCTGATCCTGACGAACGGGCCAAGAAACGCAGAGATGAATCGCGTCAAAGAGAATATAATTCACAAGAAGCTCATTATGAAAAGTCTTCTGCAAAGAAGGAAGATCATTCCGCTGTAGCTGATCTTTCCAAACGTGACAGGAAACCTAGGAAGGAGTCCCATTCAAGGGATTCTCGTCCAAAGGAATCTCATCCAAGAACGAAAAGTCATTCCCCTGCCCCAGATCCTTCCAAATGGGGCAGAAAACGTAGAGAAGAATCGCATTCACGAGACCATCATTCAAAAGAATCAGTTGCCACTGCAACTGACCTTTCAAAACGGGGCCAGAAATATAAAGAGAAATCTCTTTCAAGAAAATCTCGTTCAAGAGAATCTCATCAAAGAAAACCCCATCCAAACGAGTCTCAATCAAAAGAATTTTATTCAAATCAATCATATTCAAAAGAGTCTCATCCTAAAGAGCCTTGTCCTAAAGACTCTCAAAAAATGGAACATCTTTTCCCTTCCAGACAGAGTAAGAAACCAAGAGAAGAATTCCATTCAAGAGAATCTCTTCGCGAAGAATCTTATTCGAAAGAAAATCGTTCAAAAGTGGAAAATCACTCCCCTGGAGTTGATCTTTTCCAACGGGGCAAGAAACGTAGGGAAGAATCTGATCCAAGAGAATTGCACCCAAAAGAATTTTATCCAAGTAGAGAAACTGATTCATCTGCAACCGCTCATTCCAAAAAAGTCAACAAAGCTACAAAAGAATCCATTCCAAGCGCATCTCATCCGAAAATAGAAAATCCTGTAACTGATTCTTCGAAACGGGGAATGAGAGCAAAAGAAGAATCTTATTCAAGACATTCTCATAAAAAAGAATCTCATTCTAGAGAGTCTTTTTCGAAAGAATCGCATTCTAGAGAGTCTGGTCCGATAGAATCTAAGCCTAGAGAGTCTTATTCGAAAGAATCGCATACCAAACTGAGAAATGAATCTTTTGCTGATCTATCCAAAGATGCCAAAAAACCTAGAGAAGAATCCCGACCCAGAGAATCTCATAAACAACAATCACATTCAAAAGAAGATTCAAAAATGGAAAAGCGTAGCCCTGTAGCTGACATTTCCAAACCTGCCAAGAAGCCCAGAGAAGAATCTAAGCCCAGAGTATCTCATCCGAAGGAACCCCGTTCAAGGGAATCTTCTCTAATGGAATCTCGACCAAAAGAATCTTATTTGAAAGAGTCGAGTTCAAAAGGGTCTCATTCGAAAGAATCCTATTCAAGAATTGAAAATCATGGCGCCGTTGCTGATATTTCCAAGCCTGACAAAAAACCTAGAGAAGAGTCTCATCCAAGAGTATCTCAGATCAAGGAATCTTACACCAAAGTATCTAACTCGAAAGACTCTCATCTCACAGAATCTGAATCGAAAATGGAAAAGCATGATCTCTCCAATCTTGGGCTTCTAAACAAGAATCAAAGAGACCAATCTCATCCAAGAGTGTCTAATGCAAAGGACCCTCATCAAAGGGAATCTTATCCCAAGGATACCCGTGAAAAGGCCAAAATTTCTTCCAATAGGAGCACGAAGCCAAAAGACTGCCCACTTGATAAGGAAAACCAAGCACCGATGAAGAAAAAGGCTCCGGAAAATCCCTTCAGAAATGCAAAAAAAAGGAAAACCTCGGAATCTCATCCAGAAAATACTAAAAATCCTAGAATGGTGCTACATTCCCTAGAAAATCGGCAAGTACCTGTATATCCGCCACTACCCGATGGTGATCCTATTCCTGTGCCTCTTCCACCGCCACCACCACTGCCAAAAAATCCACCTCCTCGTCCTCCGCCTCCGCCACCCGCGCCGCCGAAACGCAAGGCCGCCAGGAAGAGGACGACGGAGACACGGCCCAAGGATGTGCCAATCATAATGGAGGCCACTGAATCGCACTCCAAGAGCAAGAGGCTAGACACCAAGGCGTCGAAGAAGCCTCCGCAAAATAGGAAGAAACCGGATCCAGCTAACAAGAAGTCGGCTCCCAATGCCAAGTCAGACGCACCCACGAAAGCCAAGAAGCGCAAGATGTTTGATCCACTTCCGGTTCTCCGCCCTAAGAAGAAGTATCCAGAGTTTTTAATGAAGGACCCCACACCGAGGTGCAATTTCAAAATTCCAAAAATTGGAAATCAGCCGCCGGTTGAGCTAAAAAATAACTCGATGCTTGAGAAGGAAGACCTGGAGGAAAACGCGTTCTCCCGAAGAATGTCACAGCAGAACTACCAAGCAAGGCGAAAGGAGTCTAACAACGAGTCCTTCAATCCTGTTGAAAAGGCACCCATACCTGATACTACCAAAAATAATACTAAAATCGCTGTGCCGGAAACTAACAATCAAAATACTCAGGAAGCCAGTAGTTCAAAGGTTAAGGAGGAGGACATCGGAAAGGCAAGTGCTGTGGAACTCTTTCGAAAGCCAGCCTCGAAAAAATCAAAGGCAGTAAGTTTTTAATCTGAAATATATTTAGAATCTTGTGCTCCTTTGTAACCATAAGAAATATAGTTTAATCTAATGGATAAACTAAAAATTAATGCGCAGTTTCAATTTCAGGCTCTAGAAACAAAATTGTACCATTATTTTTTCAAAATATTTGGGAATGGTTAATTTTTGGTTTATTTATTTATGTTTTAGTTTTATTTTTAAGCTTGTTGACTTCAGACATCCTGGTGGGCGTCATTTTTGGGGGCTCATTGTATTTTTTGTTCATTTTGCACTAGAAAGTATATAACTATATACATTCTTGAACAGGATGTGGAGAAAAAAATGTAGTATGTCCTTTGTTTTAAGATAACTTCAAGGGCTGACAAATGCTTCTAGTTTCTAGTTTTTTTTTTTAAATAATTTCCTTGTCTCGTTTAGAAATCCGAACACATCAGGAACTTGGAATTGCTCATCAGTCGTGCCTTTGAGGGACGCAAGTACAGGACTCTCCGGGACATCCGGGCACGCACCAACCTGTCAAAGGAATGCATCCGCAGTGTCCTTAGGAATATCGCCAAAATAAAGCGCACCAAGTGGCGCATCAGCGTCTTCTATTTGGAGGCCTACTATACTGAGGTGTACGGTGTCCCGCACTCAAGGAAATACAAGCCGGTTAGTTTTAAGAATTATTTAAAAATTAATAATATTCTAAACTAAAAAAAATACCCTTTCAGCTGGCACTGAATAGATTGTATCGCCAGGTGATTGGTTGCTTCAATGGCCGCAAATTTCTGCGCATGGAGGACATGTGCGCGAAGACGGGGCTGCCCGAGTCGCAGGTGCGTGCCGCCCTCAAGATGATCGGACGCAAGCGCTCTACTAAGTGGCGCCTCCTCGACTACCAGAAGCCGGATGTCCACGTCCATCGCGGCCATCGCAGACTCAATCGCGGCGACTCCTCTGAAGATTACTAAGGTTCGCTTTCAATGTTTCACCTTCAAGATTTCAAGTTATATTCCGAGTTACATTTTCAACTGCCAGTTCCATTAACGAGTTCCTTTATTTGCATGTCTCTCAATTTTAATTGAATTTAAAATTATATAAAATTAAAAACTACTAACATAATAACACTAAAACTAATCTTTAATTTAATTTAAAATAGTTGCAATTTAAAGAAAGAAAAACGTAAAGTTTGTGGCATAATTGTTGCTCTTTAACTCTTCTCTTTTTGAAAAATGACACTCAATCCTATATCTTTCATATATCTTGATCTTATACTGAAATTCCTTTAAGGATCGGCTAACTATATCCTATATCTTATAGCTATAGTTTCACATGAAGCAGCCTTACCTTTCTTGTTATAAATGTTCTCTTTTTTTGAAAAAGGACACTCTATCCTATTGCTTTCATATATCTTGATCTTATATCTTATATTAAAATTCCTTTAAGGATCGGCTAACTATATCCTATATCTTATAGCTATAGCTTCACCAGAAGTTAGCTTTCATTTCTTGTTATTTTGTTGATGTGGCAGCTGCACTTCTGCCAAATTTTGATTGTTCTTTCCATTTTGTTGTTGTGTTGCAGATGTTGCAGCTATCGTTGTTGTTGTTGATGTTGTTGCCATGTTTCCCATGCCCCACCATGTCCCTGCCCCTGTTTTTTGTTGATGTTTTCTATGCGCTGGCAATTAATTGCTTTCAAATCCTTTTATCCAACAGATTTGGTCAATTTATTTTGTACAGCAGTTTTTTGTTTGCGTTTTTTTTGCCTTTTTTGGTTACAGCTCTGCGGCATATACGGAATAAATATATATATAAATAACTGTATATACATATACTGTTAGTATTTGGAGTACATATGTGAGTGAGCTGGCTTGGTCGGAATTTATTACATGTTTAGTTTATTGTTTTTTAATGGCGCTTAGTTTCAATTTGAGCAAAGCAATAAATTACACATTACTGACTGGCCCGAGTCCTTTCTCGTCCTTTTTCTGCCTCTCTGTGTGGGTTTGCGAGTATCTTTCTGTGTGTGTGTGTGTGTGTGTGATTGTGTGTGCCATCCGAGGGTAAGCCAAGTGCTTTAATGAGGCCAAAGGAGTCGATCCTGGGAGCGTTTGATGCCAGATTGATGCCAACCACAGACAGTTGACCTTTGGCGAGTGTTTCAGCGCCAAAGAAAATGAGGTTACTGCTCTGAAATCATTTTCCTTCAACACTCGAGTGCATATATATTGTTTGTGTGCTCTTACATAGATGTATGTAAGTGTTAATCATGATTTAATTTAATGGAATAATAAGGGCTTTCTTTAAAAGCAAACAATTCAAGTGAATCCACCACATCCAACTTATTGGAGCCAACATCTTTTGTTCCGGAATGGATTGCAAACAGACGTTTTTTACAGTGGCTTCAGTGAAGCATTTGACTTTGTTACCCATTCGCTTCTAATAAGTAAACTCAGTCTTTTGGGATTCCCAACTGATCTATTTGGACTTCGATTTACTTATCTGGAAGAATCCAACGTGCCTTCTTTAAAGATGTTACATCTGGGGTGCCTCGAGGAATCCGTCTTGGACCATTACTTCTTACATTGTTTATTAACGATTTGCCTTATGATTGGTTAGGCTTTTTCTTCAGTACAGATTCAGTATAGACTTCAATCCGAATTGGATAAATATTGGAAACTCATGTCATTTTATCGATCTAGTCCTCACCAAGCTACGTATTTGCTCTATGGGTACGCTTTAGGACGAATAACTGAGGTTAACGATCTGGGTGTCCTATTAGATTTGAATCTTGAAGATTTGAAATCTTTATATACTTCATTGGTTCGTCCGATTCTTGAGTATGGATCGTGTGTCTGGAGTCTTCAATACGGAGTACACCGTGATCACATTGAATCTGTACAAAAAGACTGTCTAAAATTCGCCCCTAGAAAACTTAATTGGGAGGCCAATCTTATCCTTTCCGCTTACCATAGTAGACTCTTATTAATCAACTTACCATCACTAACAAACCGTAGAACAATGTTGTGTTTCTATATAATCTTATTAATGGTAATGAAGACAACCAGTAGACTAACACGCCTAAATTTTAACATTCCTTTACTCCTTTCCCACTGCAGATCCCTTTAGGGTATTATGTTCAGACTACAGTGGTCTCTACCACATTTTGTCACTTTTTGCTGTACTTTCAATCCTAAATCTTATATTCTGTAACATCCTACTCCTACTCTATTCTTTCAATGTCTTGTATCTAACCCCGCGATTCGAGCCGTACGTTATACGGCAGAGCCCTCGGTCGTTGGGCTGGAGGTGGGCTGTACGTATGCTTTTCTTTAACGAATAGGATATTATTATTTATAATTATTTATTATGATATCGTTTATAATTTTTTGATAATTATGAAATACACCAAAACTTTAAACAATTGCAAGGAATATCTATAATTCAGCATCCTTAAAGTAAAAGGATACTTGGTAAGAATTTGTATTTTATTTAAATTCCTAAAACATTTTTTCATCCTAAAAAATCAATCAAAAATTATAAAAAACTTTTCATAAATTCTTTTGAATTCTTTCATAAATATTAATCGGAATATCCCATTTTTATGTCGAAAATTTCACCTTGATTTAGTTTATAAGCCGAGCTGTTGCCACCGCTATCTGGGCCCTCGTTCCGGCCACTCCAGTAGCAGTTAATAATTCTGACCCTCAAAGCTGGGCTAATTTTCTAAAAAAGTTTGCCCCTGAAAGTATGCAGTGGCATTTCGAAGGCGAATCTACGCCACCAGACTGCAAAAATGTAAAAATGCAAAAAAAAAGTAGAAAAAAAAAAAAGGTAGAACTGCAAACTGCAGACCATAATAATTTTCGCAACAAAGGGAGCACCTCAACTTGACAGGGCCGGTAGTTGTCCCCACTTGGCTGGTGCGGCACCTGCCCCAGGTCCTGCCACTGGTCCTGTCCCACCACTCCCCCCTACCCCCACCCCCTTCAAACGCAAAATGAATGGCCCGCAAATTCACGGCAAATTAAATGAAATTCGCAAATTAAACGCAGCTGCAGAGCAAAAAAAGGATAAAAAATGGAACCATACCAGGACAAAGTGAAACAAATATTGCATAATATTATTGCTAGCTCTGGTTGGGGGGGAGGAGGCGTGGCACTCTCGAGTAACGTTTAAAGTGAAACGAAAATGCGGAAGCAATTCACTTTCGGCTTTCAGCTTTTGGTTGCTCCTGCTCCTGCTCCTGCTGCTCATTTCACTTTGGTGCACTCTTTTGCCATCCTTTTCTTGCCTGTCCGTCTGTCTCGTTCCTCAATCCTTGCTTCCATATCCTTGTCGGGTGGGGGTTTTCTATGTTTTAATATTTATATCAGGGCAGCAGCTTTGGTTCATCCTTGTCGTTGTCAACGTCATCATTCCACGGCTCCAAGGGTCCAATGTCCATAAGTCCACTGGACAGAGATGCAGCTGCTCCTGCTGCTAGTGCACTGAGAGAAACACAAGGATAAATAAGTTTAAATTTAAATGCAAATATTATTTGCATTAAATAAAAATTAGTTTCTATAAAACTTTTTTAATAATTATATTTTAATATTAAATATTTTTTATTTGTCTGTAAAACATTTATCCTATAGTGTACTCTCTCCCTCCCTCTCTTCCGCTTACTCCCCTAGCGAATCCTTCCGCATCCTTTCGCTTCTTTCCGTTCTGTTCCATTCCGTTTGGTTTTGCTTCTTTGGCGCGACTTGGGATGGATTTTTCGTCCTGTTTTTTCTTTTGTTTTTGTGTGCTAATTACCATAATTAAGCAAAGGTCAGGCTTTAGTCGCCTTTTGTGGCCAAGCAAGGCGAAATAATAATGAGGGGCAGCCCCACACAGCCCCGCCGATGAGGCCGAGGGGGTGGCCGAGAAGCAACCGACAAAAAAATGGCTGACCAGCGTACAAATTTCCATCAAACCTCCCCAGTCTCCTGCCACTCCCCACGCCCCACCCGCCTCTGTTATGCATTATCTTTATGATTATGTTGATTATGACGTTTTAATGGGTTTAGTGAGGCGACGACGGCCACAGGGGGCACAGGGGGTAGTGGCGCTACGCCCTGGGGTCTTGCCGGTTTCTTTTTTCGGTGGCAAGGGGCGCAGGACGAGGGGCGAGGCTTGGTATCAGCTTAAGCTGACAACAAAAGGGCAACAAGAAAAACAAAGACTTGACAAGCTGTTGGGGCACATTAAGGCATGAATGCAGTTTGCTGCTTCTTTATGTCTTCCCTCCTCAGTCCCTCCGTTTTTTACTTTTTTGCGTTTTATGGACTTCCCAGATACCCTGTAATAAAAAGGAAACAAAAGATGAAGCTCTGGGCTCAAAGACCTCAGTCTAAGCTTTTTAGACTCCTTTTTGCGACTATTTGGCAGCCGATTCAAAAAAGGAGTACCACTTGTGAATCAGGGAACTTTTCCCCGTCGATCTGCATCAAAGGATCCCAACTATTCTCAAAATGAAATGTTGGCCCTTTTTTCGGCCAAAATCATGATGATACCCCTTGGAAAAGTGCGGAATCCCGCAACCTACGCTTTTCTTTCACTTTTTTGCGAATATCTCGGCTATTTCGCATCCAATCCAAAAAAGGAGTTCCATTTGTGATTCAGGGAACTAATCTTCGTCGATCCTCATCAAAGGATCCTAAATATTCTTCAAATTTAATTTTGGCCCTTTTTTCGGCCAAAATCATGATGGTACCCCTTGGAAAAGTGCGGAATCCCGCAACCTACGCTTTTCTTCCAGTTTTTTGCGAATATCTCGGCTATTTCGCATCCAATCCAAAAAAGGAGTTCCATTTGTGATTCAGGGAACTAATCCCCGTCGATCCTCATCAAAGTATCCCAAATATTCTTCAAATTTAATTTTGGCCCTTTTTTCGGCCAAAATCATGATGGTACCCCTTGGAAAAGTGCGGAATCCCGCAACCTACGCTTTTCTTCCAGTTTTTTGCGAATATCTCGGCTATTTCGCATCCAATCCAAAAAAGGAGTTCCATTTGTGATTCAGGGAACTAATCCCCGTCGATCCTCATCAAAGGATCCTAAATATTCTTCAAATTTAATTTTGGCCTTTTTTTCGGCCAAAATCATGATGGTACCCCTTGGAAAAGTGCGGAATCCCCCCTTTTCTTCCAGTTTTTTGCGAATATCTCGGCTATTTCGCATCCAATCCAAAAAAGGAGTTCCATTTGTGATTCAGGGAACTAATCCCCGTCGATCCTCATCAAAGTATCCTAAATATTCTTCAACTTTAATTTTGGCCCTTTTTTCGGCCAAAATCATGATGATACCCCTTGGAAAAGTGCGGAATCCCGCAACCTACGCTTTTCTTCCGGTTTTTGGCGAATATCTCGGCTATTTCGCATCCAATCCAAAAAAGGAGTTCCATTTGTGATTCAGGGAACTAATCCCCGTCGATCCTCATCAAAGGATCCTAAATATTATCCAAATTTAATTTTGGCCTTTTTTTCGGCCAAAATCATGATGGTACCCCTTGGAAAAGTGCGGAATCCCCCCCCTTTTCTTCCAGTTTTTTGCGAATATCTCGGCTATTTCGCATCCAATCCAAAAAGGAGTTCCATTTGTGATTCAGGGAACTAATCCCCGTCGATCCTCATCAAAGTATCCCAAATATTCTTCAAATTTAATTTTGGCCCTTTTTTCGGCCAAAATCATGATGGTACCCCTTGGAAAAGTGCGGAATCCCGCAACCTACGCTTTTCTTCCAGTTTTTTGCGAATATCTCGGCTATTTCGCATCCAATCCAAAAAAGGAGTTCCATTTGTGATTCAGGGAACTAATCCCCGTCGATCCTCATCAAAGGATCCTAAATATTCTTCAAATTTAATTTTGGCCTTTTTTTCGGCCAAAATCATGATGGTACCCCTTGGAAAAGTGCGGAATCCCTTTTCTTCCAGTTTTTTGCGAATATCTCGGCTATTTCGCATCCAATCCAAAAAAGGAGTTCCATTTGTGATTCAGGGAACTAATCCCCGTCGATCCTCATCAAAGTATCCTAAATATTCTTCAACTTTAATTTTGGCCCTTTTTTCGGCCAAAATCATGATGGTACCCCTTGGAAAAGTGCGGAATCCCGCAACCTACGCTTTTCTTTCACTTTTTTGCGAATATCTCGGCTATTTCGCATCCAATCCAAAAAAGGAGTTCCATTTGTGATTCAGGGAACTAATCCCCGTCGATCCTCATCAAAGGATCCTAAATATTCTTCAAATTTAATTTTGGCCCTTTTTTCGGCCAAAATCATGATGGTACCCCTTGGAAAAGTGCGGAATCCCCCCCTTTTCTTCCAGTTTTTTGCGAATATCTCGGCTATTTCGCATCCAATCCAAAAAAGGAGTTCCATTTGTGATTCAGGGAACTAATCCCCGTCGATCCTCATCAAAGTATCCCAAATATTCTTCAAATTTAATTTTGGCCCTTTTTTCGGCCAAAATCATGATGGTACCCCTTGGAAAAGTGCGGAATCCCGCAACCTACGCTTTTCTTCCAGTTTTTTGCGAATATCTCGGCTATTTCGCATCCAATCCAAAAAAGGAGTTATATTTGTCATTCAGGGAACTAATCCCCGTCGATCCTCATCAAAGGATCCTAAATATTCTTCAAATTTAATTTTGGCCCTTTTTTCGGCCAAAATCATGATGGTACCCCTTGGAAAAGTGCGGAATCCCTTTTCTTCCAGTTTTTTGCGAATATCTCGGCTATTTCGCATCCAATCCAAAAAAGGAGTTCCATTTGTGATTCAGGGAACTAATCCCCGTCGATCCTCATCAAAGTATCCCAAATATTCTTCAAATTTAATTTTGGCCCTTTTTTCGGCCAAAATGCCAAAATTTGGCCCTTTTTTCGGCCCAACCCCTTGGAAAAGTGCGGAATCCCGCAACCTACGCTTTTCTTCCAGTTTTTTGCGAATATCTCGGCTATTTCGCATCCAATCCAAAAAAGGAGTTATATTTGTCATTCAGGGAACTAATCCCCGTCGATCCTCATCAAAGGATCCTAAATATTCTTCAAATTTAATTTTGGCCCTTTTTTCGGCCAAAATCATGATGGTACCCCTTGGAAAAGTGCGGAATCCCCCCTACGCTTTTCTTCCAGTTTTTTGCGAATATCTCGGCTATTTCGCATCCAATCCAAAAAAGGAGTTCCATTTGTGATTCAGGGAACTAATCCCCGTCGATCCTCATCAAAGTATCCTAAATATTTTTCAAATTTAATTTTGGCCCTTTTTTCGGCCAAAATCATGATGGTACCCCTTGGAAAAGTGCGGAATCCCCCCCGCTTTTCTTCCAGTTTTTTGCGAATATCTCGGCTATTTCGCATCCAACCAAAAAAGGAGTTCCTTTTGTGATTCAGGGAACTAATCCCCGTCGATCCTCATCAAAGGATCCTAAATATTCTTCAAATTTAATTTTGGCCCTTTTTTCGGCCAAAATCATGATGGTACCCCTTGGAAAAGTGCGGAATCCCGCAACCTACGCTTTTCTTTTACTTTTTTTGCGAATATCTCGGCTATTTCGCACCCAATCCAAAAAAGGAGTTCCATTTGTGATTCAGGGATCTAATCCCCGTCGATCCTCATCAAAGGATCCTAAGTATTCTTCAAATTTAATTTTGGCCCTTTTTTCGGCCAAAATCATGATGGTACCCCTTGGAAAAGTGCGGAATCCCCCCCCTTTTCTTCCAGTTTTTTGCGAATATCTCGGCTATTTCGCATCCAATCCAAAAAAGGAGTTCCATTTGTGATTCAGGGAACTAATCCCCGTCGATCCTCATCAAAGGATCCTAAATATTCTTCAAATTTAATTTTGGCCCTTTTTTCGGCCAAAATCATGATGGTACCCCTTGGAAAAGTGCGGAATCCCGCAACCTACGCTTTTCTTCCAGTTTTTTGCGAATATCTCGGCTATTTCGCATCCAATCCAAAAAAGGAGTTCCATTTGTGATTCAGGGAACTAATCCCCGTCGATCCTCATCAAAGTATCCTAAATATTCTTCAAATTTAATTTTGGCCCTTTTTTCGGCCAAAATCATGATGGTACCCCTTGGAAAAGTGCGGAATCCCGCAACCTACGCTTTTCTTTTACTTTTTTGCGAATATCTCGGCTATTTCGCACCCAATCCAAAAAAGGAGTTCCATTTGTGATTCAGGGAACTAATCCCCGTCGATCCTCATCAAAGGATCCTAAATATTCTTCAAATTTAATTTTGGCCCTTTTTTCGGCCAAAATCATGATGGTACCCCTTGGAAAAGTGCGGAATCCCGCAACCTACGCTTTTCTTCCAGTTTTTTGCGAATATCTCGGCTATTTCGCATCCAATCCAAAAAAGGAGTTCCACTTGTGATTCAGGGAACTAATCCCCGTCGATCCTCATCAAAGTATCCCAAATATTCTTCAAATTTAATTTTGGCCCTTTTTTCGGCCAAAATCATGATGGTACCCCTTGGAAAAGTGCGGAATCCCGCAACCTACGCTTTTCTTCCAGTTTTTTGCGAATATCTCGGCTATTTCGCATCCAATCCAAAAAAGGAGTTCTATTTGTGATTCAGGGAACTAATCCCCGTCGATCCTCATCAAAGGATCCTAAATATTCTTCAAATTTAATTTTGGCCCTTTTTTCGGCCAAAATCATGATGGTACCCCTTGGAAAAGTGCGGAATCCCCCTTTTCTTCCAGTTTTTTGCGAATATCTCGGCTATTTCGCATCCAATCCAAAAAAGGAGTTCCATTTGTGATTCAGGGAACTAATCCCCGTCGATCCTCATCAAAGGATCCTAAATATTCGTCAAATTTAATTTTGGCCTTTTTTTCGGCCAAAATCATGATGGTACCCCTTGGAAAAGTGCGGAATCCCCCCCCTTTTCTTCCAGTTTTTTGCGAATATCTCGGCTATTTCGCATCCAATCCAAAAAAGGAGTTCCATTTGTGATTCAGGGAACTAATCCCCGTCGATCCTCATCAAAGGATCCTAAATATTCGTCAAATTTAATTTTGGCCTTTTTTCGGCCAAAATCATGATGGTACCCCTTGGAAAAGTGCGGAATCCCTTTTCTTCCAGTTTTTTGCGAATATCTCGGCTATTTCGCATCCAATCCAAAAAAGGAGTTCCATTTGTGATTCAGGGATCTAATCCCCGTCGATCCTCATCAAAGGATCCTAAATATTCTTCAAATTTAATTTTGGCCCTTTTTTCGGCCAAAATCATGATGGTACCCCTTGGAAAAGTGCGGAATCCCGCAACCTACGCTTTTCTTCCAGTTTTTTGCGAATATCTCGGCTATTTCGCATCCAATCCAAAAAAGGAGTTCTATTTGTCATTCAGGGAACTAATCCCCGTCGATCCTCATCAAAGGATCCTAAATATTCTTCAAATTTAATTTTGGCCCTTTTTTCGGCCAAAATCATGATGGTACCCCTTGGAAAAGTGCGGAATCCCCCCTTTTCTTCCAGTTTTTTGCGAATATCTCGGCTATTTCGCATCCAATCCAAAAAAGGAGTTCCATTTGTGATTCAGGGAACTAATCCCCGTCGATCCTCATCAAAGGATCCTAAATATTCGTCAAATTTAATTTTGGCCTTTTTTTCGGCCAAAATCATGATGGTACCCCTTGGAAAAGTGCGGAATCCCTTTTCTTCCAGTTTTTTGCGAATATCTCGGCTATTTCGCATCCAATCCAAAAAAGGAGTTCCATTTGTGATTCAGGGAACTAATCCCCGTCGATCCTCATCAAAGGATCCTAAATATTCGTCAAATTTAATTTTGGCCTTTTTTTCGGCCAAAATCATGATGGTACCCCTTGGAAAAGTGCGGAATCCCCCCCACCCTTTTCTTCCAGTTTTTTGCGAATATCTCGGCTATTTCGCATCCAATCCAAAAAAGGAGTTCCATTTGTGATTCAGGGATCTAATCCCCGTCGATCCTCATCAAAGGATCCTAAATATTCTTCAAATTTAATTTTGGCCCTTTTTTCGGCCAAAATCATGATGGTACCCCTTGGAAAAGTGCGGAATCCCGCAACCTACGCTTTTCTTCCAGTTTTTTGCGAATATCTCGGCTATTTCGCACCCAATCCAAAAAAGGAGTTCCATTTGTGATTCAGGGATCTAATCCCCGTCGATCCTCATCAAAGGATCCTAAATATTCTTCAAATTTAATTTTGGCCCTTTTTTCGGCCAAAATCATGATGGTACCCCTTGGAAAAGTGCGGAATCTCGCAACCTACGCTTTTCTTTTACTTTTTTGCGAATATCTCGGCTATTTCGCATCCAATCCAAAAAAGGAGTTCCATTTGTGATTCAGGGAACTAATCCCCGTCGATCCTCATCAAAGGATCCTAAATATTCTTCAAATTTAATTTTGGCCCTTTTTTCGGCCAAAATCATGATGGTACCCCTTAGAAAAGTGCGGAATCCCTTTTCTTCTAGTTTTTTTGCGAATATCTCGGCTATTTCGCATCCAATCCAAAAAAGGAGTTCCATTTGTGATTCAGGGAACTAATCCCCGTCGATCCTCATCAAAGGATCCTAAATATTCTTCAAATTTAATTTTGGCCCTTTTTTCGGCCAAAATCATGATGGTACCCCTTGGAAAAGTGCGGAGTCCCGCAACCTAGGATTTTCTTTCCCTATTTTGCGAATATCTCGGCTATTTCGCATCCAATCCAAAAGAGGAGTTCCATTTGTGATTCAGGGAACTAATCCCCGTCGATCCTCATCAAAGGATCCTAAATATTCTTCAAATTTAATTTTGGCCCTTTTTTCGGCGAAAATCATGATGGTACCCCTTGGAAAAGTGCGGAGTCCCGCAACCTAGGATTTTCTTTCCCTATTTTGCGACTATCTCGGCTATTTCGCATCCAATCCAAAAGAGGAGTTCCATTTGTGATTCAGGGAACTAATCCCCGTCGATCCTCATCAAAGGATCCTAAATATTCTTCAAACTTACTTTTGGCCCCTTTTTCGGCCAAAATCATGATGGTACCCCTTGGAAAAGTGCGGAGTCCCGCAACCTAGGATTTTCTTTCCCTATTTTGCGAATATCTCGGCTATTTCGCATCCAATCCAAAAGAGGAATATCTCGGCTATTTCGCATCCAATCCAAAAAAGGAGTTCCATTTGTGATCCTAAATATTCGTCAAATTTAATTTTGGCCTTTTTTTCGGCCAAAATCATGATGGTACCCCTTGGAAAAGTGCGGAATCCCCCCTTTTCTTCCAGTTTTTTGCGAATATCTCGGCTATTTCGCATCCAATCCAAAAAAGGAGTTCCATTTGTGATTCAGGGAACTAATCCCCGTCGATCCTCATCAAAGGATCCTAAATATTCTTCAAATTTAATTTTGGCCCTTTTTTCGGCCAAAATCATGATGGTACCCCTTGGAAAAGTGCGGAATCCCCACCCTTTTCTTCCAGTTTTTTGCGAATATCTCGGCTATTTCGCATCCAATCCAAAAAAGGAGTTCCTTTTGTGATTCAGGGAACTAATCCCCGTCGATCCTCATCAAAGGATCCTAAATATTCTTCAAATTTAATTTTGGCCCTTTTTTCGGCCAAAATCATGATGGTACCCCTTGGAAAAGTGCGGAATCCCGCAACCTACGCTTTTCTTTTACTTTTTTGCGAATATCTCGGCTATTTCGCACCCAATCCAAAAAAGGAGTTCCATTTGTGATTCAGGGATCTAATCCCCGTCGATCCTCATCAAAGGATCCTAAATATTCTTCAAATTTAATTTTGGCTCTTTTTTCGGCCAAAATCATGATGGTACCCCTTGGAAAAGTGCGGAATCCCGCAACCTACGCTTTTCTTTTACTTTTTTGCGAATATCTCGGCTATTTCGCACCCAATCCAAAAAAGGAGTTCCATTTGTGATTCAGGGATCTAATCCCCGTCGGTCCTCATCAAAGGATCCTAAATATTCTTTAAATTTAATTTTGGCCCTTTTTTCGGCCAAAATCATGATGGTACCCCTTGGAAAAGTGCGGAATCCCCCCACGCTTTTCTTCCAGTTTTTTGCGAATATCTCGGCTATTTCGCATCCAATCCAAAAAAGGAGTTCCATTTGTGATTCAGGGAACTAATCCCCGTCGATCCTCATCAAAGGATCCTAAATATTCTTCAAATTTAATTTTGGCCCTTTTTTCGGCCAAAATCATGATGGTACCCCTTGGAAAAGTGCGGAATCCCCCCCTTTTCTTCCAGTTTTTTGCGAATATCTCGGCTATTTCGCATCCAATCCAAAAAAGGAGTTCCATTTGTGATTCAGGGAACTAATCCCCGTCGATCCTCATCAAAGGATCCTAAATATTCTTCAAATTTAATTTTGGCTCTTTTTTCGGCCAAAATCATGATGGTACCCCTTGGAAAAGTGCGGAATCCCGCAACCTACGCTTTTCTTTTACTTTTTTGCGAATATCTCGGCTATTTCGCATCCAATCCAAAAAAGGAGTTCCATTTGTGATTCAGGGAACTAATCCCCGTCGATCCTCATCAAAGGATCCTAAATATTCTTCAAATTTAATTTTGGCCCTTTTTTCGGCCAAAATCATGATGGTACCCCTTGGAAAAGTGCGGAATCCCTTTTTCTTCCAGTTTTTTGCGAATATCTCGGCTATTTCGCATCCAATCCAAAAAAGGAGTTCCATTTGTGATTCAGGGAACTAATCCCCGTCGATCCTCATCAAAGGATCCTAAATATTCTTCAAATTTAATTTTGGCTCTTTTTTCGGCCAAAATCATGATGGTACCCCTTGGAAAAGTGCGGAATCCCGCAACCTACGCTTTTCTTTTACTTTTTTGCGAATATCTCGGCTATTTCGCATCCAATCCAAAAAAGGAGTTCCATTTGTGATTCAGGGAACTAATCCCCGTCGATCCTCATCAAAGGATCCTAAATATTCTTTAAATTTAATTTTGGCCCTTTTTTCGGCCAAAATCATGATGGTACCCCTTGGAAAAGTGCGGAATCCCACCTACCTTTTCTTCCAGTTTTTTGCGAATATCTCGGCTATTTCGCATCCAATCCAAAAAAGGAGTTCCATTTGTGATTCAGGGAACTAATCCCCGTCGATCCTCATCAAAGGATCCTAAATATTCTTCAAATTTAATTTTGGCTCTTTTTTCGGCCAAAATCATGATGGTACCCCTTGGAAAAGTGCGGAATCCCGCAACCTACGCTTTTCTTTTACTTTTTTGCGAATATCTCGGCTATTTCGCATCCAATCCAAAAAAGGAGTTCCATTTGTGATTCAGGGAACTAATCCCCGTCGATCCTCATCAAAGGATCCTAAGTATTCTTCAAATTTAATTTTGGCCCTTTTTTCGGCCAAAATCATGATGGTACCCCTTGGAAAAGTGCGGAATCCCTTTTCTTCCAGTTTTTTGCGAATATCTCGGCTATTTCGCATCCAATCCAAAAAAGGAGTTCCACTTGTGATTCAGGGAACTAATCCCCGTCGATCCTCATCAAAGGATCCTAAATATTCTTCAAATTTAATTTTGGCCCTTTTTTCGGCCAAAATCATGATGGTACCCCTTGGAAAAGTGCGGAATCCCGCAACCTACGCTTTTCTTTCACTTTTTTGCGAATATCTCGGCTATTTCGCATCCAATCCAAAAAAGGAGTTCCATTTGTGATTCAGGGATCTAATCCCCGTCGGTCCTCATCAAAGGATCCTAAATATTCTTTAAATTTAATTTTGGCCCTTTTTTCGGCCAAAATCATGATGGTACCCCTTGGAAAAGTGCGGAATACCGCAACCTACGCTTTTCTTCCAGTTTTTGGCGAAAATCTCGGCTATTTCGCATCCAATCCAAAAAAGGAGTTCCATTTGTGATTCAGGGAACTAATCCCCGTCGATCCTCATCAAAGTATCCTAAATATTCTTCAAATTTAATTTTGGCCCTTTTTTCGGCCAAAATCATGATGGTACCCCTTGGAAAAGTGCGGAATCCCGCAACCTACGCTTTTCTTTTACTTTTTTGCGAATATCTCGGCTATTTCGCATCCAATCCAAAAAAGGAGTTCCATTTATGATTCAGGGAATTAATCCCTGTCGATCCTCATTAAAGGATCCTAAATATTCTTCAAATTTAATTTTGGCCCTTTTTTCGGCCAAAATCATGATGGTACCCCTTGGAAAAGTGCGGAATCCCCACCTACGCTTTTCTTCCAGTTTTTGCGAATATCTCGGCTATTTCGCATCCAATCCAAAAAAGGAGTTCCATTTGTGATTCAGGGAACTAATCCCCGTCGATCCTCATCAAAGGATCCTAAATATTCTTCAAATTTACTTTTGGCCCCTTTTTCGGCCAAAATCATGATGGTACCCCTTGGAAAAGTGCGGAGTCCCGCAACCTAGGATTTTCTTTCCCTATTTTGCGAATATCTCGGCTATTTCGCATCCAATCCAAAAAAGGAGTTCCATTTGTGATTCAGGGAACTAATCCCCGTCGATCCTCATCAAAGGATCCTAAATATTCTTCAAATTTAATTTTGGCCCTTTTTTCTGCCAAAATCATGATGGTACCCCTTGGAAAAGTGCGGAATCCCGCAACCTACGCTTTTCTTTCACTTTTTTGCGAATATCTCGGCTATTTCGCATCCAATCCAAAAAAGGAGTTCCATTTGTGATTCAGGGAACTAATCCCCGTAGATCCTCATCAAAGGATCCTAAATTTTCTTCAAACTTACTTTTGGCCCCTTTTTCGGCCAAAATCATGATGGTACCCCTTGGAAAAGTGCGGAGTCCCGCAACCTACGATTTTCTTTCCCTATTTTGCGAATATCTCGGCTATTTCGCATCCAATCCAAAAAAGGAGTTCCATTTGTGATTCAGGGAACTAATCCCCGTCGATCCTCATCAAAGGATCCTAAATATTCTTCAAATTTAATTTTGGCCCTTTTTTCTGCCAAAATCATGATGGTACCCCTTGGAAAAGTGCGGAATCCCGCAACCTACGCTTTTCTTTCACTTTTTTGCGAATATCTCGGCTATTTCGCATCCAATCCAAAAAAGGAGTTCCATTTGTGATTCAGGGAACTAATCCCCGTCGATCCTCATCAAAGGATCCTAAATATTCTTCAAATTTAATTTTGGCCCTTTTTTCGGCCAAAATCATGATGGTACCCCTTAGAAAAGTGCGGAATCCCCCCACGCTTTTCTTCCAGTTTTTTTGCGAATATCTCGGCTATTTCGCATCCAATCCAAAAAAGGAGTTCCATTTGTGATTCAGGGAACTAATCCCCGTCGATCCTCATCAAAGGATCCTAAATATTCTTCAAATTTAATTTTGGCCCTTTTTTCGGCGAAAATCATGATGGTACCCCTTGGAAAAGTGCGGAATCCCGCAACCTACGCTTTTCTTTCACTTTTTTGCGAATATCTAGGCTATTTCGCATCCAATCCAAAAGAGGAGTTCCATTTGTGATTCAGGGAACTGATCCCCGTCGATCCTCATCAAAGGATCCTAAATATTCTTCAAATTTAATTTTGGCCCTTTTTTCGGCCAAAATCATGATGGTACCCCTTGGAAAAGTGCGGAGTCCCGCAACCTACGCTTTTCTTTCACTATTTTGCGAATATCTCGGCTATTTCGCATCCAATCCAAAAGAGGAGTACCATTTGTGATTCAGGGAACTAATCCCCGTCGATCCTCATCAAAGGATCCTAAATATTCTTCAAACTTACTTTTGGCCCCTTTTTCGGCCAAAATCATGATGGTACCCCTTGGAAAAGTGCAGAATCCCGCAACCTACGCTTTTCTTTCACTTTTTTGCGAATATCTCGGCTATTTCGCACCCAATCCAAAAAAGGAGTTCCATTTGTGATTCAGGGAACTAATCCCCGTCGATCCTCATCAAAGGATCCTAAATATTCTTCAAATTTAATTTTGGCCCTTTTTTCTGCCAAAATCATGATGGTACCCCTTGGAAAAGTGCGGAATCCCGCAACCTACGCTTTTCTTTCACTTTTTTGCGAATATCTCGGCTATTTCGCATCCAATCCAAAAAAGGAGTTCCATTTGTGATTCAGGGAACTAATCCCCGTCGATCCTCATCAAAGGATCCTAAATATTCTTCAAATTTACTTTTGGCCCCTTTTTCGGCCAAAATCATGATGGTACCCCTTGGAAAAGTGCGGAGTCCCGCAACCTACGCTTTTCTTTCACTTTTTTGCGAATATCTCGGCTATTTCGCATCCAATCCAAAAAAGGAGTTCCATTTGTGATTCAGGGAACTAATCCCCGTCGATCCTCATCAAAGGATCCTAAATATTCTTCAAATTTAATTTTGGCCCTTTTTTCGGCCAAAATCATGATGGTACCCCTTGGAAAAGTGCGGAGTCCCGCAACCTACGCTTTTCTTTCACTTTTTTGCGAATATCTCGGCTATTTCGCATCCAATCCAAAAGAGGAGTTCCATTTGTGATTCAGGGAACTAATCCCCGTCGATCCTCATCAAAGGATCCTAAATATTCTTCAAATTTAATTTTGGCCCTTTTTTCGGCCAAAATCATGATGGTACCCCTTGGAAAAGTGCGGAATCCCGCAACCTACGATTTTCTTTCCCTATTTTGCGAATATCTCGGCTATTTCGCATCCAATCCAAAAGAGGAGTTCCATTTGTGATTCAGGGAACTAATCCCCGTCGATCCTCATCAAAGGATCCTAAATATTCTTCAAATTTAATTTTGGCCCCTTTTTCGGCCAAAATCATGATGGTACCCCTTGGAAAAGTGCGGAATCCCGCAACCTACGCTTTTCTTTCACTTTTTTGCGAATATCTCGGCTATTTCGCATCCAATCCAAAAAAGGAGTTCCATTTGTGATTCAGGGAACTAATCCCCGTCGATCCTCATCAAAGGATCCTAAATATTCTTCAAATTTAATTTTGGCCCTTTTTTCGGCCAAAATCATGATGGTACCCCTTGGAAAAGTGCGGAATCCCGCAACCTACGCTTTTCTTTCACTTTTTTGCGAATATCTCGGCTATTTCGCATCCAATCCAAAAAAGGAGTTCCATTTGTGATTCAGGGAACTAATCCCCGTCGATCCTCATCAAAGGATCCTAAATATTCTTCAAATTTAATTTTGGCCCTTTTTTCGGCCAAAATCATGATGGTACCCCTTGGAAAAGTGCGGAATCCCGCAACCTACACTTTTCTTTCACTTTTTTGCGAATATCTCGGCTATTTCGCATCCAATCCAAAAAAGGAGTTCCATTTGTGATTCAGGGAACTAATCCCCGTCGATCCTCATCAAAGGATCCTAAATATTCTTCAAATTTAATTTTGGCCCTTTTTTCGGCCAAAATCATGATGGTACCCCTTGGAAAAGTGCGGAATCCCGCAACCTACGCTTTTCTTTCACTTTTTTGCGAATATCTCGGCTATTTCGCATCCAATCCAAAAAAGGAGTTCCATTTGTGATTCAGGGAACTAATCCCCGTCGATCCTCATCAAAGATTCCTAAATATTCTTCAAATTTAATTTTGGCCCTTTTTTCGGCCAAAATCATGATGGTACCCCTTGGAAAAGTGCGGAATCCCGCAACCTACGCTTTTCTTTCACTTTTTTGCGAATATCTCGGCTATTTCGCATCCAATCCAAAAAAGGAGTTCCATTTGTGATTCAGGGAACTAATCCCCGTCGATCCTCATCAAAGGATCCTAAATATTCTTCAAATTTAATTTTGGCCCTTTTTTCGGCCAAAATCATGTGGTACCCCTTGGAAAAGTGCGGAATCCCGCAACCTACGCTTTTCTTTCACTTTTTTGCGAATATCTCGGCTATTTCGCATCCAATCCAAAAAAGGAGTTCCATTTGTGATTCAGGGAACTAATCCCCGTCGATCCTCATCAAAGGATCCTAAATATTCTTCAAATTTAATTTTGGCCCTTTTTTCGGCCAAAATCATGATGGTACCCCTTGGAAAAGTGCGGAATCCCGCAACCTACGCTTTTCTTTCACTTTTTTGCGAATATCTCGGCTATTTCGCATCCAATCCAAAAAAGGAGTTCCATTTGTGATTCAGGGAACTAATCCCCGTCGATCCTCATCAAAGGATCCTAAATATTCTTCAAATTTAATTTTGGCCCTTTTTTCGGCCAAAATCATGATGGTACCCCTTGGAAAAGTGCGGAATCCCGCAACCTACGCTTTTCTTTCACTTTTTTGCGAATATCTCGGCTATTTCGCATCCAATCCAAAAAAGGAGTTCCATTTGTGATTCAGGGAACTAATCCCCGTCGATCCTCATCAAAGGATCCTAAATATTCTTCAAATTTAATTTTGGCCCTTTTTTCGGCCAAAATCATGTGCCCCTTGAAAAGTGCGGAATCCCGCAACCTACGCTTTTCTTTCACTTTTTTGCGAATATCTCGGCTATTTCGCATCCAATCCAAAAAAGGAGTTCCATTTGTGATTCAGGGAACTAATCCCCGTCGATCCTCATCAAAGGATCCTAAATATTCTTCAAATTTAATTTTGGCCTTTTTTTCGGCCAAAATCATGATGGTACCCCTTGGAAAAGTGCGGAATCCCGCAACCTACGCTTTTCTTTTACTTTTTTGCGAATATCTCGGCTATTTCGCATCCAATCCAAAAAAGGAGTTCCATTTGTGATTCAGGGAACTAATCCCCGTCGATCCTCATCAAAGGATCCTAAATATTCTTCAAATTTAATTTTGGCCCTTTTTTCGGCCAAAATCATGATGGTACCCCTTGGAAAAGTGCGGAATCCCGCAACCTACGCTTTTCTTTCACTTTTTTGCGAATATCTCGGCTATTTCGCATCCAATCCAAAAAAGGAGTTCCATTTGTGATTCAGGGAACTAATCCCCGTCGATCCTCATCAAAGGATCCTAAATATTCTTCAAATTTAATTTTGGCCCTTTTTTCGGCCAAAATCATGATGGTACCCCTTGGAAAAGTGCGGAATCCCGCAACCTACGCTTTTCTTTCACTTTTTTGCGAATATCTCGGCTATTTCGCATCCAATCCAAAAAAGGAGTTCCATTTGTGATTCAGGGAACTAATCCCCGTCGATCCTCATCAAAGGATCCTAAATATTCTTCAAATTTAATTTTGGCCCTTTTTTCGGCCAAAATCATGATGGTACCCCTTGGAAAAGTGCGGAATCCCGCAACCTACGCTTTTCTTTCACTTTTTTGCGAATATCTCGGCTATTTCGCATCCAATCCAAAAAAGGAGTTCCATTTGTGATTCAGGGAACTAATCCCCGTCGATCCTCATCAAAGGATCCTAAATATTCTTCAAATTTAATTTTGGCCCTTTTTTCGGCCAAAATCATGATGGTACCCCTTGGAAAAGTGCGGAATCCCGCAACCTACGCTTTTCTTTCACTTTTTTGCGAATATCTCGGCTATTTCGCATCCAATCCAAAAAAGGAGTTCCTTTTGTGATTCAGAAAACTAATCCCCGTCGATCCTCATCAAAGGATCCTAAATATTCTTCAAATTTAATTTTGGCCCTTTTTTCGGCCAAAATCATGATGGTACCCCTTGGAAAAGTGCGGAATCCCGCAACCTACGCTTTTCTTCCAGTTTTTTGCGAATATCTCGGCTATTTCGCATCCAATCCAAAAAAGGAGTTCCATTTGTGATTCAGGGAACTAATCCCCGTCGATCCTCATCAAAGGATCCTAAATATTCTTCAAATTTAATTTTGGCCCTTTTTTCGGCCAAAATCATGATGGTACCCCTTGGAAAAGTGCGGAATCCCGCAACCTACGCTTTTCTTTCACTTTTTTGCGAATATCTCGGCTATTTCGCATCCAATCCAAAAAAGGAGTTCCATTTGTGATTCAGGGAACTAATCCCCGTCGATCCTCATCAAAGGATCCTAAATATTCTTCAAATTTAATTTTGGCCCTTTTTTCGGCCAAAATCATGATGGTACCCCTTGGAAAAGTGCGGAATCCCGCAACCTACGCTTTTCTTTCACTTTTTTGCGAATATCTCGGCTATTTCGCATCCAATCCAAAAAAGGAGTTCCATTTGTGATTCAGGGAACTAATCCCCGTCGATCCTCATCAAAGGATCCTAAATATTCTTCAAATTTAATTTTGGCCCTTTTTTCGGCCAAAATCATGATGGTACCCCTTGGAAAAGTGCGGAATCCCGCAACCTACGCTTTTCTTTTACTTTTTTGCGAATATCTCGGCTATTTCGCATCCAATCCAAAAAAGGAGTTCCATTTGTGATTCAGGGAACTAATCCCCGTCGATCCTCATCAAAGGATCCTAAATATTCTTCAAATTTAATTTTGGCCCTTTTTTCGGCCAAAATCATGATGGTACCCCTTGGAAAAGTGCGGAATCCCGCAACCTACGCTTTTCTTTCACTTTTTTGCGAATATCTCGGCTATTTCGCATCCAATCCAAAAAAGGAGTTCCATTTGTGATTCAGGGAACTAATCCCCGTCGATCCTCATCAAAGGATCCTAAATATTCTTCAAATTTAATTTTGGCCCTTTTTTCGGCCAAAATCATGATGGTACCCCTTGGAAAAGTGCGGAATCCCGCAACCTACGCTTTTCTTTCACTTTTTTGCGAATATCTCGGCTATTTCGCATCCAATCCAAAAAAGGAGTTCCATTTGTGATTCAGGGAACTAATCCCCGTCGATCCTCATCAAAGGATCCTAAATATTCTTCAAATTTAATTTTGGCCCTTTTTTCGGCCAAAATCATGATGGTACCCCTTGGAAAAGTGCGGAATCCCGCAACCTACGCTTTTCTTTCACTTTTTTGCGAATATCTCGGCTATTTCGCATCCAATCCAAAAAAGGAGTTCCATTTGTGATTCAGGGAACTAATCCCCGTCGATCCTCATCAAAGGATCCTAAATATTCTTCAAATTTAATTTTGGCCCTTTTTTCGGCCAAAATCATGATGGTACCCCTTGGAAAAGTGCGGAATCCCGCAACCTACGCTTTTCTTTCACTTTTTTGCGAATATCTCGGCTATTTCGCATCCAATCCAAAAAAGGAGTTCCATTTGTGATTCAGGGAACTAATCCCCGTCGATCCTCATCAAAGGATCCTAAATATTCTTCAAATTTAATTTTGGCCCTTTTTTCGGCCAAAATCATGATGGTACCCCTTGGAAAAGTGCGGAATCCCGCAACCTACGCTTTTCTTTCACTTTTTTGCGAATATCTCGGCTATTTCGCATCCAATCCAAAAAAGGAGTTCCATTTGTGATTCAGGGAACTAATCCCCGTCGATCCTCATCAAAGGATCCTAAATATTCTTCAAATTTAATTTTGGCCCTTTTTTCGGCCAAAATCATGATGGTACCCCTTGGAAAAGTGCGGAATCCCGCAACCTACGCTTTTCTTTCACTTTTTTGCGAATATCTCGGCTATTTCGCATCCAATCCAAAAAAGGAGTTCCATTTGTGATTCAGGGAACTAATCCCCGTCGATCCTCATCAAAGGATCCTAAATATTCTTCAAATTTAATTTTGGCCCTTTTTTCGGCCAAAATCATGATGGTACCCCTTGGAAAAGTGCGGAATCCCGCAACCTACGCTTTTCTTTCACTTTTTTGCGAATATCTCGGCTATTTCGCATCCAATCCAAAAAAGGAGTTCCATTTGTGATTCAGGGAACTAATCCCCGTCGATCCTCATCAAAGGATCCTAAATATTCTTCAAATTTAATTTTGGCCCTTTTTTCGGCCAAAATCATGATGGTACCCCTTGGAAAAGTGCGGAATCCCGCAACCTACGCTTTTCTTTCACTTTTTTGCGAATATCTCGGCTATTTCGCATCCAATCCAAAAAAGGAGTTCCATTTGTGATTCAGGGAACTAATCCCCGTCGATCCTCATCAAAGGATCCTAAATATTCTTCAAATTTAATTTTGGCCCTTTTTTCGGCCAAAATCATGATGGTACCCCTTGGAAAAGTGCGGAATCCCGCAACCTACGCTTTTCTTTCACTTTTTTGCGAATATCTCGGCTATTTCGCATCCAATCCAAAAAAGGAGTTCCATTTGTGATTCAGGGAACTAATCCCCGTCGATCCTCATCAAAGGATCCTAAATATTCTTCAAATTTAATTTTGGCCCTTTTTTCGGCCAAAATCATGATGGTACCCCTTGGAAAAGTGCGGAATCCCGCAACCTACGCTTTTCTTTTACTTTTTTGCGAATATCTCGGCTATTTCGCATCCAATCCAAAAAAGGAGTTCCATTTGTGATTCAGGGAACTAATCCCCGTCGATCCTCATCAAAGGATCCTAAATATTCTTCAAATTTAATTTTGGCCCTTTTTTCGGCCAAAATCATGATGGTACCCCTTGGAAAAGTGCGGAATCCCGCAACCTACGCTTTTCTTTCACTTTTTTGCGAATATCTCGGCTATTTCGCATCCAATCCAAAAAAGGAGTTCCATTTGTGATTCAGGGAACTAATCCCCGTCGATCCTCATCAAAGGATCCTAAATATTCTTCAAATTTAATTTTGGCCCTTTTTTCGGCCAAAATCATGTGGTACCCCTTGGAAAAGTGCGGAATCCCGCAACCTACGCTTTTCTTTCACTTTTTTGCGAATATCTCGGCTATTTCGCATCCAATCCAAAAAAGGAGTTCCATTTGTGATTCAGGGAACTAATCCCCGTCGATCCTCATCAAAGGATCCTAAATATTCTTCAAATTTAATTTTGGCCCTTTTTTCGGCCAAAATCATGATGGTACCCCTTGGAAAAGTGCGGAATCCCGCAACCTACGCTTTTCTTTCACTTTTTTGCGAATATCTCGGCTATTTCGCATCCAATCCAAAAAAGGAGTTCCATTTGTGATTCAGGGAACTAATCCCCGTCGATCCTCATCAAAGGATCCTAAATATTCTTCAAATTTAATTTTGGCCCTTTTTTCGGCCAAAATCATGATGGTACCCCTTGGAAAAGTGCGGAATCCCGCAACCTACGCTTTTCTTTCACTTTTTTGCGAATATCTCGGCTATTTCGCATCCAATCCAAAAAAGGAGTTCCATTTGTGATTCAGGGAACTAATCCCCGTCGATCCTCATCAAAGGATCCTAAATATTCTTCAAATTTAATTTTGGCCTTTTTTTCGGCCAAAATCATGATGGTACCCCTTGGAAAAGTGCGGAATCCCGCAACCTACGCTTTTCTTTCACTTTTTTGCGAATATCTCGGCTATTTCGCATCCAATCCAAAAAAGGAGTTCCATTTGTGATTCAGGGAACTAATCCCCGTCGATCCTCATCAAAGGATCCTAAATATTCTTCAAATTTAATTTTGGCCCTTTTTTCGGCCAAAATCATGATGGTACCCCTTGGAAAAGTGCGGAATCCCGCAACCTACGCTTTTCTTTCACTTTTTTGCGAATATCTCGGCTATTTCGCATCCAATCCAAAAAAGGAGTTCCATTTGTGATTCAGGGAACTAATCCCCGTCGATCCTCATCAAAGGATCCTAAATATTCTTCAAATTTAATTTTGGCCCTTTTTTCGGCCAAAATCATGATGGTACCCCTTGGAAAAGTGCGGAATCCCGCAACCTACGCTTTTCTTTCACTTTTTTGCGAATATCTCGGCTATTTCGCATCCAATCCAAAAAAGGAGTTCCATTTGTGATTCAGGGAACTAATCCCCGTCGATCCTCATCAAAGGATCCTAAATATTCTTCAAATTTAATTTTGGCCCTTTTTTCGGCCAAAATCATGATGGTACCCCTTGGAAAAGTGCGGAATCCCGCAACCTACGCTTTTCTTTTACTTTTTTGCGAATATCTCGGCTATTTCGCATCCAATCCAAAAAAGGAGTTCCATTTGTGATTCAGGGAACTAATCCCCGTCGATCCTCATCAAAGGATCCTAAATATTCTTCAAATTTAATTTTGGCCCTTTTTTCGGCCAAAATCATGATGGTACCCCTTGGAAAAGTGCGGAATCCCGCAACCTACGCTTTTCTTTCACTTTTTTGCGAATATCTCGGCTATTTCGCATCCAATCCAAAAAAGGAGTTCCATTTGTGATTCAGGGAACTAATCCCCGTCGATCCTCATCAAAGGATCCTAAATATTCTTCAAATTTAATTTTGGCCCTTTTTTCGGCCAAAATCATGATGGTACCCCTTGGAAAAGTGCGGAATCCCGCAACCTACGCTTTTCTTTCACTTTTTTGCGAATATCTCGGCTATTTCGCATCCAATCCAAAAAAGGAGTTCCATTTGTGATTCAGGGAACTAATCCCCGTCGATCCTCATCAAAGGATCCTAAATATTCTTCAAATTTAATTTTGGCCCTTTTTTCGGCCAAAATCATGATGGTACCCCTTGGAAAAGTGCGGAATCCCGCAACCTACGCTTTTCTTCCAGTTTTTTGCGAATATCTCGGCTATTTCGCATCCAATCCAAAAAAGGAGTTCCATTTGTGATTCAGGGAACTAATCCCCGTCGATCCTCATCAAAGGATCCTAAATATTCTTCAAATTTAATTTTGGCCCTTTTTTCGGCCAAAATCATGATGGTACCCCTTGGAAAAGTGCGGAATCCCGCAACCTACGCTTTTCTTTCACTTTTTTGCGAATATCTCGGCTATTTCGCATCCAATCCAAAAAAGGAGTTCCATTTGTGATTCAGGGAACTAATCCCCGTCGATCCTCATCAAAGGATCCTAAATATTCTTCAAATTTAATTTTGGCCCTTTTTTCGGCCAAAATCATGATGGTACCCCTTGGAAAAGTGCGGAATCCCGCAACCTACGCTTTTCTTTTACTTTTTTGCGAATATCTCGGCTATTTCGCATCCAATCCAAAAAAGGAGTTCCATTTGTGATTCAGGGAACTAATCCCCGTCGATCCTCATCAAAGGATCCTAAATATTCTTCAAATTTAATTTTGGCCCTTTTTTCGGCCAAAATCATGATGGTACCCCTTGGAAAAGTGCGGAATCCCGCAACCTACGCTTTTCTTTTACTTTTTTGCGAATATCTCGGCTATTTCGCATCCAATCCAAAAAAGGAGTTCCATTTGTGATTCAGGGAACTAATCCCCGTCGATCCTCATCAAAGGATCCTAAATATTCTTCAAATTTAATTTTGGCCCTTTTTTCGGCCAAAATCATGATGGTACCCCTTGGAAAAGTGCGGAATCCCGCAACCTACGCTTTTCTTTTACTTTTTTGCGAATATCTCGGCTATTTCGCATCCAATCCAAAAAAGGAGTTCCATTTGTGATTCAGGGAACTAATCCCCGTCGATCCTCATCAAAGGATCCTAAATATTCTTCAAATTTAATTTTGGCCCTTTTTTCGGCCAAAATCATGATGGTACCCCTTGGAAAAGTGCGGAATCCCGCAACCTACGCTTTTCTTTCACTTTTTTGCGAATATCTCGGCTATTTCGCATCCAATCCAAAAAAGGAGTTCCATTTGTGATTCAGGGAACTAATCCCCGTCGATCCTCATCAAAGGATCCTAAATATTCTTCAAATTTAATTTTGGCCCTTTTTTCGGCCAAAATCATGATGGTACCCCTTGGAAAAGTGCGGAATCCCGCAACCTACGCTTTTCTTTCACTTTTTTGCGAATATCTCGGCTATTTCGCATCCAATCCAAAAAAGGAGTTCCATTTGTGATTCAGGGAACTAATCCCCGTCGATCCTCATCAAAGGATCCTAAATATTCTTCAAATTTAATTTTGGCCCTTTTTTCGGCCAAAATCATGATGGTACCCCTTGGAAAAGTGCGGAATCCCGCAACCTACGCTTTTCTTTCACTTTTTTGCGAATATCTCGGCTATTTCGCATCCAATCCAAAAAAGGAGTTCCATTTGTGATTCAGGGAACTAATCCCCGTCGATCCTCATCAAAGGATCCTAAATATTCTTCAAATTTAATTTTGGCCCTTTTTTCGGCCAAAATCATGATGGTACCCCTTGGAAAAGTGCGGAATCCCGCAACCTACGCTTTTCTTTCACTTTTTTGCGAATATCTCGGCTATTTCGCATCCAATCCAAAAAAGGAGTTCCATTTGTGATTCAGGGAACTAATCCCCGTCGATCCTCATCAAAGGATCCTAAATATTCTTCAAATTTAATTTTGGCCCTTTTTTCGGCCAAAATCATGATGGTACCCCTTGGAAAAGTGCGGAATCCCGCAACCTACGCTTTTCTTTCACTTTTTTGCGAATATCTCGGCTATTTCGCATCCAATCCAAAAAAGGAGTTCCATTTGTGATTCAGGGAACTAATCCCCGTCGATCCTCATCAAAGGATCCTAAATATTCTTCAAATTTAATTTTGGCCTTTTTTCGGCCAAAATCATGATGGTACCCCTTGGAAAAGTGCGGAATCCCGCAACCTACGCTTTTCTTTCACTTTTTTGCGAATATCTCGGCTATTTCGCATCCAATCCAAAAAAGGAGTTCCATTTGTGATTCAGGGAACTAATCCCCGTCGATCCTCATCAAAGGATCCTAAATATTCTTCAAATTTAATTTTGGCCCTTTTTTCGGCCAAAATCATGATGGTACCCCTTGGAAAAGTGCGGAATCCCGCAACCTACGCTTTTCTTTCACTTTTTTGCGAATATCTCGGCTATTTCGCATCCAATCCAAAAAAGGAGTTCCATTTGTGATTCAGGGAACTAATCCCCGTCGATCCTCATCAAAGGATCCTAAATATTCTTCAAATTTAATTTTGGCCCTTTTTTCGGCCAAAATCATGATGGTACCCCTTGGAAAAGTGCGGAATCCCGCAACCTACGCTTTTCTTTCACTTTTTTGCGAATATCTCGGCTATTTCGCATCCAATCCAAAAAAGGAGTTCCATTTGTGATTCAGGGAACTAATCCCCGTCGATCCTCATCAAAGGATCCTAAATATTCTTCAAATTTAATTTTGGCCCTTTTTTCGGCCAAAATCATGATGGTACCCCTTGGAAAAGTGCGGAATCCCGCAACCTACGCTTTTCTTTCACTTTTTTGCGAATATCTCGGCTATTTCGCATCCAATCCAAAAAAGGAGTTCCATTTGTGATTCAGGGAACTAATCCCCGTCGATCCTCATCAAAGGATCCTAAATATTCTTCAAATTTAATTTTGGCCTTTTTTCGGCCAAAATCATGATGGTACCCCTTGGAAAAGTGCGGAATCCCGCAACCTACGCTTTTCTTTTACTTTTTTGCGAATATCTCGGCTATTTCGCATCCAATCCAAAAAAGGAGTTCCATTTGTGATTCAGGGAACTAATCCCCGTCGATCCTCATCAAAGGATCCTAAATATTCTTCAAATTTAATTTTGGCCCTTTTTTCGGCCAAAATCATGATGGTACCCCTTGGAAAAGTGCGGAATCCCGCAACCTACGCTTTTCTTTCACTTTTTTGCGAATATCTCGGCTATTTCGCATCCAATCCAAAAAAGGAGTTCCATTTGTGATTCAGGGAACTAATCCCCGTCGATCCTCATCAAAGGATCCTAAATATTCTTCAAATTTAATTTTGGCCCTTTTTTCGGCCAAAATCATGATGGTACCCCTTGGAAAAGTGCGGAATCCCGCAACCTACGCTTTTCTTTCACTTTTTTGCGAATATCTCGGCTATTTCGCATCCAATCCAAAAAAGGAGTTCCATTTGTGATTCAGGGAACTAATCCCCGTCGATCCTCATCAAAGGATCCTAAATATTCTTCAAATTTAATTTTGGCCCTTTTTTCGGCCAAAATCATGATGGTACCCCTTGGAAAAGTGCGGAATCCCGCAACCTACGCTTTTCTTTTACTTTTTTGCGAATATCTCGGCTATTTCGCATCCAATCCAAAAAAGGAGTTCCATTTGTGATTCAGGGAACTAATCCCCGTCGATCCTCATCAAAGGATCCTAAATATTCTTCAAATTTAATTTTGGCCCTTTTTTCGGCCAAAATCATGATGGTACCCCTTGGAAAAGTGCGGAATCCCGCAACCTACGCTTTTCTTTCACTTTTTTGCGAATATCTCGGCTATTTCGCATCCAATCCAAAAAAGGAGTTCCATTTGTGATTCAGGGAACTAATCCCCGTCGATCCTCATCAAAGGATCCTAAATATTCTTCAAATTTAATTTTGGCCCTTTTTTCGGCCAAAATCATGATGGTACCCCTTGGAAAAGTGCGGAATCCCGCAACCTACGCTTTTCTTTCACTTTTTTGCGAATATCTCGGCTATTTCGCATCCAATCCAAAAAAGGAGTTCCATTTGTGATTCAGGGAACTAATCCCCGTCGATCCTCATCAAAGGATCCTAAATATTCTTCAAATTTAATTTTGGCCCTTTTTTCGGCCAAAATCATGATGGTACCCCTTGGAAAAGTGCGGAATCCCGCAACCTACGCTTTTCTTTCACTTTTTTGCGAATATCTCGGCTATTTCGCATCCAATCCAAAAAAGGAGTTCCATTTGTGATTCAGGGAACTAATCCCCGTCGATCCTCATCAAAGGATCCTAAATATTCTTCAAATTTAATTTTGGCCCTTTTTTCGGCCAAAATCATGATGGTACCCCTTGGAAAAGTGCGGAATCCCGCAACCTACGCTTTTCTTTCACTTTTTTGCGAATATCTCGGCTATTTCGCATCCAATCCAAAAAAGGAGTTCCATTTGTGATTCAGGGAACTAATCCCCGTCGATCCTCATCAAAGGATCCTAAATATTCTTCAAATTTAATTTTGGCCCTTTTTTCGGCCAAAATCATGATGGTACCCCTTGGAAAAGTGCGGAATCCCGCAACCTACGCTTTTCTTTCACTTTTTTGCGAATATCTCGGCTATTTCGCATCCAATCCAAAAAAGGAGTTCCATTTGTGATTCAGGGAACTAATCCCCGTCGATCCTCATCAAAGGATCCTAAATATTCTTCAAATTTAATTTTGGCCCTTTTTTCGGCCAAAATCATGATGGTACCCCTTGGAAAAGTGCGGAATCCCGCAACCTACGCTTTTCTTTCACTTTTTTGCGAATATCTCGGCTATTTCGCATCCAATCCAAAAAAGGAGTTCCATTTGTGATTCAGGGAACTAATCCCCGTCGATCCTCATCAAAGGATCCTAAATATTCTTCAAATTTAATTTTGGCCCTTTTTTCGGCCAAAATCATGATGGTACCCCTTGGAAAAGTGCGGAATCCCGCAACCTACGCTTTTCTTTCACTTTTTTGCGAATATCTCGGCTATTTCGCATCCAATCCAAAAAAGGAGTTCCATTTGTGATTCAGGGAACTAATCCCCGTCGATCCTCATCAAAGGATCCTAAATATTCTTCAAATTTAATTTTGGCCCTTTTTTCGGCCAAAATCATGATGGTACCCCTTGGAAAAGTGCGGAATCCCGCAACCTACGCTTTTCTTTCACTTTTTTGCGAATATCTCGGCTATTTCGCATCCAATCCAAAAAAGGAGTTCCATTTGTGATTCAGGGAACTAATCCCCGTCGATCCTCATCAAAGGATCCTAAATATTCTTCAAATTTAATTTTGGCCCTTTTTTCGGCCAAAATCATGATGGTACCCCTTGGAAAAGTGCGGAATCCCGCAACCTACGCTTTTCTTTCACTTTTTTGCGAATATCTCGGCTATTTCGCATCCAATCCAAAAAAGGAGTTCCATTTGTGATTCAGGGAACTAATCCCCGTCGATCCTCATCAAAGGATCCTAAATATTCTTCAAATTTAATTTTGGCCCTTTTTTCGGCCAAAATCATGATGGTACCCCTTGGAAAAGTGCGGAATCCCGCAACCTACGCTTTTCTTTCACTTTTTTGCGAATATCTCGGCTATTTCGCATCCAATCCAAAAAAGGAGTTCCATTTGTGATTCAGGGAACTAATCCCCGTCGATCCTCATCAAAGGATCCTAAATATTCTTCAAATTTAATTTTGGCCCTTTTTTCGGCCAAAATCATGATGGTACCCCTTGGAAAAGTGCGGAATCCCGCAACCTACGCTTTTCTTTCACTTTTTTGCGAATATCTCGGCTATTTCGCATCCAATCCAAAAAAGGAGTTCCATTTGTGATTCAGGGAACTAATCCCCGTCGATCCTCATCAAAGGATCCTAAATATTCTTCAAATTTAATTTTGGCCCTTTTTTCGGCCAAAATCATGATGGTACCCCTTGGAAAAGTGCGGAATCCCGCAACCTACGCTTTTCTTTCACTTTTTTGCGAATATCTCGGCTATTTCGCATCCAATCCAAAAAAGGAGTTCCATTTGTGATTCAGGGAACTAATCCCCGTCGATCCTCATCAAAGGATCCTAAATATTCTTCAAATTTAATTTTGGCCCTTTTTTCGGCCAAAATCATGATGGTACCCCTTGGAAAAGTGCGGAATCCCGCAACCTACGCTTTTCTTTCACTTTTTTGCGAATATCTCGGCTATTTCGCATCCAATCCAAAAAAGGAGTTCCATTTGTGATTCAGGGAACTAATCCCCGTCGATCCTCATCAAAGGATCCTAAATATTCTTCAAATTTAATTTTGGCCCTTTTTTCGGCCAAAATCATGATGGTACCCCTTGGAAAAGTGCGGAATCCCGCAACCTACGCTTTTCTTTCACTTTTTTGCGAATATCTCGGCTATTTCGCATCCAAACCAAAAAAATGAGTTCCATTTGTGATTCAGGGAACTAATCCCCGTCGATCCTCATCAAAGGATCCTAAATATTCTTCAAATTTAATTTTGGCCCTTTTTTCGGCCAAAATCATGATGGTACCCCTTGGAAAAGTGCGGAATCCCGCAACCTACGCTTTTCTTTTACTTTTTTGCGAATATCTCGGCTATTTCGCATCCAATCCAAAAAAGGAGTTCCATTTGTGATTCAGGGAACTAATCCCCGTCGATCCTCATCAAAGGATCCTAAATATTCTTCAAATTTAATTTTGGCCCTTTTTTCGGCCAAAATCATGATGTACCCCTTGGAAAAGTGCGGAATCCCGCAACCTACGCTTTTCTTTCACTTTTTTGCGAATATCTCGGCTATTTCGCATCCAATCCAAAAAAGGAGTTCCATTTGTGATTCAGGGAACTAATCCCCGTCGATCCTCATCAAAGGATCCTAAATATTCTTCAAATTTAATTTTGGCCCTTTTTTCGGCCAAAATCATGATGGTACCCCTTGGAAAAGTGCGGAATCCCGCAACCTACGCTTTTCTTTCACTTTTTTGCGAATATCTCGGCTATTTCGCATCCAATCCAAAAAAGGAGTTCCATTTGTGATTCAGGGAACTAATCCCCGTCGATCCTCATCAAAGGATCCTAAATATTCTTCAAATTTAATTTTGGCCCTTTTTTCGGCCAAAATCATGATGGTACCCCTTGGAAAAGTGCGGAATCCCGCAACCTACGCTTTTCTTTCACTTTTTTGCGAATATCTCGGCTATTTCGCATCCAATCCAAAAAAGGAGTTCCATTTGTGATTCAGGGAACTAATCCCCGTCGATCCTCATCAAAGGATCCTAAATATTCTTCAAATTTAATTTTGGCCCTTTTTTCGGCCAAAATCATGATGGTACCCCTTGGAAAAGTGCGGAATCCCGCAACCTACGCTTTTCTTTCACTTTTTTGCGAATATCTCGGCTATTTCGCATCCAATCCAAAAAAGGAGTTCCATTTGTGATTCAGGGAACTAATCCCCGTCGATCCTCATCAAAGGATCCTAAATATTCTTCAAATTTAATTTTGGCCCTTTTTTCGGCCAAAATCATGATGGTACCCCTTGGAAAAGTGCGGAATCCCGCAACCTACGCTTTTCTTTCAGTTTTTTGCGAATATCTCGGCTATTTCGCATCCAATCCAAAAAAGGAGTTCCATTTGTGATTCAGGGAACTAATCCCCGTCGATCCTCATCAAAGGATCCTAAATATTCTTCAAATTTAATTTTGGCCCTTTTTTCGGCCAAAATCATGATGGTACCCCTTGGAAAAGTGCGGAATCCCGCAACCTACGCTTTTCTTCCAGTTTTTTGCGAATATCTCGGCTATTTCGCATCCAATCCAAAAAAGGAGTTCCATTTGTGATTCAGGGAACTAATCCCCGTCGATCCTCATCAAAGGATCCTAAATATTCTTCAAATTTAATTTTGGCCCTTTTTTCGGCCAAAATCATGATGGTACCCCTTGGAAAAGTGCGGAATCCCGCAACCTACGCTTTTCTTCCAGTTTTTTGCGAATATCTCGGCTATTTCGCATCCAATCCAAAAAAGGAGTTCCATTTGTGATTCAGGGAACTAATCCCCGTCGATCCTCATCAAAGGATCCTAAATATTCTTCAAATTTAATTTTGGCCCTTTTTTCGGCCAAAATCATGATGGTACCCCTTGGAAAAGTGCGGAATCCCGCAACCTACGCTTTTCTTTCACTTTTTTGCGAATATCTCGGCTATTTCGCATCCAATCCAAAAAAGGAGTTCCATTTGTGATTCAGGGAACTAATCCCCGTCGATCCTCATCAAAGGATCCTAAATATTCTTCAAATTTAATTTTGGCCCTTTTTTCGGCCAAAATCATGATGGTACCCCTTGGAAAAGTGCGGAATCCCGCAACCTACGCTTTTCTTTCACTTTTTTGCGAATATCTCGGCTATTTCGCATCCAATCCAAAAAAGGAGTTCCATTTGTGATTCAGGGAACTAATCCCCGTCGATCCTCATCAAAGGATCCTAAATATTCTTCAAATTTAATTTTGGCCCTTTTTTCGGCCAAAATCATGATGGTACCCCTTGGAAAAGTGCGGAATCCCGCAACCTACGCTTTTCTTTCACTTTTTTGCGAATATCTCGGCTATTTCGCATCCAATCCAAAAAAGGAGTTCCATTTGTGATTCAGGGAACTAATCCCCGTCGATCCTCATCAAAGGATCCTAAATATTCTTCAAATTTAATTTTGGCCCTTTTTTCAGCCAAAATCATGATGGTACCCCTTGGAAAAGTGCGGAATCCCGCAACCTACGCTTTTCTTTCACTTTTTTGCGAATATCTCGGCTATTTCGCATCCAATCCAAAAAAGGAGTTCCATTTGTGATTCAGGGAACTAATCCCCGTCGATCCTCATCAAAGGATCCTAAATATTCTTCAAATTTAATTTTGGCCCTTTTTTCGGCCAAAATCATGATGGTACCCCTTGGAAAAGTGCGGAATCCCGCAACCTACGCTTTTCTTTCACTTTTTTGCGAATATCTCGGCTATTTCGCATCCAATCCAAAAAAGGAGTTCCATTTGTGATTCAGGGAACTAATCCCCGTCGATCCTCATCAAAGGATCCTAAATATTCTTCAAATTTAATTTTGGCCCTTTTTTTGGCCAAAATCATGATGGTACCCCTTGGAAAAGTGCGGAATCCCGCAACCTACGCTTTTCTTTCACTTTTTTGCGAATATCTCGGCTATTTCGCATCCAATCCAAAAAAGGAGTTCCATTTGTGATTCAGGGAACTAATCCCCGTCGATCCTCATCAAAGGATCCTAAATATTCTTCAAATTTAATTTTGGCCCTTTTTTCGGCCAAAATCATGATGGTACCCCTTGGAAAAGTGCGGAATCCCGCAACCTACGCTTTTCTTTCACTTTTTTGCGAATATCTCGGCTATTTCGCATCCAATCCAAAAAAGGAGTTCCATTTGTGATTCAGGGAACTAATCCCCGTCGATCCTCATCAAAGGATCCTAAATATTCTTCAAATTTAATTTTGGCCCTTTTTTTGGCCAAAATCATGATGGTACCCCTTGGAAAAGTGCGGAATCCCGCAACCTACGCTTTTCTTTCACTTTTTTGCGAATATCTCGGCTATTTCGCATCCAATCCAAAAAAGGAGTTCCATTTGTGATTCAGGGAACTAATCCCCGTCGATCCTCATCAAAGGATCCTAAATATTCTTCAAATTTAATTTTGGCCCTTTTTTCGGCCAAAATCATGATGGTACCCCTTGGAAAAGTGCGGAATCCCGCAACCTACGCTTTTCTTTCACTTTTTTGCGAATATCTCGGCTATTTCGCATCCAATCCAAAAAAGGAGTTCCATTTGTGATTCAGGGAACTAATCCCCGTCGATCCTCATCAAAGGATCCTAAATATTCTTCAAATTTAATTTTGGCCCTTTTTTCGGCCAAAATCATGATGGTACCCCTTGGAAAAGTGCGGAATCCCGCAACCTACGCTTTTCTTTCACTTTTTTGCGAATATCTCGGCTATTTCGCATCCAATCCAAAAAAGGAGTTCCATTTGTGATTCAGGGAACTAATCCCCGTCGATCCTCATCAAAGGATCCTAAATATTCTTCAAATTTAATTTTGGCCCTTTTTTCGGCCAAAATCATGATGGTACCCCTTGGAAAAGTGCGGAATCCCGCAACCTACGCTTTTCTTCCAGTTTTTTGCGAATATCTCGGCTATTTCGCATCCAATCCAAAAAAGGAGTTCCATTTGTGATTCAGGGAACTAATCCCCGTCGATCCTCATCAAAGGATCCTAAATATTCTTCAAATTTAATTTTGGCCCTTTTTTCGGCCAAAATCATGATGGTACCCCTTGGAAAAGTGCGGAATCCCGCAACCTACGCTTTTCTTCCAGTTTTTTGCGAATATCTCGGCTATTTCGCATCCAATCCAAAAAAGGAGTTCCATTTGTGATTCAGGGAACTAATCCCCGTCGATCCTCATCAAAGGATCCTAAATATTCTTCAAATTTAATTTTGGCCCTTTTTTCGGCCAAAATCATGATGGTACCCCTTGGAAAAGTGCGGAATCCCGCAACCTACGCTTTTCTTCCAGTTTTTTGCGAATATCTCGGCTATTTCGCATCCAATCCAAAAAAGGAGTTCCATTTGTGATTCAGGGAACTAATCCCCGTCGATCCTCATCAAAGGATCCTAAATATTCTTCAAATTTAATTTTGGCCCTTTTTTCGGCCAAAATCATGATGGTACCCCTTGGAAAAGTGCGGAATCCCGCAACCTACGCTTTTCTTTCACTTTTTTGCGAATATCTCGGCTATTTCGCATCCAATCCAAAAAAGGAGTTCCATTTGTGATTCAGGGAACTAATCCCCGTCGATCCTCATCAAAGGATCCTAAATATTCTTCAAATTTAATTTTGGCCCTTTTTTTGGCCAAAATCATGATGGTACCCCTTGGAAAAGTGCGGAATCCCGCAACCTACGCTTTTCTTTCACTTTTTTGCGAATATCTCGGCTATTTCGCATCCAATCCAAAAAAGGAGTTCCATTTGTGATTCAGGGAACTAATCCCCGTCGATCCTCATCAAAGGATCCTAAATATTCTTCAAATTTAATTTTGGCCCTTTTTTCGGCCAAAATCATGATGGTACCCCTTGGAAAAGTGCGGAATCCCGCAACCTACGCTTTTCTTTCACTTTTTTGCGAATATCTCGGCTATTTCGCATCCAATCCAAAAAAGGAGTTCCATTTGTGATTCAGGGAACTAATCCCCGTCGATCCTCATCAAAGGATCCTAAATATTCTTCAAATTTAATTTTGGCCCTTTTTTCGGCCAAAATCATGATGGTACCCCTTGGAAAAGTGCGGAATCCCGCAACCTACGCTTTTCTTTCACTTTTTTGCGAATATCTCGGCTATTTCGCATCCAATCCAAAAAAGGAGTTCCATTTGTGATTCAGGGAACTAATCCCCGTCGATCCTCATCAAAGGATCCTAAATATTCTTCAAATTTAATTTTGGCCCTTTTTTCGGCCAAAATCATGATGGTACCCCTTGGAAAAGTGCGGAATCCCGCAACCTACGCTTTTCTTTCACTTTTTTGCGAATATCTCGGCTATTTCGCATCCAATCCAAAAAAGGAGTTCCATTTGTGATTCAGGGAACTAATCCCCGTCGATCCTCATCAAAGGATCCTAAATATTCTTCAAATTTAATTTTGGCCCTTTTTTCAGCCAAAATCATGATGGTACCCCTTGGAAAAGTGCGGAATCCCGCAACCTACGCTTTTCTTTCACTTTTTTGCGAATATCTCGGCTATTTCGCATCCAATCCAAAAAAGGAGTTCCATTTGTGATTCAGGGAACTAATCCCCGTCGATCCTCATCAAAGGATCCTAAATATTCTTCAAATTTAATTTTGGCCCTTTTTTCGGCCAAAATCATGATGGTACCCCTTGGAAAAGTGCGGAATCCCGCAACCTACGCTTTTCTTTCACTTTTTTGCGAATATCTCGGCTATTTCGCATCCAATCCAAAAAAGGAGTTCCATTTGTGATTCAGGGAACTAATCCCCGTCGATCCTCATCAAAGGATCCTAAATATTCTTCAAATTTAATTTTGGCCCTTTTTTCGGCCAAAATCATGATGGTACCCCTTGGAAAAGTGCGGAATCCCGCAACCTACGCTTTTCTTTCACTTTTTTGCGAATATCTCGGCTATTTCGCATCCAATCCAAAAAAGGAGTTCCATTTGTGATTCAGGGAACTAATCCCCGTCGATCCTCATCAAAGGATCCTAAATATTCTTCAAATTTAATTTTGGCCCTTTTTTCGGCCAAAATCATGATGGTACCCCTTGGAAAAGTGCGGAATCCCGCAACCTACGCTTTTCTTTCACTTTTTTGCGAATATCTCGGCTATTTCGCATCCAATCCAAAAAAGGAGTTCCATTTGTGATTCAGGGAACTAATCCCCGTCGATCCTCATCAAAGGATCCTAAATATTCTTCAAATTTAATTTTGGCCCTTTTTTCAGCCAAAATCATGATGGTACCCCTTGGAAAAGTGCGGAATCCCGCAACCTACGCTTTTCTTTCACTTTTTTGCGAATATCTCGGCTATTTCGCATCCAATCCAAAAAAGGAGTTCCATTTGTGATTCAGGGAACTAATCCCCGTCGATCCTCATCAAAGGATCCTAAATATTCTTCAAATTTAATTTTGGCCCTTTTTTCGGCCAAAATCATGATGGTACCCCTTGGAAAAGTGCGGAATCCCGCAACCTACGCTTTTCTTTCACTTTTTTGCGAATATCTCGGCTATTTCGCATCCAATCCAAAAAAGGAGTTCCATTTGTGATTCAGGGAACTAATCCCCGTCGATCCTCATCAAAGGATCCTAAATATTCTTCAAATTTAATTTTGGCCCTTTTTTCGGCCAAAATCATGATGGTACCCCTTGGAAAAGTGCGGAATCCCGCAACCTACGCTTTTCTTTCACTTTTTTGCGAATATCTCGGCTATTTCGCATCCAATCCAAAAAAGGAGTTCCATTTGTGATTCAGGGAACTAATCCCCGTCGATCCTCATCAAAGGATCCTAAATATTCTTCAAATTTAATTTTGGCCCTTTTTTCGGCCAAAATCATGATGGTACCCCTTGGAAAAGTGCGGAATCCCGCAACCTACGCTTTTCTTTCACTTTTTTGCGAATATCTCGGCTATTTCGCATCCAATCCAAAAAAGGAGTTCCATTTGTGATTCAGGGAACTAATCCCCGTCGATCCTCATCAAAGGATCCTAAATATTCTTCAAATTTAATTTTGGCCCTTTTTTCGGCCAAAATCATGATGGTACCCCTTGGAAAAGTGCGGAATCCCGCAACCTACGCTTTTCTTTCACTTTTTTGCGAATATCTCGGCTATTTCGCATCCAATCCAAAAAAGGAGTTCCATTTGTGATTCAGGGAACTAATCCCCGTCGATCCTCATCAAAGGATCCTAAATATTCTTCAAATTTAATTTTGGCCCTATTTTCGGCCAAAATCATGATGGAAAAAGTGCGAAAAGTGCGGAATCCCGCAACCTACCCCTTGGAAAAGTGCGGAATCCCGCAACCTACGCTTTTCTTTCACTTTTTTGCGAATATCTCGGCTATTTCGCATCCAATCCAAAAAAGGAGTTCCATTTGTGATTCAGGGAACTAATCCCCGTCGATCCTCATCAAAGGATCCTAAATATTCTTCAAATTTAATTTTGGCCCTTTTTTCGGCCAAAATCATGATGGTACCCCTTGGAAAAGTGCGGAATCCCGCAACCTACGCTTTTCTTTCACTTTTTTGCGAATATCTCGGCTATTTCGCATCCAATCCAAAAAAGGAGTTCCATTTGTGATTCAGGGAACTAATCCCCGTCGATCCTCATCAAAGGATCCTAAATATTCTTCAAATTTAATTTTGGCCCTTTTTTCGGCCAAAATCATGATGGTACCCCTTGGAAAAGGGCGGAATCCCGCAACCTACGCTTTTCTTTCACTTTTTTGCGAATATCTCGGCTATTTCGCATCCAATCCAAAAAGGAGTTCCATTTGTGATTCAGGGAACTAATCCCCGTCGATCCTCATCAAAGGATCCTAAATATTCTTCAAATTTAATGTTGGCCCTTTTTTCGGCCAAAATCATGATGGTACCCCTTGGAAAAGTGCGGAATCCCGCAACCTACGCTTTTCTTTCACTTTTTTGCGAATATCTCGGCTATTTCGCATCCAATCCAAAAAAGGAGTTCCATTTGTGATTCAGGGAACTAATCCCCGTCGATCCTCATCAAAGGATCCTAAATATTCTTCAAATTGAATTTTGGCCCTTTTTTCGGCCAAAATCATGATGGTACCCCTTGGAAAAGTGCGGAATCCCGCAACCTACGCTTTTCTTTCACTTTTTTGCGAATATCTCGGCTATTTCGCATCCAATCCAAAAAAGGAGTTCCATTTGTGATTCAGGGAACTAATCCCCGTCGATCCTCATCAAAGGATCCTAAATATTCTTCAAATTTAATTTTGGCCCTTTTTTCGGCCAAAATCATGATGGTACCCCTTGGAAAAGGGCGGAATCCCGCAACCTACGCTTTTCTTTCACTTTTTTGCGAATATCTCGGCTATTTCGCATCCAATCCAAAAAAGGAGTTCCATTTGTGATTCAGGGAACTAATCCCCGTCGATCCTCATCAAAGGATCCTAAATATTCTTCAAATTTAATGTTGGCCCTTTTTTCAGCCAAAATCATGATGGTACCCCTTGGAAAAGTGCGGAATCCCGCAACCTACGCTTTTCTTTCACTTTTTTGCGAATATCTCGGCTATTTCGCATCCAATCCAAAAAGGAGTTCCATTTGTGATTCAGGGAACTAATCCCCGTCGATCCTCATCAAAGGATCCTAAATATTCTTCAAATTGAATTTTGGCCCTTTTTTCGGCCAAAATCATGATGGTACCCCTTGGAAAAGTGCGGAATCCCGCAACCTACGCTTTTCTTTCACTTTTTTGCGAATATCTCGGCTATTTCGCATCCAATCCAAAAAAGGAGTTCCATTTGTGATTCAGGGAACTAATCCCCGTCGATCCTCATCAAAGGATCCTAAATATTCTTCAAATTTAATTTTGGACCTTTTTTTAGCCAAAATCATGATGGTACCCCTTGGAAAAGTGCGGAATCCCGCAACCTACGCTTTTCTTTCACTTTTTTGCGAATATCTCGGCTATTTCGCATCCAATCCAAAAAAGGAGTTCCATTTGTGATTCAGGGAACTAATCCCCGTCGATCCTCATCAAAGGATCCTAAATATTCTTCAAATTTAATTTAGGCCCTTTTTTCGGCCAAAATCATGATGGTACCCCTTGGAAAAGTGCGGAATCCCGCAACCTACGCTTTTCTTTCACTTTTTTGCGACTATCTCGGCTATTTCGCATCCAATCCAAAAAAGGAGTTCCATTTGTGATTCAGGGAACTAATCCCCGTCGATCCTCATCAAAGGATCCTAAATATTCTTCAAATTTAATTTTGGACCTTTTTTTAGCCAAAATCATGATGGTACCCCTTGGAAAAGTGCGGAATCCCGCAACCTACGCTTTTCTTTCACTTTTTTGCGAATATCTCGGCTATTTCGCATCCAATCCAAAAAAGGAGTTCCATTTGTGATTCAGGGAACTAATCCCCGTCGATCCTCATCAAAGGATCCTAAATATTCTTCAAATTTAATTTAGGCCCTTTTTTCGGCCAAAATCATGATGGTACCCCTTGGAAAAGTGCGGAATCCCGCAACCTACGCTTTTCTTTCACTTTTTTGCGAATATCTCGGCTATTTCGCATCCAATCCAAAAAAGGAGTTCCATTTGTGATTCAGGGAACTAATCCCCGTCGATCCTCATCAAAGGATCCTAAATATTCTTCAAATTTAATTTTGGCCCTTTTTTCGGCCAAAATCATGATGGTACCCCTTGGAAAAGTGCGGAATCCCGCAACCTACGCTTTTCTTTCACTTTTTTGCGAATATCTCGGCTATTTCGCATCCAATCCAAAAAAGGAGTTCCATTTGTGATTCAGGGAACTAATCCCCGTCGATCCTCATCAAAGGATCCTAAATATTCTTCAAATTTAATTTTGGCCCTTTTTTCGGCCAAAATCATGATGGTACCCCTTGGAAAAGTGCGGATTCCCGCAACCCACGCTTTTCTTTCGTTTTTTTGCGAATATCTCGGCTATTTCGCATCCAATCCAAAAAAGGAGTTCCATTTGTGGTTCAGGGAACTAATCCCCGTCGATCCTCATCAAAGGATCCTAAATATTCTTCAAATTTAATTTTGGCCCTTTTTTCAGCCAAAATCATGATGGTACCCCTTGGAAAAGTGCGGAATCCCGCAACCTACGCTTATCTTTCACTTTTTTGCGAATATCTCGGCTATTTCGCATCCAATCCAAAAAAGGAGTTCCATTTGTGATTCAGGGAACTAATCCCCGTCGATCCTCATCAAAGGATCCTAAATATTCTTCAAATTTAATTTTGGCCCTTTTTTCGGCCAAAATCATGATGGTACCCCTTGGAAAAGTGCGGAATCCCGCAACCTACGCTTTTCTTCCAGTTTTTTGCGAATATCTCGGCTATTTCGCATCCAATCCAAAAAGGAGTTCCATTTGTGATTTAGAGAACTAATCCCCATCGATCCTCATCAAAGGATCCTAAATATTCTTCAAATTTAATTTTGGCCCTTTTTTCAGCCAAAATCATGATGGTACCCCTTGGAAAAGTGCGGAATACCGCAACCTACGCTTTTCTTCCAGTTTTTTGCGAATATCTCGGCTATTTCGCATCCAATCCAAAAAAGGAGTTCCATTTGTGATTCAGGGAACTAATCCCCTTCGATCCTGATCAAAGGATTTTCAATATTCTTCAAATTTAATTTTGGCCCTTTTTTCGGCCAAAATCATGATGGTACCCCTTGGAAAAGTGCGGAATCCCGCAACCTACGCTTTTCTTCCAGTTTTTTGCGAATATCTCGGCTATTTCGCATCCAATCCAAAAAAGGAGTTCCATTTGTGATTCAGGGAACTAATCCCCGTCGATCCTCATCAAAGGATCCTAAATATTCTTCAAATTTAATTTTGGCCCTTTTTTCGGCCAAAATCATGATGGTACCCCTTGGAAAAGTGCGGAATCCCGCAACCTACGCTTTACTTCCAGTTTTTTGCGAATATCTCGGCTATTTCGCATCCAATCCAAAAAAGGAGTTCCATTTGTGATTCAGGGAACTAATCCCCGTCGATCCTCATCAAAGGATCCTAAATATTCTTCAAATTTAATTTTGGCCCTTTTTTCTCGCCAAAATCATGATGGTACCCCTTGGAAAAGTGCGGAATACCGCAACCTACGCTTTTCTTCCAGTTTTTTGCGACTATCTCGGCTATTTCGCATCCAATCCAAAAAAGGAGTTCCATTTGTGATTCAGGGAACTAATCCCCGTCGATCCTCATCAAAGGATCCTAAATATTCTTCAAATTTAATTTTGGCCCTTTTTTCGGCCAAAATCATGATGGTACCCCTTGGAAAAGTGCGGAATCCCGCAACCTACGCTTTTCTTTCACTTTTTTGCGAATATCTCGGCTATTTCGCATCCAATCCAAAAAAGGAGTTCCATTTGTGATTCAGGGAACTAATCCCCGTCGATCCTCATCAAAGGATCCTAAATATTCTTCAAATTTAATTTTGGCCCTTTTTTCGGCCAAAATCATGATGGTACCCCTTGGAAAAGTGCGGAATCCCGCAACCTACGCTTTTCTTTCACTTTTTTGCGAATATCTCGGCTATTTCGCATCCAATCCAAAAAAGGAGTTCCATTTGTGATTCAGGGAACTAATCCCCGTCGATCCTCATCAAAGGATCCTAAATATTCTTCAAATTTAATTTTGGCTTTTGTTTCGGCCAAAATCATGATGGTACCCCTTGGAAAAGTGCGGAATCCCGCAACCTACGCTTTTCTTCCAGTTTTTTGCGAATATCTCGGCTATTTCGCATCCAATCCAAAAAAGGAGTTCCATTTGTGATTTAGAGAACTAATCCCCATCGATCCTCATCAAAGGATCCTAAATATTCTTAAAATTTAATTTTGGCCCTTTTTTCAGCCAAAATCATGATGGTACCCCTTGGAAAAGTGCGGAATACCGCAACCTACGCTTTTCTTTCACTTTTTTGCGAATATCTCGGCTATTTCGCATCCAATCCAAAAAAGGAGTTCCATTTGTGATTCAGGGAACTAATCCCCTTCGATCCTGATCAAAGGATTTTCAATATTCTTCAAATTTAATTTTGGCCCTTTTTTCAGCCAAAATCATGATGGTACCCCTTGGAAAAGTGCGGAATCCCGCAACCTACGCTTTTCTTTCACTTTTTTGCGAATATCTCGGCTATTTCGCATCCAATCCAAAAAAGGAGTTCCATTTGTGATTCAGGGAACTAATCCCCGTCGATCCTCATCAAAGGATCCTAAATATTCTTCAAATTTAATTTTGGCTTTTGTTTCGGCCAAAATCATGATGGTACCCCTTGGAAAAGTGCGGAATCCCGCAACCTACGCTTTTCTTCCAGTTTTTTGCGAATATCTCGGCTATTTCGCATCCAATCCAAAAAAGGAGTTCCATTTGTGATTCAGGGAACTAATCCCCGTCGATCCTCATCAAAGGATCCTAAATATTCTTCAAATTTAATTTTGGCCCTTTTTTCGGCCAAAATCATGATGGTACCCCTTGGAAAAGTGGGGAATCCCGCAACCTACGCTTTTCTTCCAGTATTTTGCGAATATCTCGGCTATTTTGCATCCAATCCAAAAAAGGAGTTCCATTTGTGATTCAGGGAACTAATCCCCGTCGATCCTCATCAAAGGATCCTAAATATTCTTTAAATTTAATTTTGGCCCTTTTTTCGGCCAGAATCATGATGGTACCCCTTGGAAAAGTGCGGAATCCCGCAACCTACGCTTTTCTTCCAGTTTCTTGCGAATATCTTGGCTATTTCGCATCCAATCCAAAAAAGGAGTTCCATTTGTGATTCAGGGAACTAATCCCCGTCAATCCTCATCAAAGGATCCTAAATATTCTTCAAATTTAATTTTGGCCCTTTTTTCGGCCAAAATCATGATGGTACCCCTTGGAAAAGTGCGGAATCCCGCAACATACGCTTTTCTTCCAGTTTTTTGCGAATATCTCGGCTATTTCGCATCCAATCCAAAAAAGGAGTTCCATTTGTGATTCAGGGAACTAATCCCCTTCGATCCTGATCAAAGGATTTTCAATATTCTTCAAATTTAATTTTGGCCCTTTTTTCGGCCAAATTCATGATGGTACCCCTTGGAAAAGTGCGGAATCCCGCAACCTACGCTTTTCTTCCAGTTTTTGGCGAATATCTCGGCTATTTCGCATCCAATCCAAAAAAGGAGTTCCATTTGTGATTCAGGGAACTAATCCCCGTCGATCCTCATCAAAGGATCCTAAATATTCTTCAAATTTAATTTTGGCCCTTTTTTCGGCCAAAATCATGATGGTACCCCTTGGAAAAGTGCGGAATCCCGCAACATACGCTTTTCTTCCAGTTTTTTGCGAATATCTCGGCTATTTCGCATCCAATCCAAAAAAGGAGTTCCATTTGTGATTCAGGGAACTAATCCCCGTCGATCCTCATCAAAGGATCCTAAATATTCTTCAAATTTAATTTTGGCCCTTTTTTCGGCCAAAATCATGATGGTACCCCTTGGAAAAGTGCGGAATCCCGCAACCTACGCTTTTCTTCCAGTTTTTGGCGAATATCTCGGCTATTTCGCATCCAATCCAAAAAAGGAGTTCCATTTGTGATTCAGGGAACTAATCCCCTTCGATCCTGATCAAAGGATTTTCAATATTCTTCAAATTTAATTTTGGCCCTTTTTTCGGCCAAAATCATGATGGTACCCCTTGTAAAAGTGCGGAATCCCGCAACATACGCTTTTCTTCCAGTTTTTTGCGAATATCTCGGCTATTTCGCATCCAATCCAAAAAAGGAGTTCCATTTGTGATTCAGGGAACTAATCCCCGTCGATCCTCATCAAAGGATCCTAAATATTCTTCAAATTTAATTTTGGCCCTTTTTTCGGCCAAAATCATGATGGTACCCCTTGGAAAAGTGCGGAATCCCGCAACATACGCTTTTCTTCCAGTTTTTTGCGAATATCTCGGCTATTTCGCATCCAATCCAAAAAAGGAGTTCCATTTGTGATTCAGGGAACTAATCCCCTTCGATCCTGATCAAAGGATTTTCAATATTCTTCAAATTTAATTTTGGCCCTTTTTTCGGCCAAAATCATGAAGGTACCCCTTGTAAAAGTGCGGAATCCCGCAACCTACGCTTTTCTTCCAGTTTTTTGCGAATATCTCGGCTATTTCGCATCCAATCCAAAAAAGGAGTTCCATTTGTGATTCAGGGAACTAATCCCCGTCGATCCTCATCAAAGGATCCTAAATATTCTTCAAATTTAATTTTGGCCCTTTTTTCGGCCAAAATCATGAAGGTACCCCTTGTAAAAGTGCGGAATCCCGCAACCTACGCTTTTCTTCCAGTTTTTGGCGAATATCTCGGCTATTTCGCATCCAATCCAAAAAAGGAGTTCCATTTGTGATTCAGGGAACTAATCCCCGTCGATCCTCATCAAAGGATCCTAAATATTCTTCAAATTTAATTTTGGCCCTTTTTTCGGCCAAAATCATGATGGTACCCCTTGTAAAAGTGCGGAATCCCGCAACCTACGCTTTTCTTCCAGTTTTTTGCGAATATCTCGGCTATTTTGCATCCAATCCAAAAAAGGAGTTCCATTTGTGATTCAGGGAACTAATCCCCGTCGATCCTCATCAAAGGATCCTAAATATTCTTCAAATTTAATTTTGGCCCTTTTTTCGGCCAAAATCATGATGGTACCCCTTGTAAAAGTGCGGAATCCCGCAACCTACGCTTTTCTTCCAGTTTTTTGCGAATATCTCGGCTATTTCGCATCCAATCCAAAAAAGGAGTTCCATTTGTGATTCAGGGAACTAATCCCCGCCGATCCTCATCAAAGGATCCTAAATATTCTTCAAATTTAATTTTGGCCCTTTTTTCGGCCAAAATCATGATGGTACCCCTTGGAAAAGTGCGGAATCCCGCAACATACGCTTTTCTTCCAGTTTTTTGCGAATATCTCGGCTATTTCGCATCCAATCCAAAAAAGGAGTTCCATTTGTGATTCAGGGAACTAATCCCCTTCGATCCTGATCAAAGGATCCTAAATATTCTTCAAATTTAATTTTGGCCCGTTTTTCGGCCAAAATCATGATGGTACCCCTTGGAAAAGTGCGGAATCCCGCAACATACGCTTTTCTTCCAGTTTTTTGCGAATATCTCGGCTATTTTGCATCCAATCCAAAAAAGGAGTTCCATTTGTGATTCAGGGAACTAATCCCCGTCGATCCTCATCAAAGGATCCTAAATATTCTTCAAATTTAATTTTGGCCCTTTTTTCGGCCAAAATCATGATGGTACCCCTTGTAAAAGTGCGGAATCCCGCAACCTACGCTTTTCTTCCAGTTTTTTGCGAATATCTCGGCTATTTCGCATCCAATCCAAAAAAGGAGTTCCATTTGTGATTCAGGGAACTAATCCCCGCCGATCCTCATCAAAGGATCCTAAATATTCTTCAAATTTAATTTTGGCCCTTTTTTCGGCCAAAATCATGATGGTACCCCTTGGAAAAGTGCGGAATCCCGCAACATACGCTTTTCTTCCAGTTTTTTGCGAATATCTCGGCTATTTCGCATCCAATCCAAAAAAGGAGTTCCATTTGTGATTCAGGGAACTAATCCCCTTCGATCCTGATCAAAGGATCCTAAATATTCTTCAAATTTAATTTTGGCCCTTTTTTCGGCCAAAATCATGATGGTACCCCTTGGAAAAGTGCGGAATCCCGCAACATACGCTTTTCTTCCAGTTTTTTGCGAATATCTCGGCTATTTCGCATCCAATCCAAAAAAGGAGTTCCATTTGTGATTCAGGGAACTAATCCCCTTCGATCCTGATCAAAGGATTTTCAATATTCTTCAAATTTAATTTTGGCCCTTTTTTCGGCCAAAATCATGATGGTACCCCTTGGAAAAGTGCGGAATCCCGCAACATACGCTTTTCTTCCAGTTTTTTGCGAATATCTCGGCTATTTCGCATCCAATCCAAAAAAGGAGTTCCATTTGTGATTCAGGGAACTAATCCCCTTCGATCCTGATCAAAGGATTTTCAATATTCTTCAAATTTAATTTTGGCCCTTTTTTCGGCCAAAATCATGATGGTACCCCTTGGAAAAGTGCGGAACCCCGCAACCTACGCTTTTCTTCCAGTTTTTGGCGAATATCTCGGCTATTTCGCATCCAATCCAAAAAAGGAGTTCCATTTGTGATTCAGGGAACTAATCCCCGTCGATCCTCATCAAAGGATCCTAAATATTCTTCAAATTTAATTTTGGCCCTTTTTTCGGCCAAAATCATGATGGTACCCCTTGGAAAAGTGCGGAATCCCGCAACATACGCTTTTCTTCCAGTTTTTTGCGAATATCTCGGCTATTTCGCATCCAATCCAAAAAAGGAGTTCCATTTGTGATTCAGGGAACTAATCCACTTCGATCCTGATCAAAGGATTTTCAATATTCTTCAAATTTAATTTTGGCCCTTTTTTCGGCCAAAATCATGATGGTACCCCTTGGAAAAGTGCGGAATCCCGCAACCTACGCTTTTCTTCCAGTTTTTGGCGAATATCTCGGCTATTTCGCATCCAATCCAAAAAAGGAGTTCCATTTGTGATTCAGGGAACTAATCCCCGTCGATCCTCATCAAAGGATCGTAAATATTCTTCAAATTTAATTTTGGCCCTTTTTTCGGCCAAAATCATGATGGTACCCCTTGGAAAAGTGCGGAATCCCGCAACATACGCTTTTCTTCCAGTTTTTTGCGAATATCTCGGCTATTTCGCATCCAATCCAAAAAAGGAGTTCCATTTGTGATTCAGGGAACTAATCCCCTTCGATCCTGATCAAAGGATTTTCAATATTCTTCAAATTTAATTTTGGCCCTTTTTTCGGCCAAAATCATGATGGTACCCCTTGGAAAAGTGCGGAACCCCGCAACCTACGCTTTTCTTCCAGTTTTTGGCGAATATCTCGGCTATTTCGCATCCAATCCAAAAAAGGAGTTCCATTTGTGATTCAGGGAACTAATCCCCGTCGATCCTCATCAAAGGATCCTAAATATTCTTCAAATTTAATTTTGGCCCTTTTTTCGGCCAAAATCATGATGGTACCCCTTGGAAAAGTGCGGAATCCCGCAACCTACGCTTTTCTTTCACTTTTTTGCGAATATCTCGGCTATTTCGCATCCAATCCAAAAAAGGAGTTCCATTTGTGATTCAGGGAACTAATCCCCGTCGATCCTCATCAAAGGATCCTAAATATTCTTCAAATTTAATTTTGGCCCTTTTTTCGGCCAAAATCATGATGGTACCCCTTGGAAAAGTGCGGAATCCCGCAACCTACGCTTTTCTTCCAGTTTTTTGCGAATATCTCGGCTATTTCGCATCCAATCCAAAAAAGGAGATCCATTTGTGATTCAGGGAACTAATCCCCGTCGATCCTCATCAAAGGATCCTAAATATTCTTCAAATTTAATTTTGGCCCTTTTTTCAGCCAAAATCATGATGGTACCCCTTGGAAAAGTGCGGAATCCCGCAACCTACGCTTTTCTTCCAGTTTTTTGCGAATATCTCGGCTATTTCGCATCCAATCCAAAAAAGGAGTTCCATTTGTGATTCAGGGAACTAATCCCCGTCGATCCTCATCAAAGGATCCTAAATATTCTTCAAATTTAATTTTGGCCCTTTTTTCGGCCAAAATCATGATGGTACCCCTTGGAAAAGTGCGGAATCCCGCAACCTACGCTTTTCTTCCAGTTTTTGGCGAATATCTCGGCTATTTCGCATCCAATCCAAAAAAGGAGTTCCATTTGTGATTCAGGGAACTAATCCCCGTCGATCCTCATCAAAGGATCCTAAATATTCTTCAAATTTAATTTTGGCCCTTTTTTTGGCCAAAATCATGATGATTTTGTAAATGCTACCCTAAGTCCTTTGTCTTAAGATTTTAAACCAAATCTTATTTATAATTATGTTTTTTACAAATCATAAAAAATATCCATTTTTAACTCCTTAAAACCAATTTATTGAAAAACTCCACTTAGGGTGTCTTAGAGTGCCTAGTGGCTGGCTTATTTTCAAACTTTATTGTTGGATTGTTGCACTGTGACAGTGACGTAATCCCATAGGTTACCTCAAAACAACAACACTGACAAAAGCAACACAACGAGCAACTACTGTACTTGGCTTTTTTTTTTAATTCAGTTTCTTGTTCTTCTAGATTGTGAGTTCTGTTTTTTATATTTATTTCTGCGGTGTGTGTGAGAGTTTTGTTGTCCGACAAATGACTTCCGCTGCGGATGGCTAAGCTCTCATAAAAAAATCACAAAATACAAAATAGAAGAAATCGAAAACTAAAAAGACTATTTAGGGCCAACACTGCGTATGAGCAATAAACAGATTTTTCCTGAATAAAAATTGATAACTATTTAGTGTTGTCCCCCATTTTCCCTAAGGGCTTTCCCGTCATCATCATTATTGGCTGGCTGGTGCACCTGTTCTAACACCTTTTTGTTGTCATTCCGACTGGATAAGTACAACAGAAATATAAAACAGGAAACCTTTTTTTATATTTTTGGTTTTACGATACTCGGACTGGACATTTTAGCGGTTCCCTAATGTCATTTTGATTGGTTCTTCAAGACAATCTTTCTGTTTTCTTTTATTGATTTATGTAGATTTATTTTTCGTTTTTGGTCCATCGGTGTGTGAAAAGTTTAGATCTTGGAAGATGGGTCTTAGAAGCCCATCATCCACTTCCCAAGCTGTCGTCGCGTCTCATTAGACTTTGATTTAAGCTTAATTTCAAGCACTTTTTTTCTGGGTTTATAGTCGCAAGAATATATAATAATAGATACGACTTAAAACTGTTTCGTTTCTTCCAAGATGATTTTCATTCAGGGTTCTCAGAAGAGTTACAGAAATTTGAATGAATGGAGGGGTGTTCGGGCTTATTTGATTGATTTCCGCCAATTGATGACAAAATGGTAATTTTCTTGCTCCAAAGTCTATGAGACTCTTAATTATTCCTTTTTTTTGTATCTGAAGTAAAGGGGCGTGTTAAAATAGAGGCAGCTTCACGGTTCTCTGTTTGATAAACTAACTGAGATTAGTTATGGGGATCATTAAAAAAATATATAAACTACATACGAGTATAAGAAGCCCGCACCCAGCCACCTGGGCACCCGGGCACCCGGGCAGGCTGATGAAAGGCAATAAATGTCCCGGGAAAATGAAGCATGCTTAATGAGAAAACAAGAACAAGGAATAGGTACACAGCTATTAATTTTATTTATAAATTTATTTTTATTTTTTAATCAAAAACTAAAGCTAAAAAGTAATGTTAAGCTTATTAGACTTTTGGCTTGCTTATTTTAATATATTTTTTTATTTAACTAAAATCTTAATAAAATAAAAACTTAAACTAGAGAGGTCTAAGCTTCAGTATTTAAACATAATCCCATTTATTTTAAAATAATATTATTTTTATTCATTTCTTCTTAATCTGTGCCTAATTTTTCCACCGTGTACTTGTGTTTATTTTTTTTATATTTATTTTTTAAGTGGGTGGGGTATAGCCTGCAGATCCCTGGGGATCAGGTGCGAACAGGTGCGATAAAACTTTGGCTGGGCCATTGATGTCGCCTTGTTTGTTTGTGATTTTTGCTGGCCGACATGGCTGGCTTGTTGCCGTTCTGATTCTTATTGTTGTATAATTCTCATTTAAACAGTCGAGTGTCCACAGTGTCCACAGAATCCAGAGTGTCCAGAGTGTCCAATGTCCAGAGCGGTCTGTCCATCAAACGGCACCGTCACCGGCAATTAGATGAATTGCTACCATTGCGGAATGTGGTCACAAAAGAGAGGAGACCGGAGACCGGAGATCGGCGGTCGGAGATCTAGAGTCTGGACTCCCAGAGACACCGAACTACAATATGGTATCAGTATTATTGGCTCTGGCTTACACAAAAGGCCATAAATTAGTCACTTAACCGCTCGAACTGATGCGGCCGTGCTCCTGTTTTGATATAAGTATGGCCAGAAATGGCATATGGCCGAATGCCAATACAGTTCTGGCCAACTATTCTGGACAATCTAGCAATTCTTTAAACCATTCAACAATCTATCACTGCCACTCAAAATGCTTTCTATCTTTTTGTGGCTTCTCGACTCCACTCGACTCGACTCGGCTCGGCTCTCGAGATCTCAAGTCTCTAATGATCTCTAGACTCTAGCGCGTTTGCTCTAATTGACTGGCAGTCTAAGAAATTGAAAGAAAATACTCATATATATATATAGATCGGCTTAAATATATATATTTAAGGAAAGGCATTTAGCCGAGAGAGGCCTCATCTAATTTCCTGTGGTACGTTTGCAATTTCTACAACAATTAGTCCAAAGATCGTTTTTGGTTTTGCCAGCAATTAGTTTTCTTTTCTGTTTATATGCCCCCTCCCACAAATATTTTTAAAAATACATTTGTTAGTGAGGAGAGCGTGAGTTTAGGTTTAAATTTAATTAATATTTTAGTTTAAAATAAATATCAGAAAAACTCTGAACTGTCAGTCAGTCACTAAGAAAACAAGTGTGCAATTATTTTCATTAATGATTTAGAATTTAGGAGAACTTTTGAATAATATAAAAAAAGATATTAATTTGAAAGTGAGTGAGGAGAGTCCATCCTTAAAAGGTTCACATTTTATATAAATAAAATCACGAGGATGAGTAGGACGGGAGCGATGAGAGCCCATGCTTTTAAAATAGTATATTATAAATAAGAGAAATAAAATAAAAAAAAAAGGAGCAGGGTAGAAGGATAAATGTGTAGGATCAACACCTTGGAAAGTTAAAAAAAAAAGAGACAAAAAAATGTAAAAATTTGAAGACAAGCTTCCAAGGGAGAACCCATCACCCGGTGAAGCGGCGAGGAACCACCATCCAAGAGAGTCCACCGAAAAAAAAAATAAAAGAAATAAAAATAAGGGGGTAGAATGCTCTTTACAGGGGGCTCGGAGAGTCTCTGCATTATATTTATATATAAAATAATTATATATAAATATAAAATAAGATATTAATTTGAAAGTGAGGAGAGTCCTTCCTTAAAAGGTGCACTTTTTATATAAATAAAATCACGAGGATGAGTAGGACGAGAGCGATGAGAGCCCATGCTTTTAAAATAGTATATTATAAATAAGAGAAATAAAATAAAAGAAAAAAGGAGCAGGGTAGAAGGATAAATGTGTAGGATCAACACCTTGGAAAGTTAAAAAAAAAAGAGACAAAAAAATGTAAAAATTTGAAGACAAGCTTCCAAGGGAGAACCCATCACCCGGTGAAGCGGCGAGGAACCACCATCCAAGAGAGTCCACCGAAAAAAAAAATAAAAGAAATAAAAAATAAGGGGGTAGAATGCTCTTTACAGGGGGCTCGGAGAGTCCCTGCATTATATTTATATATAAAATAATTATATATAAATATAAAATAAGATATTAATTTGAAAGTGAGGAGAGTCCTTCCTTAAAAGGTGCACTTTTTATATAAATAAAATCACGAGGATGAGTAGGACGAGAGCGATGAGAGCCCATGCTTTTAAAATAGTATATTATAAATAAGAGAAATAAAATAAAAGAAAAAAGGAGCAGGGTAGAAGGATAAATGTGTAGGATCAACACCTTGGAAAGTTAAAAAAAAAGAGACAAAAAAATGTAAAAATTTGAAGACAAGCTTTCAAGGGAGAACCCATCACCCGGTGAAGCGGCGAGGAACCACCATCCAAGAGAGTCCACCGAAAAAAAAAAATAAAAGAAATAAAAAATAAGGGGGTAGAATGCTCTTTACAGGGGGCTCGGAGAGTCCCTGCATTATATTTATATATAAAATAATTATATATAAATATAAAATAAGATATTAATTTGAAAGTGAGGAGAGTCCTTCCTTAAAAGGTGCACTTTTTATATAAATAAAATCACGAGGATGAGTAGGACGAGAGCGATGAGAGCCCATGCTTTTAAAATAGTATATTATAAATAAGAGAAATAAAATAAAAGAAAAAAGGAGCAGGGTAGAAGGATAAATGTGTAGGATCAACACCTTGGAAAGTTAAAAAAAAAAGAGACAAAAAAATGTAAAAATTTGAAGACAAGCTTCCAAGGGAGAACCCATCACCCGGTGAAGCGGCGAGGAACCACCATCCAAGAGAGTCCACCGAAAAAAAAATAAAAGAAATAAAAAATAAGGGGGTAGGATGCTCTTTGCAGAGAAATAAAATAAAAGAAAAAAGGAGCAGGGTAGCAGGATAAATGTGTAGGATCAACACCTTGGAAAGTTAAAAAAAAAGACAAAAAAATGTAAAAATTTGAAGACAAGCTTCCAAAGGAGAACCCATCACCCGGTGAAGCGGCGAGGAACCACCATCCAAGAGAGTCCACCGAAAAAAAATAAAAGAAATAAAAAATAAGGGGGTAGGATGCTCTTTGCAGAGAAATAAAATAAAAGAAAAAAGGAGCAGGGTAGCAGGATAAATGTGTAGGATCAACACCTTGGAAAGTTAAAAAAAAAGACAAAAAAAAATGTAAAAATTTGAAGACAAGCTTCCAAAGGAGAACCCATCACCCGGTGAAGCGGCGAGGAACCACCATCCAAGAGAGTCCACCGAAAAAAAAAATAAAAGAAATAAAAAATAAGGGGGTGGGATGCTCTTTGCAGGGGGGGGCTCGGATTTAAAAATTCCCTGCATTATACTTAAAAATTAAATGTAAGAAAAATAATTTCGTGTTGAATAAAAAAAAAAATAAGATCCTTAAAAGACGGAGAATCTCAAAAACTTTTGACTCTAAGGTAAAAAAAAGGTAAAATTAAAAGGTTGGATATATTTTATATAAAAAGGAGGTTATCAGGGACTTCTTCCGCTACGTAAGATAGCCCAGGAAAAAATTGTGGGAAAAACAAATAATTAAAAGAAAATTAATTAAAATAAGGAAAATCAGAGCATACGTTTTTCGACTTTTTAAAATTGAAAACGAATGCAAAATAAAATAAATTAGAATAAATAAAAAAAAAAATAGGAAGTAAGGAGACTGGCTCGTTGACTGCCAAGCGACGACTGAATGAAATAATTTTCTTTTCCTGCTAAGGTGGGGTTTCAAAAAAAGGCAAAGCCTACTTAGTTTTAGGGCTTTAAAGATTCCAAAAGAAAAGCCTACTAATTATCGATTATTATTTATTAAACTTATTGTGGGCTAATTGTGGAATAGATTTCAAAAGATAATATAAGAAGATGAGAGTTATTACTTGCTACTTAGGATGAGAGTTATTCCTCCAGACGAGTGTCTTCTGGTAAAACTCATTCAAGCAACTAAAAAGGATTTGATGCAGAACGATGGGGAGTCGGCAAAGAAATCGTTTAAGGTATTCCGCTCGAGAATCGGGTAAGAATTGGCGGAGATATAGATATGGAACTGGGCCATATACGGAAATTCAGGATTTTGAAGGGGATCCCCACAAAAATTTGATGGCAAAAACATTTTGTTGCCGGATTTTCAAACAGAATGACCAAATCCCTTGGAAAAGTGCGGAAAAAA